>JAJEJO010001545.1:201888-311675 GCA_020662805.1 Glaucomys volans
AAAATAAAATAAAATAAAATATGGGTAAAATATTTTTGTATAGTGTTATTTTGCTACTATATACACATGCAGTCAATCTCCATTATTCCTGCATTCCATAAGTACAAATTCACCTACTTGTGAACATTAATTTGAATTCCTGAAATCAATGCCATGGCACTTTTACATCATTCTCAGACAGAGTCAGAGTAGCGAAAAAGAGCCCTCCCACAATCAATCCTGTTCCCAGCTGAGTCAAACAAGATCACATTCTGCCTCTGGTTTCAGCTGCCAACTAATGTCCTTTCCATATTTCATTCAGTGGTACATACTTTTTCACATTTTTCTGCTTTGGTGGGCTGTTTTTGTTTTTGTTTGTGGTTTTACTGTTTACCTTTTTTTCCCTGGCACTAAGGATGGAACATGCTAGGCAAAAACTGTACGACCAAGCTATACCCCCTGCCTGACCTCACTGTTTAAAACTGCCCCCACCCACAGAGACTAATGTCACTAAGATGGCAACTATGATGTATCTTAAGGAAAACACATGTATGTATGATTAGCTCCCATCAGGCATGAGCAATACTGCTGCTGGCCATGAGTTCAATGCTAATAAATCAATAGTGACATTAAATAAAGTGTCTTTGAACAGAAATACATAAAATGAGGTTATATATGGATTAGTTGACAAAAATACTACGACTAGAGGCTGGCAGGAGACTGACTTTGTAAATCCTCTAGGAGCAATGGCTTCATATTTATTAATTAAGTGCTTATACCATCTTTATAGACTATGGTGCAAATAATGAGAATGAATTATATATACAAATGAGTCAGAGATACTTTGGGAACTTTAATTTTTTAAGCTGAAGAAATGAGCTTAAGAACCATCTCTGGTAGTCATTCATTTATTCATTTAATAAACATATTGCTTTTACTGTGTGCTGGGTAACAGAGTAGTGTTGGGGCTAAGAAAATAAACCCCAAAGTATGATAGTTTGCAATGTCAAGTACCTTGAACTAAAGGACATTGGAAGGATCTCAGAAACAAACCCTCTCTCTCTCTGCCTCTCTCTCTCTCTCTCTCTCCCCCCACCCACTACTGCCTGCCCTCCTGTCTCTCCCCAAAGCAATTATGGAAACCAAATTCCTCTTTCCCAAGGTTGGTCATTAAGACTAGAACCCCTTTTCCCCAAAGTTAACTATAAAGTCTAAAAATGTTACTCTAACCTTGTTAGTCATAAAGAAATTCTCTCACCTACCTTGTCTGATAGAATATAAGACCCTCATTCCAGAAGGGGCCCTGCCCATGCCCAGGAGGAAGGAGTACTACAGAGAGCCAGGAAGAACCTGAACACACAGGCCTTGCTAGTTCCCCTCCCAGACTCTTACAATGACACACCCTTTTTGTTCAATCACATTTTCTACACAGCTGCCCACTTACCTAATCTAAGAATAAAAATGGACAGATTTCTTTAGGCCTTTGGTCTTTAATCTGAAGGTTCTCATGTCATGTGAAACTTCGAGTAAATAAATCTGTTGTGGTTTTCTCTTGCTAACTTGCCTCACAGAAGTGCCACGGCCCTCATGAGGGGGAAGATGCCATGCCCCTTCCATCCCAACATTGTATGCAAATATAGACAATGCCCTTTCTGGACAATGGTTCACCCAGAAGAGCCACCACTTACATATGTCATATAATGCAAAACCTGAGAGGAGCATACAGACTTAATCAAATCATCGTGTTAAAAATCTAACAATCACAAACTTGGGTAAGTGCTCAAAAGGAAAAGAACATGGTTCTCTAACAAAGAAGCCACCAACTTAGATAGCAGGTGAGAGCTGGGAGGGTATTCTAACCAGAGTGCCTGGGCAAAGGGTGTGTGACATTCTATAAACACTAAAATTCCCCTGAAGCAACAGATAGAAGTCAAAGTTCAAAGTAAGCTAGGGACACAGGCAGGAGGAAAGCCATCCAAGGCCTTATAAACCAAGCTAAGAAACTTTGATTTTATTTTTGAAAAACAAACACAATGGGGGTGATTAGATTATGTACCTTAAAAAAACACTGTCTACAACATTTAACTAGAAGGCAGAAGGATGTGATCCGGGAGAACCATCAAACTGCCACACCTCCCTGAAGTGTCCCTTAGCTACAGTTTTACCTAACAAGTTCACAGACACAAATGTGAAGACTTGATTCTGCAGAGAAGCAAGAATGGTGAGAATATGTAGCACAATTGAAAGAGTTTTATATTCATTATTCTAAAAGTTACAAACCATGGGAACGCTATGACTTTTTTTCTCTTCAATTATAATCTAAATGCCCTTTTAGGTACATGCTTAATCATGCTTACTGTGATTTCCTTCTTTTCAAAAGTTCTAATGGAGTCTACCTTCAATGGATACTTCATCTTGATCATCATTATTCCCCCATCTTCTTAAAGTTGGCTTAAGTCACTTTTTCAAAGGATTCCATGAGGATTCTCATGAATATAAGAACTTCCCTCCTCTGTGGATCCAAAAAAATTTACTGGAAAGGATGGAAGTAGCATGAGTTATACCATGAGTACCAATCAAGATTTAAGATGTCCAAATTTTGGCCCCTGTTCCCTTTTCTAAATTTATAAATGAATGGTGAACATTGTATGTTAAAGGAGGAGGTTTCAAAGAGAGAAGAATCTACAGCAGGAAGAAAAGGGGGAAGAAGGAGACTCCTACCCAAGTGACTCGAGTGGATCCTGACTTGATCAACCACTGCAAGGAGATATTTTCAAGACAATTGGGAAATTCGAATATGGGCTGCATATGACATGATATTGTGACATTTTGTTAAGTGTGAAAATGTCATGGTGGTAAAAAATACATATACATATTTTGAAGTACTTATCAATTAGATATATACTCAAACATTTGTGGAAAACAGACTTGACATCTAGGGTTTGCTTTCTAATACTCCAGAAAAGGGATAAGATAAATAAACTGTGACTGACTGACAGCTAATAATTGTTGAGGCTGGGTAATAGAACATAGGGATTCACTATCTTGACCACTGAGGTCAAGAAGGCCAAGACCAAATTGCAGTGGCCTGAGAAGTGACAGGGAAATACTTGACAATTTTGCTATCTCAAAGTCTTCACCACATTTTATGAAATGCTAAGCCCTCTAAGATCCCTGGTGCAGAATGGAGCAACAGCTAGGAGCCCTGATGGAGTGGAAGTGCAGACAAAGGGGATAAACCATGACCAAGATGATTTCTTTGCAGGCCAGACATGACTTGGAGATGTGAGCCTGGTGTGTGACTGTGCTCATGATGGTCAGCACAATGAGTGCACAGGCTTAAAGGGAAGATCATGCTTTGAGGCCAAATGACTGGGGAGCCAAGAAATCAGACACACATACAGTAAAAGCTCACACTTAAAAAGCACTTCCATTGACCTGAGAACAAAGAGATTGTGTAACTTACCCACTCTCACTAGGGAGTAGAAAGAAGAGCTGGGATTCTAACACAGACCATATAAATTCCAAGTCCATGTTTTTAACCTCTATTCTTTACTGGCCCTAATATCTATCTATCTCTCCCTATCTCTCCTCTCTCCTCCTCCTCCCCCTCCTCCTCTTCCTCCTTCTCCTTCTTCTTCTTTCTCTCTCTCCCCCTTATAAGTTGAATATTATTTACACACTTACCTATTATTAATTACACATTTACTTTTTAAATCTATAAATGAGGCCCCTCCTTTAAAAAGCTTCAAAATATTGCTGGGCATGGTGGCACATGTCTGTAATCCCAGAAGCTCTGGAGGCTGAGGCAGGAATATGGCAAATTCAAAGTCAGCAACTTAGTGAGGCCCTAAGCAACTCAGCAAGACCCTGTTTCTAAATAAAACATGAAAAAGAGCTGGGGATGTGGCTCAGTGATTAAGTGTCCCTGTGTTCAATCCCCAGTACCAAAAAAAGAAAAGAAAACCTTCAAAATATTAATGTGAGATTTTTGCCTCACTGAAATAAAAGTCCTTTCTGGAAGCATTTCTGATTCATGCTCATGAAATTGCAATCCCTAAGAACAGAAAAGGTTTATGAGAATGAAAATGTGACTGGGGAAACCCTCACATGGGGCCAGATTTCTTGACACCACAATTGAGAGATGGGATTAAGAGAACGTGGTGAACTGTAAAAATGACCACATATTTTTCTTCTCCAGGGTCCACATTTATTGGCAACAGAATGTTGCAACTCTTTCCATCAAGAAATGGAGTCTGTTTCTCCATTGTCTTACTTGTGGACTTGGCCGTGGACCTTGACTTGGCTAATGAGACATTAGCAAAAGTCATAAAGGAAGGATACGAAGAGCACCTGCCTTCTTGCTGTTCTAAAAACTCTGAGAAAACCATGTGAATTAACACAAAGTGGCCTGCTGGCAAATGAGAAAGCACACAAAGAAAACTGCAGCTCAGGCTTGCAGAAGGCCAACCACAGCACATGCGATAAGTCCCCACCCACCCACTCCCCCCCCCCCAGACTGACCAGAGTTCTAGGAGAGAGCTGACCCAGCTCAGAACTGCCCAGCAGACCTGAATAATCATGAGCTGAAGAAAATGGTTCATTTTAAGCCACTGAATTTGGAGTGGTGTGTCACATAGCAAAAGTTGACACAGTTGGTCATTACCTGTCATCCTTCTTAAGCAAAATATATGCAAAGGTATGTCTATGTGTCATTTTCAAGAACTGCATATCTGTATTGCAAAAAGAGAACAAATGAAGTCTGAAAGGCTCTTTTTTACATTTTCTTTAGAAATTATGTTTGCTTGCTTTTCAATGTACAACAAAAAATAGGGGAAACCTGTCCTTCGGTCTCAAATAAGGAGTCATTATGATTAGATGTAACCACGTGCCCACAACTTCAGCCCCAAAGAATATAAACAAAAGGTGAAAGACTGACCTTCCTTGGCTGGAAAGGTCCCTCGGTAATTCCCTATGAGACCTCAGCATTAGACTATAGGCAACCCAGGGTCACCTGGCTCCAAGTCACCAAAGTAGTAATTCTTTCAGGAGCAAGATAACTGGGGTGACAAAAGACTGATTTTTGACAGAGAGCTTTAAACAGTGCAAAGAATATTTAGATGTCACTTGGCACTGCGTCTAACAGAAAATTAAGGATTTCTTGACACTTGTTGTCCTTAAGTATCCATTTTGAAGCAAACAAGAAAAATTATAAGAATGATCTACCCTGAGAGGAAAGACAACTCCAGATTCAGCAGGACCCACAACAGTTGGTATTAGGAGAAAACACAGAAGCAACCACTTACAGGATGTTTTAAGGATGGTTGGACACATAGAGGATGGCTCATCATTGCTGCCAGGAAAACTATGGAACTGATGAACAGATCATCTCACCATCAAGTAACAGAAAGGGAAGGGCCATAGAAAGGGAATTGAAATCCATCCACAATAGTTGTTATAACATCTTCATTTTTCTTTGCATCAGCACTGATCCAACATATTCAATAACAAGTCAGACAAGCAGATTTTCTGTGGAAAATTAAAGATTATGCAGGTAGCTTCAAAACCAATAGTGTGACAACCAGTGACCAACAAACAGGGTCATTTTCTTTCTCATGACCAATGAGAGTTTCTAACAATTCAAATGTCATAGAAGTCAATGTCATCTTCATACTCTCTTCCTTCTGTTGATATTGCAATAGGGAATTGAGCATGGCCATTGGATAAAGATAACTTACTTCTATTTCTTCATTAGTGTCAGTCCCTCTAAGGATGTTTCTAATTAAGCAATTTTAAATATTATTTGTTAAATGATATTTGGGCAAGCATATAAGGTTTTTTTACACTATAAATAAATTGTGGGAAATATATGTAGTGTTAATTAAAACAGACTAGATCTTGTGAATTACATCATTCTTCTTCATCCTTGCTCACCCCTATGGTCACACAATGGACTTTGTCATCTCCTAAAATAATAGTCAGTAATTGAGACCAGAGCTTCCTAGTCCTATGACCTCATCAGAACCTCCTGTCCATTGGCTCCTCACCCTTTTCCCATCCATCAGTCTATCCCAGTTTCCTGCTCACCCTATGTAATACACATTCCAAGAACTATTGTTCCCACATTGTTTTCAATTCCTCACATTCACCTCACTAAATTCTAGAATACCCAACCATCCACCTCCTTCATCCATTGACCTGAGCTCTGACCACACTTGAGAAGAATCCCACAAGACTTTTCTAGTCAGTTTGTTCTCCCAGTCTAAACTATCACTACTTAAATCTTAAACCTTCTTCCACCCTCTTCAAACGTCCAATCTCCTCTTTAACTTCCTCACTCCCAAAAGATTCTCACCTCTACCACACATAAAAGGTAACTAGATAGTGTCTTTTCTTTCCCAAATTTCCATTTCTCCTTCCTTCTTATCAGGATTCCTTCTCTCTTTTTAGGACTCTCTTCTCTTGTCTAAAAACTATCCCTCCTACCTGTTTTCTTGATCTTATCCCCCACCCCATCTTACATCTTAGGGTCTTCTAGCTAGTAATTCAGAGCCCATCCTCACTTTCTTCTCCACTTCCTCTATCAGGTTAGCATTTAAGCATATCCAAGTCTCTCTCTGCTGTGATGGTTAATTTTATATGTAAACTTGACTGGACTAAGGGATACCCAGATAGCTGGGGAAAAAAAAAAACATTATTTCTGAGTGTGTCTGTGAGGGTATTTTCAGAAGAGATTAACATCTGAATTCAGAGACAGAATGAGGACTACCCACCCTCACCAATGTGGGTGAGCATCATCCAACAAATTGAGGGCCCACAGACCAAAAAGGTAGAAGAAAGACAAAATTGCCCTTCACTTAAGTTGGAACATCCATCTTCTCCTGCCCTCTGACATTACTGTGCCTGGCTCTCAGGCTTAGAGACTCAGACTAGGACTTATACTACTGACCCTCCCAGTTCTCAGCCTGACTTCAACTAGAGATTATACCATTGGCTTTCCTGGTTCTCAGTCCTTTGGACTAGAACTACATCACTGGTTCTCCTTGCCCTCAGTTTACAGACAGCTGATCTGGGGGTTTCTCATTCTCTGTAACTATACGAGCCAATCTCTCATAATAAATCAATCTCTCATAATAAATCAATCTCTCTCTCTCTCTCTCTCTCTCTCCCCACACATATATTTATAATATATATATATATCCATTACACATATATATCCATCTCTTTGTGTGTCTATGAATGTATGTGTATGTGTGTATGTATACGTGTAATCTCTCTATATAAAATCTCCATTCTGTATATAATCCCCATTCTGTATATAATCTGTATTCTAGCTCATATATATACATATATATGTAATGCTATAAATATCCATTCCACATACATATATAGCATTTCCATTTAATATATATGCTCTCCATCAAATATCTATATATTTCTCTACATAAAAATCTCTATTCCATATATATAGAATTTCCATTCTATATATAATCTCCATTTTATATATATATAAAATTGCTATTCTATATAATCTCCATATATATACATATATATTTTTTCCATTCTATATAATCTCCATTCTCTAGAGAACCCTGACTAATATATCTTCCATTTCACAAGAAAAAAATTCTTCCATCTCCCTTCCTACTCTACTGTTTTCTCTATCTTCTTCTCTTTTGTTGCCTTCTCAGTTAAACTTCTCCAGAGAGTTATGCACATTAGCAATAATGTATTCACTGCTACCCTCCCATTTCAATCTGGATTCCTCTTAACAGTCCCCTGAAATAGTTGTCACTAAGATTAACACATGTCACAAGATCTAGTCAAAATGAGGACTCAGAAAATCATCAGAAGGAGCTTAAACTGATCACCTTGTCATGATTGCCCACTATCCCTTAGGCAAAACTGTAAAATATAGAAACTATCAAAACTGTCACCTTATCACAAAAATCTAACCAGTCACATTTATGGAGGATAAAAACAAAAATCCAGCAAAGTTAAACATTAAAAATAGATGAAATAAGCCGGGCGTGGTGGCGCATGCCTGTAATCCCAGCACTTGGGAGGCTGAGGCAGGAGGATCGTGAGTTCAAAGCCAGCCTCAGCAACTTAGCGAGGCCCTAAGCAACTCAGTGAAACCCTGTCTCTAAATAAAATACAAAATTGGGCTGGGGATGTGGCTTAGTGACCGAGTGCTCCTGAGTTCAATCCCCAGTACCAAAAAAAAAAAAAATAGATGAAATAAATTTCCTATACATGCAGCTTGCTAAAGAAGAGATTTGCACAATCTTTTTCTTTAATGATTTTCAAATGGGCAAAATAATGCATGCTAGTTTAATAACATAGAAAACAAGCATCCATACTTAGTACCCCACCGCCATCTCTTGATCCCTAATAAAACCACTGTTCAGACTTCTTTCTCCCACTCATAAAAACATCCACAAGCATATTAAATGCAAATATTGGGGGCTTGCTTGATTGTTGGTTAGTTTAATTAGCTTTTTCAATTAAATATATTTAAGTTTATTAAATTTATTTTTAGAGCAGCTTTAGGTTCACAGAGAAACTGAGCAGAAAGAATAGAGAGTTCTCATATACCCTCTTCCCACACACATATACAACCTTCCCTTACTATTAACATCATACACCAAAGTGGTGTATTTACTACGAATGACAAGCCTAAACTGACACATCATTTTCATCCATAATCCATAGTTTATCTTAGGGTTCACTCTTAGTTTTATATATTCTATGGATTTTCACAAATGCATAGTGTCCACCATTTTAGTATCACAAAAATAGCTTCACTGTCCTCAAAACCCTCTGTGCTCCACCTATTCATCCTTCGCCACTCCTAAACCTTGGCAACAACTTATCTTTTTACTATCTTCATAGTTTTGCCTTTTCCAAAATGTCATGTAGTTGAAATCATACAGTTTGCAGCATTTTCAGATTGACTTTCATAACTTAGTGCCTCTCAGCTTCCTTTATGTCTTTTTGTGGCTTGACAGTTTACTTCTTCATAGCACTGAATAATATTCCATTATCCAGACATACCACAGTTTATTTATCCATTCACCTACCAAAGGACATCTTGACTGCTTTCAAGTTCTGGCAAATACACATAAAACTGCTATAAACAACCATGTGCAGGTTGTTGCATGCAGCTAATTTTTCAACTCAAAAAGAAACTCCTAGATGTTGTTCAAGTGGCTGTACCATTTTGCAGTTCCACCAACAATGAATAAGAGTTCATAACACTTTAGGTTAGTTTATTTTTATAGAAATAAAATGATTCTATACACATTATTCTGCATCTTCCTTTTTTTCTCTTAACAAAAATCATAGATATCTCATTAATTGATGATGAAGACCACATCCTTTTATCCTAATATATTTACATATACATATACATATGCATGAATAATTATACATATATCGGATAATATACATTATTTTCAAATTCTGGCTCTTTCATTTTGCAATGAGCAAATTAATGCCATCATTTTTTCATCTCTAAAATAATTCATTGAAGTTTTATTAAATTAAAAATATATAATGTGTTTAGTACTATACTCTAAATAATGTTATTATTTAGAGAAAAAGTTGTTAAAGGCATTGGAATGGACCAAAGAGATTATAAAGTATCTATCTAGTACACCTGCCTAGATTACAACAGCCTTTTATTGCTTTTGAGCTATATTACAACTCTGTAAATTATAGAAAACTGGAAATAATTATTTTTATCCATAAAAATGCAAATTGTTTGGTGGAATATAATTGATTATTGCCTCAGAGACAGACCTGTTTTGTATCTTCTTATAAGTTCATTCCAGCATTCCTTATTTTTCACCATAATGTGTGGCTCTTTGAATTTCCCTTTAGACCAACTGTAACACCTTAGTAGTTTCTTCATTAATTGAGTTAAAGAAAATCTTTATACATGTTCATTGTACATTTGTATTAATTTTGATTTTAAGTTTTTAAAAATATTCTTTAACACCATAATTATAGTGTTTTTCAAGAAAAACACCACTTTTTTAATATATGAAAATAAGTTACCTTCACACATGCAAATATATATAAAATATATAGCACACATAACTTCACTGGCTAAAGTACTTGAAGAAATCAGCATACTGAAGCATAAATCAACATTAAGAACTCTGTAACAGCAAAAACAAGTTAAACACTGAAATCCCTTAAATACATACAAGTAACCATAGGTATAGGTTGTAAATGCACAAAAAGACTATTTTGAAAATAACATAATTTTTAAAAATAAACTTAACTGCAAATAATCTGGAGGGGATGCGGGGAAGATGTGATCAAGCATATGTCTCTGACACTGTCCCATGCCCTAATCCCTTCTTAGGTCGACAGAAAGATCCTACTCCATAATTACCTTGGAATCTAAAGCAGGGTTTTCCCTACAGCCCTGAAAAACTTCCTGCAAAAAAAGGTGCAACTTGCTTACATCCTCACCACTACTCAGGAACTGAGAAATTCCCATCTGGCATCTCCTTTCTGCAGGCCTTTCCAGAAACAGACATTTCCAGGAGGTCACAGTTATCATCGGCCTCAAGTGAGGGGTCTGACAGGGTTCAGCTAGTCTCTTGTCTGTGGACACTCAAAAATAATTAGCTTGGTTCTGATCTTTCCTGGTTTTGAAAATATAAGAACACTAAAGATCCACAATCTTTACACAAAAGGTTTGGCAGGAAGATGAATCTGTATGAAGTGCATTTAACTGTTTAAAATTTACAAAGTTAATTAACACGGTTCTGACTCAGCAATGTCTGAACACTTACAAACTCAATTAAGTTGCACAATGTGTGCCAATTTTTTTCTTTTTTGATACTAGGGATAGAACCCAGGGGCACTCTATCTCTGAGGTATATCTCCAGCCTTTTTTTAGGTTGAGACAGAATCTCTTAATTTGCCAAGGTTGATCTTAACCTGTGATACTCCTGCCTCTGACTCCAGAGTTGCTGTAATTACAGATAGGCACCACTGGGACTAGCTAGGAATATTTCTTGAATGAATACAGGCCCTTTCACTGGTATCTTTTTAAAATTTTTTTTTTATTTTTTGTAGTTGTAGATGGACAGCATGCTTTTATTTTGTTAATTTTTCTGTGGTGCTAAGGATCAAACCCAGTGCCTCACACATGCTAGGCAAGCACTCTGCCACTGAGCTATACTCCCAGTCCCTTTAATTGATATCTTAAGAGATGAAGTAATTAGTAAAGGAGTCCTGCTCTGGGAAAGCATGCTAAGAAACTACAAGAAATTCACATCATGTACACCCATTTTTTCTACTTAAAAAAAAGATTTAGCACACCTAACTACATAAGACCTAAAATGAAACCTCAAGGGATCCATATCATTCTGCCCAAAATGTTTGCTTCTTTGAACGAAATCGGGTCTCTCCTCCAAGAGTCAAGTCACTTTTTACAAAAAATCATCTAAATGCTACCCAGATAGGAAAGCTCCTAAGAAGCTTACATCTGTCTAGACCAGATATTCCCAAACTTTGTCTTTAAAGGATCAGATAGTGAATAATTTGGCTTTGCAGGCAATATGGTTTCTGTCACAACTATTCTTGGTTGTACAAAAGACTGAAGATATGTCAACAAATGAGCAGTGTGTTCCAATTATACTTTACTTACAAAACAGACAGAAAGCCAGATTTGACCCTGGGGCCATAGTTTGCTGGCCCCTGGATCAAGACCTTACCCCTAGAGATCACAGTTAACAAATCCTGAGGAGAGGAACAGTGAATACTCCAGTGTTCTATTTTCCCATGTCAGTTAGAGCTTGGGATTCTTGTGCTCTCCCTTAAACTGATTTCTAAATAATGCAGTAGCCCCTCGGCCTTACCAAAGAGAACCTCTCTTTGTCTTGTTAGTATTCTTGACTGTTCCTAGCAGTCAGTGAAGAAGTGAACATGCAGAGGCCACTTTCAGAGAAATCTTCTGTAATGTGAGAGTCCCTCACTTCAAAGGGATCCCCTTCTGGCTCAAAAGCATTTCAGCCTGAAGCCCTACTTGTTTCATAGAGGAAATCAAGCAGAGCGTCTTAGCTGCCATCTTGTGGCAAACAGAAGCATGGGCAGAGACACCATAGGACCAAGACTAAAGGCTTGCAAGCTTTGGAGCAGGTGGTAGACACCGATGCTACACAGGAACCAAGAAAACCAGAGTCCCTTGCCCTCTAGGAGTTTATTATCTGTAAGAAAGGAGATAGGCATTAGTCTGAAAAATTTACAGGAACATATGTAAAAGTGCAACCACGAAAAATGGCCTGAAGGAGTTGTACATCATGCTCTAAAAGGGATTCGACTTAGGGAAGGTGGAGGAAGCATCCCTCAGGATAAGATGATTAAGCTGTGTCCTGAGGTGAGTAGGGACTTCAGGTGAAAAGGTGATGAAAGATGATTCCAGAAACAGGAACAGTCTGTTTTTATAGTGTCTGCTTTTGCCTCATGGCAGGAGGAAATTAAAAGGGACTCTGAAATAAGGCCAAGAGGTAAAGCAGGGCCAGATGGTGCAGCACCTCAGAAACAAGAAAATGAGGACTTTTTCTTTATCCCATAAGAGGAGTGATTTTACAATATGGTTTTAAGCCAGAAAGTCTGACAATCTGTTTCGCATTCAAAAAAGATCACACTGTATACCAGAGTCCAATCAGGAGGCAGAAACCATGCAAAAATTTTAATAGAGAAAGTTTAGTGTAGGCAATTTTTAGCTATTTTACAGGAGATTGGAGGGACTGGCCCATAAGAAATGAGGAAAACTGAAAAATAAGAGAGAAGAAAAAAAAGAAGAGACAGCAGATATAAGGATAGTAGATAAAAACACCATTCAAGGAGGAGCCTTCTGCTCCCAGGCCTGAGATCCTGCACAGTTAGAGAAGGCACAGCCATGGGCAGGGACATCTCCATGATAGAACTTATTGAAAATTCACCCTCTAGGGCACCAGGGAAAAAAATATCCAAAAGGAGGTATCTCAGGTGCCACAGGTAACTTGTAGCCACTGGATGCTGCTGGCCATGGTGCACAGTAGCTGGGGTCAGATGCCTGGTGCCCAAGATGATGCCCATAAGAGGAAAACGCTGGGGACACAAGCACTTTGTAGGACCCTGCACAGAGCCACACATCCCAACTAGGAGAGAAAAGTCCTTCCTTCCTCCACCAGTGTCTCTCCAGTGCCCTCTTCTGACAATGTTTAGCAGCATTCAAACTGGCCAAGGGAAAACATTTCGAGGACCCTGTGGAGCAGGCAATGCAGTGTATTGGAAGGGGAGAGGCCATAAATTTTTAACCAGCACACATAGGACTCCATGTGGAGAGCTTTCTAGAAGAGCAAGTGTGGATGCAAACAGACCAGGAAGGAGGTA
The DNA here is from genome assembly GCA_020662805.1 of Glaucomys volans. NCBI lineage: Eukaryota > Metazoa > Chordata > Mammalia > Rodentia > Sciuridae > Glaucomys > Glaucomys volans. The sequence continues at coordinate 215,269 of JAJEJO010001545.1, forward strand.
CTTAAGTAAGCCAGGAAAGGGAGGAGGAAATGGTAATCACTTGTAGGAAAAATAGAAAAAAAAAAAATCCACCAGATTTCCCCATGGACTACAGGAAGGATACTAAACAGCATGGTTTGTGTTCCTGTACTCCCTGGGCTGCTGCAGAAGTGCTTCCTACAAAGGCATGACTAAGAGCCAGTAGGGTCAGCTGTCAGGAGTCCTAAGACAAGAGTTTGACAGCACCAGCTCTACTGAGTCCATTCTTGGCAGAGAAAAGGCACAAGTATAATACTACTCCAAGAGACAGACTTGCCAGGCTTAAAAAGAACATAGGGTTCAATCAAAGCTACACCCAGTGCACACAACCACTACCCAGACAGGTTTGCAAGGGCAGACATTTGGGTATTTAAAAAAAAAAATTACTAGAGAAAAGTGAATAATGGCTTGTGGAAAATCATCACTCCTGCTTTTGATAAGCTTTTAAATGAAAAGGCTTTTTTTAAAAGTCAGCAAGTCTGACCTTCTGTAGCTTCATTCAGGCCTCCAATCTACCTGCTGCCTCAAGAACATCAGTGGGGAGGGGCCAGATGAGGGTTAGAATTCCACAGCATGATCTCAAGAAAGAATCATCCCTTACTTCTCCAAAATATTAGTATCACCAGGTGGCAGAACTTGAGCACCTTAGGGATAAAGTAAATTTGTCAATAACTAAGATTTACTACTTAAACACAAAAAACAAGCAATTAAAATGGCTCTCTTGGGACAGTGGAACTGTGGATGGGGACAGGACAGGGGCAGCTGACTGTTGCTTTTTCAATAAACACTCTGAGTGATTTGTTATTTTTAACGATTCATTGAAAGTAAAGAGATTTTCTGAACTGAATAAGAAAAAGTGTTGTGTGAGGAGACTGGAATTTTAATAACTCAAAATTACTCTTGGGTCTGAAAGTAACTGGAGGATTTCTCTTTTTTAATTATCCAGTACTAAAGAAGTCGTAGGATATACCTGAGGTCAGTGGAAACAAAAGTTTCCTCCTACTAGCACCCCCTTGAATTCAACTCTCTTAATACAAAGAGATCCACACAAAGTACACTGAGAAAGAATACCTCAGAATTGAGCTCTGCTTGTCTGGTGCAACTAGGATTTAGACATGTCTGATTGTAAGGGTAGCCTTGGTTTCTGGGACAGAGCTGAGCAAGCTGTTTTATTCCACAATGCTGCAGCAACAAACCAAACTTTTCCTATTTTAGAGGTGTAAATCAATTTATCAAAATGAGTAATGAACCTGACTATCCTGGTGAATTTACAAAGTACCACTTGGCTAATAACTTCCTGAATCCATCATTCTGCTCATAAAGAATGCACAAAAGGTAAAAGACACAGGAAGGCAAGTCTGTGGGAATATACTTTGAAGAAATCTGCTGAACCTCCAGACAAAGGTGGTGGTGTGGGAGGCCCGTTTTTAAGTACAAATTTAGCAAAGGGGGCCTTTAAGAGACCACGCAGAGGGTTTTTAGTTCAGGGAGAGACTAGATTGCTCTCTGACCAACACCTGGGACATCTGGAGGACAGTGAGCCTTCCAGGTGTGTCAAATTCCAGGAGTGTCAAATTCCCAGGGATGATTCCTTTTCTTGTGGAGACTGAAGTGCCTCCTCTGCTTCAGCAGGCCCTGACAACACCCCACTCAACTTCCGCATCTAACAGGACAGCTCTGGCCCCCTTCTCCTGAGGTCTCACCTCTGGGAAGAGGTCCTCTTTAATTTTTTGAGGGGCGGGGTGCCAGAGATTAAACTCAGCCACTGAGCCACATCCCCAGCCCTATTTTATATTTTATTTAGAGACAGGCTCTCACTGACTTGCGTAGTGACTCCTCTTTGCTGAGGCTGGCTTTGAACTCTCGATCCTCTGCCTCAGCCTCCTGCCTCCGCCGGAGCCGCTGGGATTACAGGCCTGCCGATGGCGCCCGGCGGACTCTCAAGGAGAGTTCTTTGCCACGCCAGCTCCTTACCACTGACCCAAAGAAAGCATCCATCATGGTCCTTCTATCATCATAAGAACAACTTGTTCCTAAATTTAATTCAACGAATGGAACGGAAAGTGCAAAGCTTTGACTTAACAGCTTGGTCCTCAATCATAAATAACAGGGTTTCGGGAAAGAATACCTTTCAACTGTAGAGACCAAGAGAAGAGAATTGAAACTTCTCGTTCGCGTGGGTGGGGCTGCAAACATAGTCCATCTCATGTACATAACTGCATTTTAACTAATAAATTTCCTACTGGGAGAAGGTTAGGTTACCACCAATTTATTAACATGAATCTTTGGAAACCTAACAGGAAACCCATACTTCGCGGCACTTCCGAGCGGCTCTGACTAGGGTGAAGGAAGTTAGGGAACCCGGGAGAGACGCCCCGCCCTGAGGCCTCGGCGCCTGCGCAATGGAGCGGGCTCGTCCCGTCGCTCCGCAGCGCGCATGCGTCACGCCTACCTCTCGTTTCACACCACAGCCATCAACGTCACACACCCCAAGGGCCAGTACGCCTCCTGCGGAAAATGAGGCCTCCTGCGGAAGTTCCTGTTGCCTCAGAGAGCTTGATAAATTGCAGCCGTTGTTACCTGCTCCCAGGTCTACTCATCTTCAAGTGTCAGAATCCGGCTCTCCCTCTCCAAGATAAGGCATGTGTGCTCAATCATCGCCACCTTCTCAAGAACTTTTTAGTTGCTACTCTCGTGGCCTTCACTTTATCCCTAACTGGACCTTTTTCAGTCCGTCTCCTCCATCATCTATAAGTACACTCTGGTCCTCTGCTTCTCGCAGAAGCATCTTTCTTTTCCTTTTCTCCATCTCGTGAAAATTATAAAAAGTTTATTACATTTTTTCCCTCCACCTCTGCACCCCATCAACTTCTCAATTCACTGGGATCTGGCTTGCTTCTACCCTCTCCATGAAAGCTGCTCCCTCGATATCTTTAATGACCTCATTAAATCCAATGAGCACTTTTCTGTGCTGCATTCTCTACAGTGCCTGACACATCTGCCTATGATATTGTAAATCTCAGGGGCTCTGTCGTATTCTTAATGCGCACACTTCTGTTTTTCCTACCTTTTAGATCGCTTTGACACGAATTTGTCTTCCTTGTCCTGTCCCCTCCTTTGGCTCCCAGTTCACTCCAAGTCCTGTTGTCTCTCTACACACCTTCACGGCGCTGGAGGGCTAGATCTCGATGTCATTAATTTGGTGTGCCAGTGACTTCAACATCTGTATCTCTAGCCCAGGTCCTTCCTCTGAGCTTCAAACTCTTGGTTCTCCCACAGGTACCTTAGACTTAGCCCTCCCAAATATCTCTTTTCTAGCATCCCTGTTTCTGCTTCTATACATTGTCTTTTTCCTGTTTTCCCCATCTCAGTGGATGACCTCATGTGTTGTGCCAGAAATCTAGAAGCCACCTTAGACTTCTCTTCAGCTTCCCTGAAGAAATATCATTTGAACTGGATTCTGAAAGACGAACAGGAGTTAACTAGTGTGTGCTTGGGTGCTGGGTAGGGTGAAAGTGGGAGCGGTGTGGACAGGCAAAGGGAACTGCTTCTGCAAAGATCCTGAGACAGGTGTATCAGACATTAGAGGATCCGAAAGTCTAGCATGTCTGAAATACAGAAACTAAGAGGAAGAATAATTGGAGATGAGGATGAAGATGCAGGCAGAAGCCAGATTTTACAGAGCCAAATTCCCCCTACAAGTAATGACAGCCACTGAATTTTAATCTCTATGTAGCATGATATATCTTGGTTAATTGAATATTCAACTATCTTTAACTTTTATGGATCAAATTGACCATGAAGATACACAAAATGGTTTTAAAAAGTTAAATTTAATCTAAGTCCTAAGAGCAAGTCAATTTTTAACAAATACTACAATTTGCTGTTTCTATCTCTAAAGTCTACTTATAGTTCCTCTAAAAAGTAAAACCTGTTACTATTTGCATACCAAATGCTAGTATTGTTTTGCATAAATTACCTGACTCAGTAAACGTCTTTATGAAGTGGATACTAGAAACTGAGAAAGTATAACTTGCCCAGATTCTTGTAGTTGATGGCAGAGTAAGTGGTGAAAGCAGATATCCAATTGTAAAGCTAGAGCTCTTGATTACTACACTGAAATACTCCCATCTATGCTTTGGGAAACAACTGACTTCATGTGACTTTATTTCCCACTGTCTTGAATTTCTTTCCACCACACCTCCACCCTTCACAAAACAGTGGCAACCTGATTCAGGCCCAGATTCAGAGCACACACACCCTTAGACACCATCTACAAATGACTTACTACCTTTTGAGGGTCACCCCTAGTACCAGGACACTTCCTCCAGGTTGATCTGACCCACTGCTAATTTGCTCTCCACCCCACAACCCTACCAGCCCATGATTTTGATGCCCCCATCTTCAGGCAGCTAAGCCCACCAGCTCTGAACAGTTAACTAAGTGATAAAGAAATATAAACACGTGAATATGAGTCAAAGAGGAATGAGGCAATCCACAGCAATCTCCTCCTAATAAAACTATGATCATTCTTATCATCCCAGGTGTGATTTTCTATGTGTGTGCCCTTGATTCTAACCAAGAACTAGTATGCTCCAAACTTCAAGTGTAGAAACAATTATGGACATAGCCACTAGGTGTCAGCCTTGAGCTGCAGTGATGTTTGTTAGCCCATAGCCGAGTCAACTATTAAGGCTTGAGCCCTAATTCTCTTAATAGAAAACATTTGGAATCTAGGTTATTTCCTTTGCAGTGTGAACCAAGACAGGAGCTGTAGTTAGCTTTTTGTATGGAAGGCTTGATTTGATTTTTCAACAAAAATGCCATAAAGTAGAGCATGTCCATCCTCTGTTCAACACAATCCAGTGGGTCCCCTTCTCATTCAGAAGAAAAACCGAAGTCCTTGCAACAGCCTGAACACAGCCTCCTCCCACTCTTTCACCTTCATTCACTTCAGCCATGCTCCTGAAACACCTGCATGGTTAACTCCTTAGGTTCAAGATGTGTCGCCACCGTATCGGGGGCCTTCTGGATGCCCTTTCTAAAAGAGCAGCAGCCTTCTCTCTCTTGCCACAACACTCTACCTCATTGCCCTTAGTTTTCTTCACAACACTTAACCACTATTCAATATTATGGTATTCATTTACCAATTGCTAGTCTCTCGGGAATTCTCTGAAAACAGGGACTGTCTTGTTCACTGCTTTAGTCTTACAGCCTAGAACAGTGTCAGTCTCATAGGTGTTCAATAAATACCCATCAAAAAATAAATGAGGTCAGAATTCAGAGACATTTGTTTTTATTCAGTAAATACTTAACTCCTAATATTAAAAAAGACATCAAACTATGAGAGGTACTAGAGACATTATCTTGCCTATGAGAAATGCAACTTTTAATTGTCCCTTCCACTTAACTCAGAGTATTGCAGAGAATGAACACACAATAGTATCAAAAGCTTTACAAAAAGAGCTATGTGGATTTGATAGTCATAGCTGCACATCATGAAAAAACATGGAATAAGATGTGATGTATGTATTTATCCTGGACGCTGCATTTACTACCCTTCCTCCAAAGAGAAGATTGTGCAGTTCTTAAAATCTCCCTGGAAAACTGTTTCTGTAGAGTAGAAGCCTTTGAATCCCTTCTCCTGCATTTGAAACCCATTTTCTTTAGATTTGTTCCCAGTGACAAAGGAGAACACTTTTCTCCAGATTCCTCAGTGTGCTCTATTTTAAATGTTCCTGGCTTTGATCCTTAATTCACAATGAGTTGGATTTTTTTTTCCTGATTAAGTTTTATGATATCCATTTCCTTCTTCCATTCCTACACCTCATACCACTGGTAAGGGGGAAAAATGTGATAATCACCTTTTCTGCACAAAATTTTGAGAAAAATTCAAGAAAAATAAACCACCATGTATACAGCTTAGTTTTCATCAAACCACAGGAGTGAATGACAGGATCCTTTGAACCCTAACCAACTGAGCCTCTCTCCAGCAGTTCTAACCTCACAGGTGCCATCATCCTAGAGAAGAAAAGGAAAAGGGGATGGGAGGGAGATGCTTAAGCAGATTATTACTGGAAGATAACTTTTCTTTTTTTTTTTTGGTACTGGGGATTGAACCCAGGGGCACACCACCACTGAGCCACAACCTCAGTCCTATTTTGTATTTTATTTAGAGACAGGGTCTCACTGAGTTGCTTAGGGCCTCACTAAGTTGCTGAGGCTGGCTTTGAACTCGCGGTTCTCCTGCCTCAGCCTCCCAAGTGCTGGGATTACAGGCGTGCGCCACCGCGCCCGGCTATAACTTTTCTTAATGTGGAAAAGTAACTAGGTGAATTTGTTACCCAACACAGATTTCTGTGATTTCTCTGTGAAAAATGACGCATGAATTTCAAGCAGAGAATATTTTGGTGCATTTCCCTCATGAATTTACAATCTATGATTTATTTGGATATTTTCTCTCCTGTTAAAATTTAGTCCTGTATTTTGACAGTTGACAAGCATATCAATGCTTCCCTCTGAAATCCTCTCTATTGCTTTGAACTAGAACCAAGCACATTCCATGCATAATTCTCTTAATTTATTTCTTCTCCTTGTGGGAATGTTCTAAATAAATTGGCCACTTGAAAGGTGCTAACACAATTAAGTGACACATTCATTTCAATGGATTTTACTTTACCCTAAAAAAAAGCCTCTCCATAACCACAGTTTGAGAATTTGAATCTTGTTCAGATAATAGATCTAATGAGGCCCTGATAATTTATAAATACTAGCCCATGAGATTATTGGGATATCTTGGTTGCTTCATACCATTATGCTGGGGCAGGCTTCAGCCAGAATCATACTTTAATGGACTCACAGCAAGAAATTGAGCCAAACTTACAGACTATGGTGCTCACTGTAGTTCAAATTTCTGCCCACTAAGTTGGGAGTCACTTCAGAGGGGAGGCCCCCAGTGCTGCTGCTCTTACTGGCTGAATATGAGGTAGGGCTGTGGGCATCCCTGTCAGCTAATGAAAAGAACTGTGTTTCTGCTCGAAACCATGCTCTTCCCTGCTGCCACACCAGGGTTTGCAGGTCCCTGGGGCATGGGAGGATCTATCCTGTCTTGGCTTTATACAGAATTTGCCTGAAGCCCTACATTTGGGGGATTTATTTATTTATTGCCCAGCCTGTAATAAAGATGACAGTTTGATCTGCCTTTTACTGGCAATCTTGTATGAAGCTTCCATCAGTCATAATGTTGGAGGGCAGAATGGTTGCTCCAAACCCATCCTGAATGCCTAAAATATTTTTGATTGTATGGACTCAGAATCAATGTGACAGCCACTGAGGGATCACATAAAACCAAAGAACTCATGAGGAGCTGGAGGCTTTTGCTGAAAAGATGGCAGCTGATTTGAGCAGCAACCTGTACCTGGGCCTTTGCCGATGTAGCAGGTTATAGCAGCTTATACTGTGGTGTCAGCTGAAATAACAATAGCTGGGGTTGGAGTTCTCAGGTGCCAAACAATAAATGGTTAAAGAAAAAAACACAATCCATTCTAAGAAACAGCAATAGCTTTCTTTTTGGACCACACAATGAGCAAACAGAACTCTGGCCTTGGGTAAAGAGAGAGATGAGAAAAAAGCTCTTAATGGCCTACAAGGGCAGTTCTGCTTCTCGGAGACTTGGAAGTCCAGGAGATGGAGGGTGCTTACTAGAGCCAGGAAGGGAGCTCTTGGATACAGGGCTGTCTGTCAGGGTAGGGAGAGCCACCATGGCTGCAAGGAGCACACCTCTAGTGTGGGTAATCTAAGCACAGGCTCAGCTACACAGAGGGACAAGTAACCAAGGCTCAGAGCAGAGGCACATCAGGAGCATGCCAAAGTCAGGAACATGGCCTTTCCTGTGTCAGTGACTGGCACAGTTATTTGCCCAAGTCAAAAGTTAGCAATCCTTTGTTCCCCATCACAATGCACGCCCGAGTTTAACCCCTCCACAGCTCAGTTCCAATACTGCTCTCTCACCTAGAAAAATGGAAGGCCCCTATTAATTGGTCTGTCTCTGGTCTGTTAAGAGTGTCCTTTCTGAAATATCCACCACAGCACTCCTTGGCTTAAAATCTCTCCATGGCTCTCTATGGGCCTTGACATAAAACTCCAAACACCACACAATCTCAACTAGCTGCATCCTGTCTCAAATTCCATGTCACTTGGCTTTTGATTGGTCTTCAAAGTGTCACTTTTTTTTTTGCGGGGGGAGACTATGGATTGAACACAGGGTCACTCAACCACTGAGCCACATCCTCAGCCCAATTTTTTATTTTATTTAGAGACAGTGTCTCACTGAGTTGCTTAACACCTCACTTTTGCTGAGGCTGACTTTGAACTTGAGATCCTCCTGTCTCAGCCTCCTGAGCCACTGGGATTACAGGTGTACACCACCACACCCAAAGTGCAGTATCTTAAGCAGTACTTTCTCTAACTGTCCCTGACAGCCTTTCCCCAGGCTGTGAGGTGTTCTTTCTCTCTGCTCCCCATCATCCTATCTTGAATCTGTGCATGACACATCCATCTGCTCCCCTAGGAGAAAAGTTCCGTAAGCACAGAGACCACATCTCTCCTCTGTGCATTCAGAATACAGGCCACCAGCACACAGGAGGCTCTCCGAGTGCTGGTGACCCAAAGATGAGCAAATACAGTTCCTACCCTTGAGAAGAAGTCTAATTTAGAAGACAGTTACACAAGTAAACCACAGTGCACTGCATGTGCTAGGACAGATGATCAAAATGCTATATAAATACCCTCCATCTCTACAGTTCCATCATCTTATACATAGCACTAGTCACATTGTCAATTATTGCTGCACTGTCTGCCAGAACATTGCAAGCTTAAAAAAATAAGGGCTGGGAAGGGGATGATGGGATTTATATTGTCTTCGAATCCTTAGCACTTCACACAGAATCTAACACAAAGATGCTAGATATACTGAATACATGGAACAATTAATCATGCATTCCCTAGGGGATGACCACAAAGCTAAATAAAACAAGGAAACAGACATTATTACTAAACTTGAAAGTCATCTCCCAGAATTAAAGGGAAAAGTGACCCTCTAAGCAGACACACAGTGTAAGTAAAGGTAACAAGTAGCCAGCATTGAACAGAGGGGTGGGGTGTGGTGATGAGCACAGCTGGTTTTAGGAAGATATGCAAAGTAAATTCCAAGCTCAAAGATATTATGCTACCCTATTCTATCCTCTCAGGGATCCATGCATATCCTAATAGACTCACAGTGGAGCAGTGGTTATCCAAGACCTCTTATCTACTACTCAAGAAGCATACTGACAGATTCTGACCTGGAAAGGACAGCTATAAATCCTCAGCCATGACATAACTTCAGAGATGATTGCTAAAATGACACAAAAATTTGTATGAAACTTTTTCATTGTTCATTCACAACAGACCAAATACTAGCACACCTTGAATTCAAACAGATCTGACAATGAAAACCTAACAGTCATTCCCCTTATTTGGGGATAGGAATTTATAAATTTTCTTTGCAAGGTTCAATAAAAGCAGCTATAGAAAACATGTCTCAGCAGAAGGAAAAAACAAAAATAAAAAACAGACCAGTGATTTCATCTGAGAGAACTGCACAGTTAACAATGGCCCTGAGAAATATTTTACATAACACAATCTATGCTTTTCAGTTGATAAGAATCACAAAGAACTTTGGGCCTTGTTCTAAACCAAACCCTTTAATGTGCATGGAAGGCAAAGAATGAAGTTAGAATGGTTTGCACTTTCATTCTGGTTTGTGGAGCTCATGGGAGTCCACACATACAAATACACTCTCAGAAAGCTCAACTTTCATGTACTTTATCTTTGTTTCACATCTGCCCTACTTCTCTAACCTAGTAGTGGGACACTATCCATTGACAAGGAAAGCACCATGATCATCACATGCAGGAGACAGACATGCACTTCCCTTCCCTCCTGTCTGCTCCATGGAGATGCTTCAGAGTGGGCTCCACGTTCCTGGGGTCTGTGGGTGTTATACTGCTCTGCCTCATACCAAGAAAGGGGACAAATGTTGCTAATTGTTTCATCCAGATCAACTGTTTAAAGTCTGGTATATATAATTTCTAAAACAGAGATAAGTAAATCAGTAATCTGTTCTGTGTTGTCTTGAACTTTTAGAACAAGGAATATTGCCTGGAATATCCCTTACATTAAATGAGATATGTGATTTTGCAGCTTGTCACCTTTATACCAAAAAAACAGGGTGAAAGTAGAAGAAATTATGAGTGTGGAATTTAGGAATGCCCTAAATATGGGAAGAAGTGTCAAGAGAGAAAAAACATAGAAAATTTGAACAGCAAGAAAGCAGTACAGGATTACTATGAACTTCCAGGGACATGAAATTGTTTCAGTGGTTTCCAGGGTTGCACTAAACCTAACATGATGAAGAGCTGACCGATTCATAACTACTTCCTCATCAAAATTCAAATATACCTATATGAAAAATGTTGCATAAAATGTCAAGTCTGCTTATATAATGGTCAGTAAGCAAAATTCCCTGACAGTAACATTTACAAAAAAAAATCTGAACCCAAGTGATAAATATTCTACCTAGTGATAGAAAACACTTCCCACTTCTTTACATTTTTCTTTAGAAATGTACATGTAACAAAAAGGGTGACTATGTCAGACTTTGTTTGCCTGTTGTTTGCATTATTAGCAAAAATATTTATAACTAGGACACTGACAACAAACTTTGCAGTACATCTTTTTAAATTCAAATTTACTATGGCTCTTAAGAAAATATATGATTAAGGCATCCAAGCGCCTTTTTAGCTGTAATAAAAATGTTTTTAGACGTATTCTTTCAAAGTTTTATTCAATTTGCATACACTTTAGTTTTCAATATAAAAAAGATAATGAGATGAACAATTTATGATTTTACGTATTCAGGCAGAATGAAGAGGAAATCATGCTGAATCAAATCAAATCCCAAACTCAAACATCTGGATAACTGAGTCAAATATTTTAAAGCTGATTTGTGTGTGCTTCTTTGTATATGTCTATATTTGTTATTTTTAACTACTACGTGATTATCCAAAACTGATCTGAGGGGAAAAAATAGTATAGCCAATTATTGTTAAACTCTTCAAATTCTAACAATTTCATCATTTCTTTCATAATAAAAAAAAACAGAAGTTTTAAAATGTTATAAGTACAGAAACAGAATGACCATTTATTTCTTTAGCAACAGCTAACTTCTTCACTACACCGAGCTAAAGCTAACAGCTAAGTGGAATCTGGTTTCCCCACAGCAGCTATGATGAACGCCTGTGAACACTGTTTTGGACAGCTGGGCCCTGAAGGGTTCACTCTGGAAAACAGAAATCTTAGAGGTCATTTCCAAATCCACTACATCAGAGCAGACTTTAGAAAGGCCACTTGACAACAGAGCCACATTCTTATGTCTCATGCTCTTCAAGCAAAAGTTGCTGTATGAGCTGGTGATGTGGTTCAGTGGTAAAGCATTTGCCTGGTGTATGTGAGTGCCCTGGGTTGGATCCCCAAAATGGCGGTGAGGTGCTGCTGTAGTCTACCACAGATCTAAATCAAAAGAAAATTAGAAAGGGATTTTCCAGGAAACATTTTAAGATGCACCTAAAACCCAAAGTTTGGTGTCAGTCTTTGGTGAAAAAAAAACAGTCATTTATTTTTCACTCTTGATTTTGTGAAGACGCCTGAAGATCAACTTTACTTTCTGTCCAGCCTAAGCCTGCAGTGCCTGGTGCTCAGGGCTTCTTTGGGTCTAAGTATTTTGACTCTAATTTTGAGGGAACAGCATGGTTTCTGTTTCTCTGGATGCACTTGTTTCCCTGGCATGGGTGACATTTCCTCTAACATCACAACAGTCCTCTGAGATGGCAAGATAGGCAAACCCTTTCCATGTCTATCGATGAGAATCAGCAGGTGACTTGCCAGGTATCTCACCATTAATAAAGCTATGATGTTAAAACAAGTTCAGAACTTCAATTTTTTATGCAAAAGCTTCAAAAGGGGTGTTGATTCCTGATTTATGAAAGAACCTGCTGATTCAAACATCTGGGTGATAAAATGCATACATTAGTTACTCCCCACTTTGAGACTGGCTAGAACAATCTAGACCAAAATTTAGAATTCACTTGGAAATTATGGGCACAAATTTGTCCTTCATTTGTTCTGGATGCCCAAATATGGAACTGGCCTGAGTTAGGCAACCATTTTTCTGGTGGCCAAGAGAAAGGAACTTAAAAAGTCCCAGCTGCCATGAGAAAGAATGATATAAGAGAAAAAGCTGCTAGAATCATACAGGCTCAGGGGAAATAGAATTCCCAAGGAAGTTACAAGAAAAAGTATATAATATTTATATGATCTTCAAGATTTTAAACATAATAAATGAAATAGTCATACCATTTTTTTCCTACATAGCATATAAGTAAATGACTATTCAAACTAAAAATGCATGATTAAGGAGATGTAGACTTACTCTTCATTCCTCTTTTTATGAAGACTGCTTTAAATCTAACAAAAGAGACTCATCATCCTCTACTCTCACCTGAGGCTTAAAAGTCACCTTTAAAGGCTCGGGGGTTGGGACATCACCTCCTTCTTGAGGAGCATACCCCACCCTGGTGGCCTCCTGATCTGTGTCACTGAACTCATCCGTGTGCAGCTCATGGACAGGGCCCAGAGATGGGCTCCCTGCAATGATATCCACACCCATCTCCCTGTCCCCATCCCGACCTTGGGTCACTGTGGGGTCCTTCGCTTTCCTCAGGCTACGCATCTTAAAAGCTTCCTTTGAGGGAGCAGCATTAGAAATAGACTTCTTAAATCTCTCCCCTGATTGTTTCAGCCTCTCTCCAGACTGCCTTAACCTCTCTCCCGACTGCCTTAACCTTTCTCTCCTCTCCGGAGTCACTATTCTAGTTCTAATTCTGTTCACTTTCTTGTCAAAATTCTGCCGTGTCTTCTGCATGTTTTCTTTGGAAAAGGCCTTTTTGATGTTATCAATGCGCTCCTTGCCTGACTTTTTAAGCCTGGCAGATCTGCTTTCTTCAACGTAATATTCTTCATCTGAAGAGAGATCTATTGGGGGATCAAAGACTTCGTCTTCCTCCTCTTGATTCTCAGCTAGGTTTCTGTCTTTAACAATAGAGAGAGATGTTGGACACCGAATCTCTTCCTGAAGGAGAAAAAAAATTTAAAAAAAGCATGTTAGTGCTTCATTTGCAGTAAAGAACTCTTTTACCTATGGCCAACCTGCAGGCCTCTTCCATAATCCTTTACTCTCTGCTCCTCCTTAAAATTGGCCTTTCTCAGGGATTCTCACTTCTTGGCTCTTTTCTCACACTTTTTCTTCACCTTTGCCTTTCTCCTAAGATGAAGACCCACCTAAATAATGAGCAGACTGCTCCACCTGGATAGAACACAGGCACCTCAAACTGAGCAAGACCAAAAATCAAGACTCATCCACCATCCTCTCCACCTGTACTTTTCCTGCACCACTCAGCACCAATAACCACACAGGTGCCTCCGAAGACAGAAGCCTCAGAATCATCCCCCCAAAGTTGCCTCCCCCTCTCGCCCCATATTCAAGGGTTCAACAAGTATTGTCATTAACTCTCCCCCCTCCACACTTCTCTACCAACGTCTTAATTCAGATCCTTGTCATCTCAGGCCTGAACCTGTGCACTAATTCCTCACAGATCCTTCTACCTTCAGAACATCACTATTTCTCATCACCCTGAGCAACATTTCTAAAGCATTACCCTGATATATCCCCTTCAAACTATGGGGAGAATTTGTCAGTATTCGAAGGAGAGAACTCAAATTCTTTACGATGATTAGAAGACTCTTCAGTTTGAGCTGACCCTACTTTTCCACTTCTCCAAACCAGCAACATACAATATTCTCAATTCCTCCAGCACCAACAATGCCAGATGAGTCAAAAGAACAAGAACTGAACTGACAGACACAGATAGCCTTGAAGCAGACCAGACCAGAGATGTAAAGAAACCCAGCTCAATACTTACAATCACTTCTAAAAATACACAGGCAAAATAGACCATGAAATTTTTAACTACACCACGAATGACAATTTTAAAAAGAAACTGTTCCTACTTGAGATTAATTCTATTCAATTAAAAAAAAAGATATAATAAGTATACTAGAAATACATATACACATACTCTAAAACTTAGCCTGACAGGAAGGAATCCCTGGAACCTTATTTCTTTGGATACTTACTTAAAATTAAATTCTTTGGCTACAGGATTGCAATGTCTATGAGCTAAAAAAAGCAGAGGTGGGCGTCTCATAACTCTCTGATGAATCAGTTAAAGGCAGCAAAAATTAGTCCCCCCATTTCCTGACACCTGCTGCAGGGAGTAGCTTCAGCAACACAGTGTGGGTTGGTCTGACCTAAAAAGGTATAATTAGAAAAGGAAGGCGCTGAAGAGTAATTACTGCTTGGTAGGGAAAAAACTCTCACAATCTTGCTATGAAAACTTCAGATACAGCTTGACTCTGAAATCACACACTCCTCTCCTTGACTACAGAACAAATAATGTAAAATCAGGCTTAAAGTAAAAGGCAGAGCATAGTGGTGCACACCTGTAATCAGTGACTTGGGAGGCTGAAGCAGGAGGATCACAAGTTCAAAGACAGGAGGATCACAAGTTCAAAGACAGTCTCTCAGCAACTTAGCAAGGCCCTAGGTAACTTAGTGTCTCAAAGTAAAAAATGAAAAGGGCTGGGGATGTAACTTGGTGGTTAAGCATCTTTGGGTTCAAAAAAGTAAAACAGAAGCAGAGTCAAAAAGTATTTGCTATGGGAGTTCTATCTGTTTCTCTTCTGAGTCAGCAATACCATGAGTTAATGGTGAATATGCTATAAAAATAACAAGATTATAAGATCAATGTATAGTTAATCTCTAAATACAATTATATTTGTTTATAAAAATCTAGGTTAAAAAATATTTTTTTGTAACATGTTTTTGACTCATGGGTGAGAGTAAGGTGAATTTGACTGAATATCCATATAGCCAGAGGACTTTTAGATACATATAAGTATCAAAGGGAATGGCCAAATATCTCACTTGGCCATTTATGTTTTCTTATACCACAAGTATCAGAAGATATAGTGCAATTCCTAGCTTGCAGGATGAAAGGGATCATCATGAACACATTAAGATGTGTTCACACCATAACTGTATAAGAAATACCAAGTACTTTTTTAAATGCCAATACCCAGGATTGGGCAGAAACTTAGCCATACACAACTATAGGAGATATGAGATATGAAAACAAAAGAATATAGCCAAGAAAATATTAGTAGAGGGAGCACTCTCCACATAATCATTTATACACAAAAACTATGAGAATTATAATTTTAACTAAGAATAACCAACTATGTGCATGAATCCGAATTCTATGTCCAGTGTTATGTATTATCTTTTCTCTATTAGCTTATAAAAGAATGGCAATTGCTTTTTAAATTACTTTTAACTTTTTAGTGATAGATGGACAGCATGCCTTTATTCTGTTTGTCTGTTTTTAATGTGATGCTAAGTATCGAACCCAGTGCCTCACACATGCTAGGCAAGTGCTCTGCCAGTGAGCTACAGCCCCAGCACCAGCAATTGCTTTTTTTTTTTTTAAATACTTTTATTAGTTATTGATGAACCTTTATTTATGTATATGTGGTGCTGAGTGAGAATTGAACCCAGTGCCTCAACATGCTAGGCAAGTGCCCCACCACCAAGCCACAGTCCCAGCCCCGCCAGCAATTGCTTTTTGACAAACTGCTGCTTACTCTGAACAACTTAATTCACAAAATCTTCATATTATATCTGACAAAAAATGAGATCTGCCTTAAACTAGTACCTCTCAGTTCCTTTAAGTAACTCCAAGGGCTCAAAAAGAGAGTATATTGTTAGTAAGTTACAGGGAATGAACAGGTGACTACAGAAACATAGCAACTTTAAAAAAAAAAAGGAACTATGCCAATGGACAAACAGTCAGAACTTTTATAAAACCTCTTTGTTGTAAGTTTTGTATATTTGGCCTGGCATCTGGTTCACTGCTTTGCACAAAGGTCCTCAAGAGAAGTGTCAGTTGCCAAGTGTGTTCCCTGGCTGGCCATGTACAAGCAGAGGGTACCCACTACTGCAAATGCCCTCAGAAGGTGAATCAGAGAACTGACACCACATTCTTCAATACCAAATCTAGACCTTTACTACATATACTAACTCTGGACCTGGTCTCTGAAAGTAAGGTGAAATGTTTAAGACTGGAAAAAGGCCTCTAGGGACCTGGAAGGAAAGCAAAATGGTAAAAGACTGCTAATGGAATAGTCCACTCTGTCCACCTTTGAAAGCTTCCTTCTCTTTCCTCCCTATTCTTTTTCCTAAGTAACCTACAAGCACAAGTTTTTAAAAACAGATCTAAAATACCTATTATCCTAGTGTAACTTTCATCAGTCAACAGAGGGCTATGGAAAATTGACCCTCATAGTTTACAAATGTTTTCCTACAAAATCCAACTGTGACCCTATTTCATTTTGTTTTTATTCTGTGTTTTCTTTCCCCTATGTGCACCATTTAAAAAATGTAGTTGTGATATGCACCTGTGAACATCCTTCCACATATTTCTGATATCATGCTAGAAAAAATTCTTTGACACAAAATTCTGGGGTCAAAGGTTTGTACACTTTTAAAGTTCTTAATATACACCACCAAATTGCCCTCCAGAAATTTTGTACAAATTAATACTCCTGCCAGAAGATGAAAGTGCATGTTTCTCCTACACTTAAACTGAGTATATGTTCTAGTAACGGCCAGTGTTTAAATATGTGAAAGATTAATTCTGTTCTTATTTATTTCATCCTCTGTGAGCTGCCACTCAATGACTTTCCTGGGTTTTGTTTTAAACTGCTGAAGCAGAGTCCAACTTTTCCTTTTAATTTGTAAGAGTTTTAAAAATATATTGTACATGTAATGCACTTGCCATGCATATGTTCCTATTTCCAAAAATGTGAGGGTTGAGTAGGTTTTAAGGAACTTAGCGCAGTATATTATTATATTAAATTAGCTAAGTAAACAGACTTTGCAATCAGATAAGGAGTAATTTATGTGACTTCTGTATCTTTTGGTATTGTAATAACAATTGTTAAGAAACACATAATTTTGATTGTTAAGATAGTTTTTCTCATTATTATGACACATATAAAAATTCCCATAGACAAAGCATATTTTGAAAAGTTTGTATTTTACTAGTTGGGCTTTGCTGACTTTCCAAGAGTGAAATGGTTATAGCGGGAGTACTAGCCTCTAGTTTCTTCATTTTTTTCAGTGCAGCTGGATCAAACTCAGAACCTTGCACACACTAGATAAGCATTCCTCCCAGTTTCTTCTTTTATGCAACAAGGAGGTGTTTTAAGCTAGAGATTTCTTAGGTCTCCTCTAGTTCTAACATTCTTGAAGACTATGAGAGGGCATTGTGCTAATAAAGCTAATATGCTGAAAAAGCTTCAGCAATATTGAATTTCGAAGGGAAGAAATAGCCTAAGCTATGAACCACAGTTCATATTACATGAAATGGTTGAGAGCTCAAAATACTGATATGATGGATAGTGCACTAGTTAACACAGAAATGATTTTGTCCTGAGGTTCTTGCTGATATGGAATAGTATGCATTAATATATACAATGGCTAAGATGTGATACTGGAAACCTCTGATATGACCTGTTGACAAAGAATATAAGAGATAACAGAAATCAAACTGAACACAAGTGCAAGCTTACCTGGAATATCACCACACGGAATTTGTTTTTCTTCATTATTTCCTCTTGCTTTGTTTCAACTTTTGTCACATGAACTTGTTGCTTCTCCACCCGGGCCTTCACATCTTTAATGTGAGCACTGACTTTTCGGGTTTTTTCAAACAGCTTGTTAATGACATAGCCTGTATTGCTATGTGACTGTGAAAGCTTCAGCAGGTCAATCTGAACAGATTTTATGGCATTTTCCATTTCTCTGTGTCTCTCTTCTATCCTCTTCTGGCTCGCCTGCACAGTGTCCACGATGGTGGCTACTTTGTCCAGCACAGTCACAATGGTAAGAGCAGCATCCTGGTCTTCATCCTCGGTAATACTTGACAGGCGATTCTGGGAGATTTTATCAGTATTTGAAGCAGACCCATTCTGTTCCATTTTATTTAATTCTCAGTGAAAGATGTCCTACTGCAATCAACTCAGACACTTTGAGCACAGAGCCAGCTCAACAACAGGCAATGGAATTGCTGAAAGGGCTGGAAACCCCACCCCTGGAGAACAGTCAAGTATTTATAACGACAAATACCCAAATGCGTGACTGTTCTGCAATATGAGCCCTTGCAAAGGACCAGGGACTGTTCCAAACATGCTTGCTGACTGACTAAGGGACTCAAATAGGACTATGTGGGTAGAAGAGGAAAGCTTTTTAAAAAGTTCACTAAAGCCGCCATATTACTAACAGTAAGCTTTAAAACCAAGTAATGAAGCAAATTCCAAATACTGGCTGAAGCTTTTGTCTTTAGATAATTTGAAGCAGTACTTGTAAAACCAAAGAGGAATTTTGACCTAAAATCTGATTTTTCTATTAACTTCACCTATTCTATCTACTGATACATCAATATCAAAGAATATTGTAAATAAACACACCAAAAGAGGCCATATAGTGAAAACATTATATTATAACATGCTTTTCCAAACCAAATATTAAAATTATTATTTCATTTCCATCATTATTTTTTAAATTCTACATGCATACTTTTGAGTATCTAAACTACACATTAAACAGCTCAATACGTTCTACTCACACTTCAGACCTTTAAACACCAACAATCTATTAATATAGCTATGACTACAGGACAAATTTGGATAGAGGTCTTAGGTCAAGTTTAAGCTCATTTTAAGAGCACCAATCATTAACAATAATTTCTGCATTGTATTTACAAACACTGGTACAATTTGTTTATGTATGTTAAAACAAATATTTTGTTTAAAAATGAATGTGTATTAAAGTAGTTTCACTGATAGTGTAGGCTTTATTCCAATCTGTTTATTAAAGCCTATTTTAACAATACCTAAATCTACTTTTCAGTGATCTGTTGCATCATTACTACCAGATACTCTTTCAAATTATGAGGATTATTTTTTCAAAGAAAGGAATAATCAAATTTCTGTCCATACATCTTATAAATATTTCACGTCTAACACACACAGCTTTACAGTTCATGCGGTAGGCAGTGTCTAAAAAATCAGGTACTAAATCTCAAAAACATTTAAATATCTATTTAAACACAGTGTCTTCTAGATTTTTTTTTTTGTAAGAAAAGTAATCTGTAAACATCTTTAATTTTAGTTCATGCTTGGTCATTTGCTGTGGTTATTGTAGAAGTGAGTATGACTTTATAACCATTTGTGAAGTGGGTCCATTTTTGCAAAAATATTACATTCCATGGGTAAAGAACAAGTCTTGGAATTACCATGTGGTACAAATTCATTAAATCAATTTCTGCATTTAAAAACATAAAACAAAGACTACTAAACAGTCCAAAACTGCTGTAGTTGAATATTCTAAATACAGGCCAACAGTACTACACTAAAAATGTCCAAAAATAAGGCCTCTGAAATAAATATTCCCATTCTTTAAAAAAAGACATAATAAGTGTACATCACATGGCAGTGTACATATAAAAGCCATAAGTTTAAACCATTCTGGATGAAGTATCTGAAGTAAAATGACCTAGGTTTTGCTTCTGTCGACGTCCTCTATTATTTTTGGGGCATTTTCTGTTGCATTAAGGGAAAAAGAAGAAAAAGACCACTTTGAGCATTTTGTTAAGGATATTTCAAATGTTTTCAAAGTAATACACACTTCATACATAAAGCCATATTGCATGCAATCACATGACAAGCAAACAAGAAGCTATTT
Organism: Glaucomys volans; assembly: GCA_020662805.1. Lineage (NCBI taxonomy): Eukaryota > Metazoa > Chordata > Mammalia > Rodentia > Sciuridae > Glaucomys > Glaucomys volans. The sequence goes on from JAJEJO010001545.1 coordinate 235,307, forward strand.
GGTACAAGATAAGATGAGGGCAAACACAATGTCAGGTTGCGACCTTCCCCATAAAGCAGGGCTGGGAGATCAGACATATGGTTAGGAACGGACACAAACAAAACTCATTCCCAGTATCCATCCTACTCCATCTGTATCCCTGAGAGAATGCTGTCCCTCCTCTGGCCTGGCAACTCCCCAGCTACAGTGATTGACAACATGAAATTAGTGACAGCAAAAAGGACGTTGGCTGTGTACTTCCCTGAGCATTATGACACCTTCAAAATGATTTTTAAAAAAATCTTAGATGAAGGAAGAAATCAGGAAAAAGTAAGCACAGTAAGCCTCAGATATGGATTACTCTGCGGTTACTTTATTTTTATTTTTTTAAATAGTACGAGGGATTGAACCCAGATCCTCACACACGCTGGGCAATCACTCTACCCCTGAGGTACATCCCCAGCCTTAATGCCTACTGATTTTAGATAAAGACTCAAAATGAGATGTTTCACCCTCTGTTGGGCACAACACAGAACTCCTTGGGAACTGGGCCCCCTGAGAATAGGGATATTCCTGGATTCTGCTTGTTTTACTGTAATTTTTCTCCATGGCACTGTAATTGCTCTTGTAACTGCCTACTAGATAAGACCCAGCTCCTACTATGTACAAGGTGCTGTTATGTACAATACAATGAAGGGGCTGGGATGAATTCTGGTAACTTGGGGTTTAGACTCTGATGCTAACTTGCTTTGCAATCTCAATTTTCCTACATGTAAATTATTAAATTAGAAGTTAGACTAACCTCTATAATCTCTGATTACAAAGGAATTCATAATCTGATGGAAGGTCCTGTAACAATGAGTGTTCCTGCTCTCACACTCCATACTTTTACTCAATTTCAAAGAGTACTGCTTTGCCTTGATTTAAAAGCTTTGATGATAACACTTCCATTTTGTGTAGTTTTCAAAAGTTTCATCTCACTAATCCTCAAAAATACTTTGAAGTAAACAGAGCTTGAATCATCTCCATTTCATAAATTAGGAAACTGGTAGAGAGGTCAAATAACCTCTTCAACCAGCACTAATTAACCAGGACCTTGGAAAATTTCCAGCTTTCTGGGGCCATGGTTTTTCTTCTAAAAAATAAGGGCTTTTCGCTAGGAGATTTTGAAGGTCCCTGCCAATCTGTCATTCTATAAATCTAAAAACATAAAAGACAACTCCAAGCATAAAAGAAGAAAATGTGGCTCATGCAGTCAGTGGGAACATCCTTTTAAAGGAAGATTCCTCACAAGCAGCACCATGCGGTATGTGGACAGCTGTCCCACAATAGACTGTGTGGGAGAGGCACTCCTTAAAAATTCAATGGAGATAAGTTCAAGTACATAACATTCCAAATCCAAGACTGCAAGACATTCTCAGGGAGATGCCACAAGCAAAACCAAGGAAAAATCTGTGATAAAAGCCAATGAGATGACTCTTTGGTTGTACAGACAGTGGCAGTAAAGACTGTGTCACTGTGGTGTCCTAGTGGGTGGGAAGGCAGCAAATGGACAGGGACACAAACTTGAGGCACCAACTGAACGAGTACCCACTAGGTTATTTTAATTTAGGACTTGGGGATGGACAGCACACTAAGAGCAGAATCACAGAGTAGGACAAAGGTTTGGATTAGGGGCTATTAAAGGACTTAACTAGTTCTATGACTTTGGACAAGGTACATCTCAACTCAGGGTTTAGTTTCCTCACTTCTCCAAAGGAAGAGGTTATCTCTAAGGCACTTCTCAGTGTCTCCAACATCTGTAGATCCTCTTAAGATGGCGCATATCACCTGGCCTCAAAAAAATCTTCCCTTCCCTTTATCTATTCCTTCTTTCATCTTCCAAATCACTTATTACCCAACTCCTGCTTTTACTCCAATGTTAATACCCTAAGGCATAATATTCCCCTATCACCATATATCTTCCCAATTCCAATGAATTTTGCACATGACCCTTTGACTAATGTTTTGGAAATGGTTTATATTAAACTCCTTCCCTGCTGAAAAACCCTAGGTTATTATAAAATCAAATTTGAACCCAGTTCTTATGCAACAGTCATACCTAACAAATCTATTTCCCAACATGATTGATGCGGACCTTCCTCTATGGTTCAGAGGAAGAGGAATGATTTGGTAATCAGACAGCATTGAATCCAAACCCAGACACTTCTACTTACTAGTTACTGGATGACCACAGGCAAACAAGCTAATCTCTGAGCCTATATTAAATGGCCACAGCCAGCCCTGCTTTTGTGTGTTTTTTCCTATCTTTTCTTCCTGTTGTCATTATTTGTTATGTCATTGTGTCCCTCCTTTGATCTACTGTCCAATTTTATACTCACTAGTCTTGCCTAAGGGAAGATCATCTGTTCTGTGGAATGAAGTGCACTGACTTTAATACCTGAATTTTATGAAAAATAGATGTTACTCAGAAAACATTTTTTAATCATTTCTAGATTTATCATTTCGGCTCCAGATGGCTGAAACAACTGAAGGGCTGGCTTCTATCCAGATTTTAGATAGAAGGGCCATAAATCCAATATGGCCTGCCAATATCTGTATCTGATATGCTCCAATCCTCTGCCAAAAAAAAAATGGAGGAAAGTATAAAAATGAGGTTTATGGAACATCTGTGCCAAACCTTAAAAAAGATAGGAAGAGGTGAGCAAGAAGGAAGACAGGAGACTACGAAGTACAAGGACATCTGCTCTAACATGTCTCAGGTCTAGTTCAGTATCACATACTATTTCCACTCAGTTTGGAAGACACCCATTCATGCCAACAATGCTACAAATAAGTTTTTTAATTTATGATAAATAGTTTAATTTGTGACACAGAATTTAAAGCCTATTACTTATCACTGTAATCTAGAATATGAAATAATGCTAAGACAATGATATAATAAGGAAAGTAGCTATGTTTAACCTTTAATTTGTTCCTTTATTCTATTACTATGAATAAATTATATTCTCAGGGCATAAAACACATTGTGGCCCATAGGGCTTAAAACATTTCTGCATGGCTCTTCTGTTACACGTACAGAACATTTTAGAAATTCTATGATTATTGTCCCTGATCGCACTGCTCAAGTATATAGTTCCAAGATCCCTAAATTCCTTTATTTCATAGACTATTCTCATAGCCTCTCTGCCTGTAACCCTGAGAATGAGTTCTGACCCACGTACTAAAGAAGCAAGACAGAGAGAGGTCAAACCCACATGGAAATAACAGGGAACGGACCCCTAGGCTTTTTCCTAATAGACTGAAGCAAACTTAAAACACCTATCATTAAAGTTTGCTTCAAAGTTTTTCTATATCTTAACAGCTACCCACCTCTAGTTTTGGGGTGTTTGCTGTTGGGAGTTTAGATGCTGGGGACTGAACCCAGGGCCTTGTGAGTGCTAAGGAGAACTCTACCACTGAGGCACAACCCCAACCCACCTCCAGTTTAAAGTTGACATTTCTTACATCATTACCTACCTTGTTATGCACATGACAATCGCTACTATGATGGCAATCTGCACAGCTCCAATAATGGCTGCAATAAGAACATGAGTGAGCTTCTGCCTACTTGGCACTACATAGAGAATACTAAAGTCTGTCTTTTCACAGTGCTGTCCAGTGTAACCAGATTCACATCTGAAAGGGGAAAACATGAAATTCCAATGAGAATTACAAATTCTTATGTTATCAGGTTTCTAAATCAAAAGACACAAAAGAATAAAATTTAAACAGGAATAGAAAGTCACCTTCCTATCATCTGAAAAAAAAGGAAGCCGTTTGTATATTTTCCTAGTCTTTTTGACATGCCTATTTAACATGGTGCTTTTTTCATTTATTTTAAATTAGATTAATTTGAAGTTGCTATATTATATAGTCTTTCTCATCATCATTTCAAAATAAAATCACAATATCCCTTCAGTGACTACAATGCAGTTAACTGATCTGGTCCTCATTCTAACACCAACTGGTTGCTCTGAACTTTTCACAATTATAAAATAAGTGTGGTAAGCATCTTGTGAAAGTGACTTTCAACGTAGGTATTCCACAGGCTTAGATAGCTGGATTTATTCAATAAACAGGCATAAACAATTATAGCTCTGTGAACACAGCACCAAATTATATTCCAGACTTTTCAGTATACAAAGCACAAACATTTAAGATGCAGGAGGGAGATGAAAATAAGTTATTAATGACAACAGCAAAGCAGTCAAGTAGGCACTAATCTTAGAAATCATCTGAACTCTAATTAAAAGTAAATACAAAGGCAACATATCAGCTGATAATTTAAAAGGGAAAAACATCTGAGATATTGAACAGAAAATTCACACTGGTAAGCTGACAGAAGTGACGTGTATAAATTAGCCAAGCTTCAGTTGGAACTGATTAATAAAATATGTGATGTGCAAGGACAGCATGTGTGTATTTATTGATATCAAGACCTTGTTACAAAAGGATTTGAGGCAGCTTAGCTTAAAGCCCACATAACAACAACAGAAACAAAAGGAAACAAGGAAAACCAGTGTGATGTGAGTTTACCAGCCCAGTCCCTGAGGTTCCTGGACACCTGTAGGGAGGATCACACTGGGCTGTAAGCTTCCAAGCAGACAAGACAAACAGTAGTAAGAAAGATACACAGTTCATGCAGCAGAACTGAGTACCCAGAAATAAAGTCACATATCTACAGACAACTGATTTTGGACAAGTATAGCAAAGACAATTCAATGGGGAAAGAAGGTTGCTGGGACAACTAGATACTCACATGCAAAAGAACAAAGCCTTCTGCTCACAACATACACAAAAACTGACTCAAAATGGATCATAAATCTAAATCTCAGAGTTAAAGCTATAAAACTCTTAGAAGAAATATAGGAGTAAATCTCTGTGACCTCAGATTGGGCAATAATTTCTTAGATGTGACATCAAAAGCAACAGCAACATTAAGTACAACAACAAAGATAAATTGGACTGAATCAAAATTAAGATCTTTCATGCTTAAGGACACTATCAAGAAAATGAAAAGGCAGGGCTGGAGATATAGCTCAGTTGGTAGAGTGCCTGCCTTGCAAGCACAAGACCCTGGGTTCAAACCCCAGCACCGCAAAAAAAAAGAAAAAAAAAAAAAAAAAAAGAAAGAAAATGAAAAGGCAACACACAAAGTAGGAAAAAATTGCAAATTATGTATCCGATAAGGGACTTGTACCCAGAACATATAAAGAACAATAAGAAGATCAAAAAAACTCATCAATTAAGAAATGGGCAAAAGATCTACACAGACCTTTCTCCAGAGAAGACATACAAATGACCAATAAGCGTAAGATGTCCAACATCATTAGTCACTGTGGAAATGCAAATCAAACCCACAATAAGATACCACTTCTCACTCATAGTATGGCTTGAATCTAAAAGTCAGATGGCCACAAATGTTAATAAGGAAGAACTCTGTAGGAAATATAAAATGGTGCAATTATTATGGAAAAGAGTCTGGCTTTTCTTAGGAAGTTAAACACAGAGTTTACTATTTGACCCAACAATTCTACTCCTAGGCATTTACCCAAGTGAAATTAAAACGTATGTCCACACACAAATTTGCAAACAATTGCTCACAGCAGCATTATTCCTAATAGCCAAAATGTGTAAACAACCAAAACATTCAACTGGTAAGTGGATTTTTAAAATGTGGTATTTCCCAAACATTATTCAGCAATAAAAAGGAACAAAGTGCTCAGACATACTATAATATGGATAAAGCTTAAAAACATTAACTAAGTGAAAGAAATGAGACCCAAATGTCAGAATAAGTAATCCATTAAACAGATCAGGGGCTGCCTAGGCCTGGGACAAATAGGAAGATTTGGGAGTAATAGCTAAAGGAAATGGGATTTCTTTTTGAGCTGACAAAAATATTCTAAAATCGAGGGACAGAGGTTGGTCACTGACATAAAAAGTAATCTCCATAAAAGAAAATCAAACAAATCATTTCAAATAAGCACAATTACTACTGTTATTAAACTCAACGGAATTTCTTCTCATTAGGTCCTCATGTAAAGATAGCACCTTCTAATATAGAGAACAGTAACCTCAATGACAGAGCTGCAATAAATTCAATAACCTAATGAGGTCTTTGGATTTTAAAAATAATGCCCTTCAGGGTAAGCTAATGGCCAAGAGTCAAAGCTCAGTAAAATCAAAACAGTTCCATAGAGAGCTATAACCATGTCCTCAATATGCAGCTCTCAGACAGATTAGTTCAGTCCAAAGATTAAAATCAGTATCAAAAAGAATCATTAGGCTGTATATCATTCAAGTAATCCTCCCTGGATATTATTTTCTGTAACTGACTTTCAGTTGCACTCTCCAAATATCTGGAGTATTAAGTTCTAAGTAATTATTTCTTCTTCTGTCACTAAGGAGATCTGGGGGTTAAGTCCTTCCACCCTCTACTTCCTTCCATTCCACATAACCTCCACAAGTACTCTCTGATTCACTGGCCTCATGTGCGACTCATTCACAATCCATCTGACAAATGTACTGAGTACCTACTAGGTGTCAGGCACTACTATAGTGAGTATATGGGACATAGTAGTAAATAAGAGAAAGACCCATGTCCTGCTTACCCTGTAGTGGGAAGGAGCAGATGAATCAACATAAAAAGAAAACTAAAGGGTTATGTTAAAAGGTGAGGGGGGGGGGGGGGGCGGCAACAGAGAGAGAGAGAAAAACTACTGAATGCTGTGTTTGGACCAGAAAGGGAGGACTGCAATTTTAAATAAGGAATCAGGGTTGGCTTCATTCATTAAGAAGGTGAGATGTGAGTAAGGCAGCGAGGAAGAGGTGAGGGAGTTTACCAACAACTGAAAGGAGAGCAACCAAGCAAAGGAAGAGCCAGTGGGAGCTCCCTAAGATGGGGCATCCACATATGGTGTGTCCAAGAACAGCAAGTGTGGCTGGAGTGAAGCCAGCAGGAGAAAGGGGAGCAAGACAGAAAGGTGAAGGAGCCAAACTGTGTAGGGCCTTCTGCACTGAGTGAGATGGTAGAGCGACTGGAAGGGTCTTAGCAGAGGAATGAGATCAACTGACTTATTTTAAAAGGCTCACTCAGGCTGTTGTGTTCAATATGGCCTGCAGGATACCTCAAAGAGGCTGCTAAAATAATCCCAGAGAGGAAAATGTTTGGCCTGGACTGGGAATAGCAATGGGCAATGGTGAGAAGTAATCGAGTTCTGAATACATTCTGAATTAGAAAAGCTAACAGTATTTTCCAGCTAACTTGATATGGGTACATGAGAAAGAGAAGTCAAATATGTATTAGAGATGTTGTTTGAGCAACTAAAGAGATGGAGCTAGCATCAACTGAGATGGAAAGGTTGTAGGTGGAATAGGTTTAGAAGAGAGGAAGCAGATCAGGCGATCAGCTTCAGTCCTGCTGAGATTGAGGTGTCAGACATTCATGTGAAAATGTAAAGGAGGCAGATGGATCCAAGTCTCAAAATCAGGAGAGAGCTCTGGGAGTTATGTAAATCAGAAGCCATCAGCATATGTCATAAGACAGGACAGAATCACTAAGGAAGGACCAGGACTGAACCCTGGAGCACTGCAACTTGGGGAAGTCAGGAAGCAAAGGAGGAACCAGCCAAGAAGACTGAAATGTCTACCAAACTAGGAGAAACCAAGAGAGAGTATAATCCTCGAAGCCAAATGAAGAGTGTGCATCACACAGGAGGGAGCAATCAGCTATGCCAAATGCTACTGACTCTACAAAAGTAATTTAAGATGAAACATCAGCAACTGATTTTATCAAAGAGAATGGTTTCCAGGGAGTGCTAGAGACAAAAGCTTATTGAGATGAGTTCAAGAAAAGATGGGAAGTTAGGAACTGGAGACAGATTACAGACAACTCTCAAGTTCTTCTACAAAAGAAAGGAATATAGCTAATGGAAATCAGATGGTTATTTTCAAGATGGAAGAAATACAAACATTTATAAATGCATGTGAAATATTTATAGCAAGATATATGATAAGGGAAAAAAGTAACAAACTGCTGACAGGTAACAGTAATAGCCTGTGGAAGTTCTCTTTATACTGCTTCAGTTTTCTGAGTGAACTTGGAGACAAGATCATTTGCTGAGAGTGCGGATGAGAGAGGTGGTACTATTTGAGCAAAGAGGTGAAGGTATAAAGCAGCCATCCAGGAGAGAGAATGAATGGATTACAGACACTAAATGACTGCCTGGAAGCATGAAGGGCCCACTTTGAGACCTACAGGCACACACATCAGTGAGTAAGTTAACCTGGTGGTGTGCTTTTCAATAGCAGCAATTTTCAGTGGCACACGTATCAGCATGCAGTGGGTGGGAAGCTGGAATGAATGAGGACTGTAGCTCTGTCAAGTGAATATGATGAACAAGAGAGGGACTAAGGCATATGCACGGGATCGACTGCATGAATGACCATGACGACATCCAATGGGTGATGAATACAGAACAGATGACAGAATCAACACACTAGAGGCCCAGGAGGGTGGAATATTGCCAGGCAGAAACCAAAGGGGACTGCTAGAGATGAAATCATGCTCAAATATATGTCTTCAACCCACATTACTCATGAGTTCTTAAACCAAAATACATCCAGCAGCCCACTAGACGTCCACAAGTGGACACTCCCAGGCACCTTAGGCCAAGCATGTTACACTAAACACATTCTCCTACCAACACTCTTCACTCGTCCCAGTCTTCTGTCTAGGCAGAAACCCAGGAGACTTTCCTCTTTATCCTCCTACCCTCCACCAAACCCCATGCTCTCAGCCTCATATCCAACCAGTATATGTAGATTCAACTACATCATTTTCTATCTCCAACCCATCTACTAATCTCAGGCCCAGGAAAACCCCATGATTTGATTCAGGCTCTTGCTTCTTCCAGTTTTTCTTCCTTCCTTCTTTCTACTGGGGATTGAATTCAGGGTCTTATACATGACAGGAAAGCACTCTACCGCTGGACTACATCCCGAGCCTTTTTATTTTATTTTGAATTTTGAGACAGGGTCTTACTAAGTTGCCCAGGCTGTCCTCAAACTCATGATCCTCCTGCCTCAGCCTCCAGAGTAACTGAGATTATAGGCATGCACCACCACACCAGGCTAACTTTCAGCCTTCTAATCCATTTTCCAAAATGCTACCAGAGTGCCTTTCCTACATTACCAAAATACAGCTACTTAAAGTAGTAGTTTCTCGCTGCCTTTAAAATAAAATCCACACTCCTGGGATGACACAAATATTCCTGTGAGACCTGATCCTGCCTCTGAAAATGTCCTCTACCCCCTTTCAAACTGAAGTGTCTTTTCTGAGGTCTCCAAACACCTCATGTATATGATAACATTTTCCAAATTATATTTTAGTTATTGTATCTTTCACTGGACTACATGGTCTTGGAAAGTAAGATCCTGAAATCCTTGTTATATTCAAATTTAATACCCTAGTGCCAGAAAGAATTCATCACCAAGTAAGCAATACACTGTAAATACTCAGACAAAACAAGAATATCAACTGCTTTTTAGCCGTAAGTATGTAGGAAAGAGATTCTCTAGCAAAGAAATTCCTATGGAGAAGGCAAAGTTGATAACCATTACATGTCATTCAAAAAATATTTACTATCTACTGTATCAAATCCAAGAGTCCCTGAGGTAATGGGCTTACAGTCTCATAATACCAATTGTTAGTTAGTAAACACATACTATATGCCAGATACTATGTGCTTAAGCACTTCATGTATATGATCTTATTTAATTTTAACAACACTATGAGACAATATGCTATTATTATTATGACGTAAGAAATGAAGAAGTAAGACAGACATCTTAAGTATCTCCCAAAGAACATACAGCCAATAACTTGCTAAATCAGTATATTTGACTCCAAAGCCTTGAACCAGCACACCATTCAATCCTCTTACAATCAGTAATACTAGAGAGTGGTATCATGTCATTATTAGAACATCATCTTCTCTCCTCCTTCATGCAGACATCTAGAAAGATGCCCACAGGACATCAGCATAAGAACTTCTATCAAGTATCTATGCCACTGTGGGGCAAGTATAAGCAATCCACTATAGATCTGGTTTAAAACCAGGCCTGTTCTCTTTTATAGAGCTATATTTTTTTAATGTTTAGGAAAAGAGGAGGGGAAGGCTAGCTTCATCAAAGACAAGAACTTTCAATCAGGAAAGAGCCAAAGGCTTAACAAAGAACTACTCGATCATTAACAGTTTATAGTGCTTTGTTTTGTTCTGCTGCTGTTAAGCAAGAGAGGAAAATAAAGAATCAGGAGCAGGGAGCTAAAGAAGTAGAGGAACACAGGAGATGTGATGTAGAGCAGTTTCCTTTCACTTCTTGGAAAAACTCACTGCCTTCTAGGATGAGAGAACAAAAGTGAAGTATAATGTCTCTCCATGTTTTGATATTTTGACTAAGTGAAGAAAAAGGATTCTGGCGCAGTTCCCAGAGGCAGGAGCAAGCAGAATGAGAGCCATCTCCCCTTGTCTACAGAAACCTGGCCTGGCTAAGCAGGCCACATTGAGGCAGAGGGTGAGCTCCTGGCAGCAGCAGCAGCAGGAAGTGCTGTTGGTTGACAGGCACAGAGCAGCAGAAGGCACTAAGATCATTAGGCTGAGTGTCGGGAAATCTGAGATCTTGCTTTTTCCCAGTTCTATTTCTAACCTGCTCTAACCTGCAGTTGACCTTGAACTAATTGCATAACTTCTCTGAAATCAGGGAGTTGGATTTACACCCTTTTCCACTTCCATCTCTCAACTCACACCTGATTCATCACCTCCACTCCCTTATTTTTAGAAATCTATTTTACTATATATTTTATTTGAGTTACATATTCATTATTCCTAATATATTCTACAGTCCCTCAACCACTCCATGATAGGTTGCCTAAAGACCAAAACAGACCAAAAATACAACATACTAATTTTTTATATTAAAAAATATGCAACTATCTTAAAAATGTTAAGCCCATAATCTCCCAAACCTTATTAAAACATGCTTTTGTTTTTGTATATTTCTTTCCATGGTATTTTTTATTATGCTGCTGCAGTTTTTTGTTGTTACATTTCTACTACAGATAAACACTACTTTTTGGTAATATTTAGTTCAGATTTCACTGCCTTCTATAAAGTAGTGACCACAGATGGAAAAATTTCCCACGGCTGCTCTGGAGGCACTGACTTACCTACAAGAAGCCTTCCGAGTAGAATAGATGAATTCGCACTTCCCATGGATGCAGTAACCATTGAGGTTTTCAGGGCAAGGCATGTGGTTTCCAATATAAACATCTTCTCTTTGATCACTAGCATCTTAAAAGAACACAAACCATATCACTGAGTAGTAAAAAACAAACTGAAAAATATGGACTTTTCAAAGGTTCTGAAAAAGCAAATAAATTCAGCCCTTTTCAGTCACCTGCTAGGCAATTTGGAAAGAAGATTTATCAAATGGAGATTGGATAAGATCCAAAATCCCTTCCAATTCCCATTATGCCACAAACACAGCGGGTAGACCTATTTAGAATCAAAGTATTTAAAAATATTTGCAGGATGTGACCACTGTGAGCTGCCGATGTATAAAAACAATGTGCCACAGAAAACTAGACGTCTTCAGCTTTCCTTTCATCTAAAGAAATAATAATGCTAGGTCTAAAAGAAAGTTCATTTCTGTGAGAAAGAGATGGCATACACTATTGGCTCTAGGTTAGTGAAGTTATTTATTCACTTGGGGTCTATGAAACTGAGACCATCTAAGAACACTGGAATGGCAGAGAGCAAGTTACAGGATTCTAAAATTTGAGGGTAAAAAGTTTACTTTTGGAATGAAAGTGATCATGCTGCTTTTTTTTCACGAAAATTATTTTGCTGTTTCTTCCTAAATTTTCTCTTAGCAAATGTTCACTATAAAATAATTCAAATAACACAGAGAACAAATTCTGAGAAATTTAAAATCACCTGAGAGATCTCTATCAAAAGAGAATCACTGCAAACATGTTGAACATCTGTTCTCATTTAGGTATGATGATATGAACTGAGCTGAGCACAGCTGAATTTAAGAAAATGAAGCAAGGTGAGTAATGCCACTATCAGAAAGGGGACAGAGTTAGGGTGAGACAGATGGAGCAGGAAAGAAGGAGATAGGACCTATTCTTCAAGATCATTCACATCCTCTCCCCTAACCTCTCTCTCTCTATCCTCTTCCTCCTCTCCATTTTGAAGTGGATTTTTTACTTCTTTTTTAGCATACACATCAATACATCTATTCTAAGTTACATGGACCCAAAGTTTCCCAATGTGCAGGAAAAATCGCCAGGCCTCTGAGGGTACCAGTTTACAAGTTCTGTACCCATCAGTTATGTGACCTTGAGCATCCTAACCTAAGATTTTAAAACAGTAAAATCAAGATAATAGGACCTATATTTCATACAGTTTCTGAGAGGATCATATGAAATAACTAATGCACATAACCATACCAGAGACATAACCAGTTAGGTATGCAGCATACAGTGTAACAGCAAAAGGTTCATCTCCCCCAAATACAAATAAAGGTGTTAAGGAAATCTGAAGAATATAATGGAAACAAATTTAGAAGAGAATGAGGTTTAGAATAGAGGTTTGTGCATATGTGTATGGATGTGGGAAGAGGAAGATTAAGAGAAAGGTAGGAAGAGAGTTGCCAAGTTTGAAAAACTGAGAACTCAAAATGCAGAAGTTCTGGAGCTCAAAATTTATATATAAACAGGAAAAAACTTCAGTGAATATTAAGCTCAGTGATTAGAATAACTAATGTGGAAAGATCATGTCACCACTGCCAAGACCAAAGGGATGTCATATTGCCTTGAAATTACATATTCCAATTGTACTAATTTAATTTATGCCTAGAAAGAGAACTGAACTAGAAGCCAGGGAATCCATGATATAAATTCTTAATTGTATTTTTTTTATTTATTTATTTACTTATTTATTTATGTTTTTTTGGTACCAGGGATAAATTCAGAAGCACTTAACCACTGAGCCTTATCCCCAGCCCATTTTTTGTGTTTTTTTCTTTGAGACAAAGTCTCACGAAGTTGCTTACAGCCTCTCTAAGTTGCTGAGGCTGGCTTTGACCTAATGATCCTCCTGCCTCAGCCTCTCGAGCTGCTGGGATTACAGGCATGTGCCACCACGCCAGGCTGTTCTTTTTAAAATAAGACTCCAAGTCTGGTATTTCACACTTACAGCACAGCTGAATTCTGACTAGCCACATTTCTGTGGCCATCTGTGGCTTGTAATCACCATAATGAACAGTACAAAACAACCAATTTATTGATCTTCTATCAATCACCTTCCATATGCCAAATACTTGCTAGGTGCTGAGGATTCAAAAATAAGACATATCCTGACTTCAAAGGCTTTATGCTCTCTTCCAGCAGTCAGAGTAAGTTACATGGCAAAAGAAACCAAGCACTCCTTTGCACTGCTGTGACCCTAAGCACCCATCCATCTATGATGACACTCATGACACTGTGGTTCAGCTGTGTGGGTTTTGAAATCATTCTCTGTGGTGAGATTGTGAGCTCCTTAAGAGTCTTGACGTTTGTGTGGTCTCTGTCTGTGTAACTCCTAACACTTAGAACACAATATGTACAATGTAAGGACAGCTCAAGAATCAGCCTGCCTGGGCCTGAACACAACCTGGTTTTGCCTAGCTACAACACCTACTAGCTATGTGACATGAAGACACTTATTTAGCCTTTTGTGGCCCTCAGTTTCCTCATCTGAGAAATGGAGAAAAAACAGTGTCCACTTCTCACAGCATTGTTTTAAGAACTAATGAGAAAATACATTTCGTGTATTAATGTATATAAGATTTTATAGAACTCAGAACAGTGCCTGGCAAACCTTAAGTCCTTAATAAATATATCCAAGTATTAGTCTATGCTCAATAAATGTTACATGAATGAATTCTAATTTCTGCTTCCTGAAAAGCTGTACTATAAAACTATTTTTCTGTTTTATGGGCTAAGGGTGTAGCTCAGTACAGAATTCTTGACTAGCTCTGGGTATGAGGCTCTGGGTTTAATCCTCCACACCACAAAGAGGAAAAAAAAATATTCAGTTTTACAACTTACATCTTTCATTGGAGAAAAAAAATTTATAAATTGACAAAATTATTATCCACATAAAGACTCCACCTTGGCCAGGCCCAGTGGTGCACGCCTGTAATCCCAGCAACTCGGGAGGCTGAGGCAGGAGGATCGCGAGTTCAAAGCCAGCCTCAGCAACTTAGTGAGGCCCTAAGCAACTCAGTGAGACCCTGTCTCTAAATAAAATACAAAAGAGGGCTGGGGATGTGGCTCAGTGGCTGAGTGCCCCTGAGTTCAATCCCTGGTTCCAAAAATAAGATAAAAGACTCCACTTTGAATCTCTCCTTAAACTGAACTGCTTTTTAGCAGTCCTATTCCATGTTTCACAATAGAGATTTAAACTTAATTAGCAGATCTTTTATTTATAAATACTTGTGATCAAAGCCAACTTTCCTCATGCAATTAGCATTGACAAGAAATAGTTTTAACAGAAACCAACAAACAAAAACAAAATTTACTTTTCTGGCAATGGCTTCAAGCTTCAAACTAAAAATGCCATCTTCCATTTCCAGTCAAGCCATGAGTGACAGGAGGAAGCAATCATCATGCTACATCACGGTACATCTCAGAACATGGTTCTTTCATAGTGGGACACCACAAAAGTGTGTAATTATGGGACTAGAGAGAGTGATATCATGTTCAGTTAAGTTACAGAGGACATAAAGAAAATACATGCATGGTCCTTGCCCTCAAGAAGCTTACAATCTATATAGACAATCACCACACACACACACACACACAAAGCTGAACCACACAAGGAAAGAGGGCCCCACATGGCATCTTCTGATTGAATGCCACTAGGTGCTATGGAAGTTCACATTCAAAGAAGTCAGTAGGCAAATTACTCAGAAAGGACTTATATGGATAGGATAGGCCTCAAAGCCTAAATAGGTTTAGATAAAGAAATGGCAACCAAAGAAAAGGTATGATGCACACAGCATTCTCAACAAGAAACAGATCAACCTACCAAGAGAGTTAATGAGATGGGAAGTGTAAAGTTGGAAATGCAGGTTGAAAGCACTGAATTCCAGGTAAGACGTGTTTTCTTAATCATACAGATAAGGAAGACACTGAAGGTCTCCTAAGAACAACACAAGTAAAGCTCTGTTTTAATTTAACTGACAGTGGTTGCCTGGGGTTGTTGGTTAGGAGGATTAGAGAGTGACCGACTGCTAATAGATATAAGGTTTCTTTGTGGGGGTGATGAAAATGTTCTAAAATTAGATTATGGTTACATTTGTTCAACTCTGTAGATACACTAAAAACCAGGTGAACTTCATGGTATGTAAATTATATCCCAATAAAGGTGCTCAAATAGATGGATACCAACATACCATATAAAGTGGCAAAGGGACTAGGAAGACAAGTAGCCAAGTAGAAAGTTAACCATGCATACTCAAAACCTGTGGCAATGAAAAGCTAAGCTAATACTCAGCACAACAATATACACTAGGGTGTAGCCGGGCGTGGTGGTGCACGCCTATAATCCAAGAGACTTGGGAGGCCAAGTCAGGAGGATCGCGAGTTCAAAGCCAGCCTCAGCAACTTAGCGAGGCCCTTAGCAACTCAGAGAGACCCTGTCTCTAAATAAAATACAAAATAGGGCTGGGGATGTGGCTCAGTGGCCGAGTGTCCCTGAGTTCAATCCCTGGTTCCAAAAACAAAAACAACAACAACAAAAAAAAACAAATATACACTAGGGTGTAGAAAATGCATAAGTACAGCCTGAACGTACTCTGTAAAGTAAATGAGCTCAGAAACTCAGATTTGGAAGACTGCATGGAGGCCATCTGGTCTGATGAAGGAATCCCTTTAGATTAACCTGAGGGCCTGTTTCTACTTGAACAATTCCAGAGACAACAAACTCATCAAAATACAATGAATTCCAATACTGCCAAAAGATGATTTCCTACAGTCTACTCACTCTCTCCCCACCCACCAATCTTTTATTCTTATAGCCAAACCTCCCATTCCCATCCTTACTTGAACAAGTTCAGTGTGCAACTATCTTGCAGCACTAATCCAGTGCACTTAGTAAGAACAGAACTGCCCTCTTTATTAAAAATGCTCTTAAAAGGGAATTATGTAAAAATGACTGTAAACATGAGCCTAATGATAGGTGGTAATGTAGTAAGCTGGGTTCAAATTTAGATCTCATCATCCACAAAGCATTTGTTAAGTTACTATTACATTTCAAGCACTATAGTAGCTCCTGGAGTTGAGGGTACCGCAGACCAGAGAGTAAGTAACTTGGGAACTAAAATGTGAAACTCGCATTCAGAGAAAAGAGGCTGAAGAACAAATGTGGAAGCTCAACAAGGTAATACTAGCAAGTATATTAAAGATTCTGAAGGAGATTCAGAAAGAAAGCAAATGGACAGAACAGAATTCTGGAATAGCTGGGATCCAAGGAAAAAGAGCACCAGGGCTTAAGATCAGCAAGTCTGAACTCCAGTCCTTGATCTGCCATTCTACCTAAGCAACAAACTCTTGCAGTTTTCAGTGTCTTCACCTGTGAAGTGACAATATAGCATGGTTGTTATGAGGATTAAATAGTGACACAAATATATGAAAACACCTGGCATATAGCAGGGCGCTTGACTGATAACTGTTAAATGGGCTGAACATCCAACTGATGTCACCATAACATGAAATAGAAAGACAGGCAAACTCGTGAGACCTTTGAGCACAGCCAGGCTGCCAACAATAAAACTAGAACACAAAGAGTATCACCAATAACCGTACAACATCAATAATGAATTTGGTAATCTGGTGTTTGATATTGAGTGATCCTGGGCCATAAATATTACTGTTCCCATTTTATGGATGTGATCATCAAAGCTCAGAGAAATCAGGTCACACAGCTTTTAAGTGTGAACCAAGTCTGACTCCAGAGGGCAAGCTCTTGGCCACTGTACTATTATCTCACCAAGCTACCATGGAGATGTGGAAGAATGTCCAAGCCCTTGCTCTCTAGGCCAAGTAAATTAGACAACTTCAAAATGGAAAGACAGAAAGGCTTTAAAGATGCAAAGAAAAATGTATGTGGTCCTGGCTTTGATCACTAGCAACCACCACCATCAAAAAAAAAAAAAGCAATAATCCATAGTTTCAGAAACCAAAGCAGAAATGTACCCTCCACACAGGAAGAACTCACCACAGAACAATCCTGTCTAAACAATGCCCTGGGACAAGTGGTGACAGGCTCCACAAACAGCTGCAATTTCTGGTGCCTGAACAATGCTTGTGTGTGTGTGTGTACAATATACAAAGTGCTTCTGGTCACTCAGTGGGTTCTTCCATCCATAGAAGCTTTCACAGACAAATCTGCCACCCTCAGCAGTGTTTCCAAATACAAAGGGTAGCATGGTCCTAAGTAGTGATATTATGAGAAAACCCGGACCAGGGGGCTTATCTGCCAAGGTGAGCTCTACTGGCTATCTGTCCCAGTCCCAGGGAACAACTCACACAAAGCACAAGGAGTTGCTGTCAGCAGCTGAGACATGCACCTAGAAGGTAAAGCACTAAGGCAGCAACCACATCGACTCTGCATCAGAAACTCTAAGGCTCTGTATTTCTACCAAATCCCCACAGTGAAAAACTCACTCTGTCTTGTTTCCCCTAAACTACTCTGCAAACCTACTTTCACCACTAACCTCTCTCTCCATACACCGTTCCTTTCCTAATCCCAGTCTCCTAGGACCCCATTAAGGGGCCATCATTCCTACGTACTCTCCAACACCTCCAGACTCTCATTTCTAAACTCAGCTGTTCTCCACCCCAGCACTGATGGTTCCTTTCCCCACTATGCCAGTGAAACATCTTTTCAAAAAAGTGAATAAACTCATCAATCTTCTCAACTACTCCCTTAGAAAATATTCCTTTCAACTCTCTGAGGTTCCAAGACCACAATGCTTCCTAAGTTCCCCTTCCTTCCCCCTCTCCCTGATGTGCTTACCAAGGTCACTTCCAGGCCAGCCCTTCACTCACATGCCCAACTTCTCAGGAGACTTGAAGCCACCCTCATCCTGATGCTCCACCATACACTCTCAGGCCTCCTTCAAGAGTCCAGCACCTGGATCATAGTCTCATCATGTTTAAAGGGTATATCTTAAAAGCTGTATTAAAATATGTAAGAAACAGATACCAAGGAATGGAACCCATGATATTGACATCTCACTAATTCTGGAATCCCTGGCCAGCAGGTCAATGATGAAGTGAGGGTTGGGATAATGTGATCCTTGGAATGAAGTGAGAATGTCTTTGTAGGAAAAGGGTGTTTAGATCTTAGGCTGTATGAAAATATCTTTGGACTAAAATGTCTATACCACAAAGGAACATCCCAGGTAGACGGTTGATGTCATCAACCTTGGTAAGATGAGGTGCATACAGAGCATATCCTTTTGTCAAAACTGACACATATAGCCAGTTTCGAAGATGCCCACCTCTAATCCCAGAGGCTTGGGAGGTTGAGGCAGGAGGATCACAAGTTCAAAGTCAGCCTCAGCAACCTAGCAAGGTCCTAAAGCAACTCAGTGAGATCCTATCTCTAAATAAAATATAAAAAGGCTGGGGATGTGGCTCAGTGGTTAAGTAGCCCTGGTATCCCCAGTATGAAAAAAATAAATAAAAATTTTAAAACTGACACATATAAGATTTGTGCATTTCTATGTTGTAAATTATGCCTCAAAAAAACTGTAAAATGAGAATAATGACAATAATGTGGGTAAAGGTAAACAGACAAAAATCAAGAATGACAATGTTGATAAATGCTGAGGGTGAGTACTGGTACATGGTACATTACTCAGTTTACCTTATCTCTGAAATTTTCTATAATTTCTATACAGTTTTTTCAATACCAAGCACCCATTTCCCACATACCTGACACTCAATCATCACATTCTTAACGACTTCAACATTTGCAATAGAACCTGTAACATTCCAACTTCAGTATTTATCACAGGTTTCCAATAGCCGGAGGAATCCTAAATCAGCTACTGTTGCAGATGTTTGAATGCCCAGTTTCACAGCACTCTTTTTAAGAATTTCACTCTCAAAGCTCTCTCTCGCTGAGTACTCCTTTCCAATCTGTCTGCCTTCTTGCTTGCGCACAGTTCCTGCTTGCCACTTTGGGGCCCCATCCTAGGTCCCTGACTATCTACACAGTCTTGGCTGTGTATTGCAGAGGCAAACATTTACTAAGAGCTCCTACAAATGTTGTAAGAGGGGGAAAAGAGAAAAGGCAAACAGGGTTTTTAAAAACGCAACCAAATAAAGCTATCTTTTGATCTCTGTTTCCTTACTGCTGGAACACTTTTTACGTCATTCACAGTTTGTGTTTCATCTTCCTAACTCAATAGAAACTCTCTGGCCCAAGATTGTTAATAATCCCCTCGTACCTTCAGATTCAAAGCAGAGGGCAACCCTCATCCTCTAATACCTTTCTGCAGCACCTTGAACTATTAGCCATCTTTTCCCTGCATCTTCTGTGCCACAATACCCTTCTTGGTTGCCTTCATCCTGTCTGCTTCTTCCCACATGGTCTTCTCTCCTTTCTAAATAACAGTACTGTCTAACAGAACTTTCTGCAACTCCAGAAATGTTCCAGACCTGTGCTGAACACTGCTGAACACTGTGGCAGCCACATGTCACAAATGGTTACTCAACACCTGAAAGAGGACTAGTAGAATTTCATTTTAATTCAAGAGCCACATGTGGACAGTGGCTACTGTACTGGACAGGGCAGTGCTACAATCTCTCTCATTCTCATGGCTTCTATTATCACCTCTATATCCAAGACTGCCTCTCAAATTTATGCTGAACAGTCACCTGGATGAATTTCACAAACACCTGAAACTCAAAAATGCAACTAATCACCTCCACCATCAACTCCTCCCTCGCCCTACCCCCAATACCTTTCCCCGCCCAGCATCCTTAGTCATACAGGAAGAATCCATCAACTCAGTCACCTGAGCTTAAGTCTTGGTCACTTTTAGCTCCCTTTGTCTCAAATGTAAGCAAATTTCTATTCCTTCTGAATCTACCCAAATGTTTCCAGTCCAATATACACAATAAGCACAATATTCCTGCCAGGAATCATTCATTCAAGTGGTTAACTTTGTAGCCTTGTTTTCAAATATATTAATGATTCCCCACTGCCCATAAATAAAGTCTAAATTCCCCAAGGGAGCATGATCTCACCCCCAGTTCTTTCTAACCTGCCTCCTCTCTCTAAAGTCTTCTACTCTACAGCCAAAAAGCACTCCTTACCATTCTCCAACACACCCTATCATGTTTGTGTCCATATCTCTGCTCCTGCAGTCTTCTGTCCTCCTTAAATATCCTTTGGACTCCTGTTCAAATCCTAATACTCCTTCAAGGTTCACTCAGATTCTACCTCCTTCATGATATTTCTCAGATTCTCATTGTCCACACCAAAGAGTAATCTCATCTATTCTGAATTCCCATTACATTTCTTAACTATACTACATTTTAAGACAATCATCAATTTCTACTTTGTTTCAAGTTAGTTATATGCATTTTTTTTACTATAGTAGAAACTTTAAAGATGTAAAAATTACGTACTAGATATCTTTCTACCCACAGATAATGTCTAGTAAGACAAATAGTATAAATTAGGTACAAAATAAACTTTAATCGACTGATTATAATTTCATTTAAGTTCTAGATCAATGGCAAGGGTATGCAGGGTATTGCTGGGATCAAACTCAGGGCCTAATGCATGCTAGGCAAGCACTCTATCACTGGGCTACATCCCCAGTCATTTTTATTTACTTTTTTATTTTGAGATAGGGTACCACTAATTTGCCCAGGCTGGCCTCCCACTTGCAATCCTCCTATCTCAGCCTCCCAAGTAGCTGAAATTAGAGGTATGCACCACAACACCCAGTTTACATCATAGATCAATTCTTATTTAGTGCCTTATAAGGAAGGCACTAAATTATCAATATATAGTCATATTATTAAGTGATTTTTATCAACCAGTCACAAGTGTTTGGGGCATATACAGTTCCTCAAACTACCTTAAGTCTGAGCTTCTAAATACTGAAAAATGGCCTTCCTATTCTGGTCATGTACTATCAGTATAGAGAATAAAATGGGAATGATCTATTATGTCCCCTCTGGGAATAGAGAAGATTTCCTATTTCAAATATAGCATTTTGTATCAGCATAGGAAACTGGTATTTTAGGGACTCATGGATTATAACAGATTCATGTTTGATAAAATTCAAGTAAAGCAAGTGATAAATTATTCAATACAGTAAATTATCATTTATTGAGTACTCAATAAGCAGGCCAGACACTATTCTAAGCACTTGATGTGTACTATCTCATTTAAGATAGGTACTTTGACCATTCCTATTTTACTTTTTTTTAAAATTAGGTATATGAAGTGGATCATATACATATTCTAACTGTCCATTAGAATAACCAAACAAATGAGTAGAAGATGAGCTTGTAATAGAACAACTATACGGAAGTCCTAATCTAGGAGTCTGAAAATCTAGATTGGTCTTCAGTTTAGTGGAACTAACGCCACAGAGTCTCAGTGTTCCCAAGGATGTAGTGATCTTCTCACTACAGCAGCGGTAAGAATCAAATAAAATAATGCATGTGAACACAAAACAGGAGAGAGCAACAGATTTATGACCAAAGATAATCATGATTTGGTACCTTTCACATCTGGTCGATATTGTAGTCCGTCATCTTTCTTTCCCAGCAGACTATTATCATCTGTGTCTAAAGAGAATACAGTTTTCAAATTAACATATGATGTTGAAGTCATACCCCGGAACTCCCAATTATTCCTAATGTTCCAGGTTCTTATTAACTTTGTTCAATTATCTTGCTTATATTTCCTACAACTCTCACTCTCTCTCTTACAGATAACACTGCATACAATCATGTATACAAAATGATACTTTGAAACATATAACATTGTAGAATGGTTTCTACCTTTCTCTTCATCAACCGTCCCTTTCTGCCTCAGGCTCAAGGCAGCACAGGTACATATACTCTTTACATCATGAACTACAATTTCATTTGGACTTTAGCTCAAGTATCATCTACTTTTAAAAAGTCCTTCCTGGGCAAAGTAAAATAACACATACCCTAAGGAAAAAGAATTCACACTCTCTCCAAGAAATGATGACCTAAAGATTTATCTGGAAAGCTCAGACTAAAATTAATTTGGAATCTCAGTTGTGTTATCAAACATTTGTGGGAGAAAAAAAAAAGAAGCTTGATTTGTGAACTGCATCTGAACTAGGAAGACTGAAAACGAACCATAAATACCTGCTAGCACACAAGAGCTTTGGATCTCAATACACAGCCAGGAAGATAATAAGAAGGTACAGTTAGGTATGAATGGAAAATTACTGAGGGGGCTAAAATAAAACTTAAGGCCCAGTCGGGCGCGGTGGCACACGCCTGTAATCCCAGCACTTGGGAGGCTGAGGCAGGAGAATCACGAGTTCAAAGTCGGCTTCAGCAACTTAGCAAGGCTCTAAGCAACTCAGTGAGACCCTGTCTCTAAATAAAATACAAAATAGGGCTGAGGATGTGGCTCAGTGGTGGAGTGCCCCTGGGTTCAATCCCTAGTAGCAAAAAAAAAAAACAAAAAAAAAAACTTAAGGCCCAATCACTCCAAAGCAGTCTAAATCTACATGAATTTCAATTAAAATCTGCAAGTTTGGCCAAATGCTCTGAACTTTTGCTATGCCAGGAACTACTAAACAGATAATTAGGTTCCTCAGAGAAGATACTCTTTCTCTGCACTATTCTTCCTACCTAAGCTCTAAATACCACCACCACCACACTTCAGGATCAAAGTCAAGAAGAATATCTACCTGCAGGGGATCTCAGTCAGAAAATGGCTCCCTCTATCATACCCAAAACCTTCACACCTGGAAATCCTCTAATGAGCTTCTTGGGTACTTTTTGGTATTGCAATCAGTTGGGTAGTATGTCACAAAGAATTTATTACCAAGATAAGGCAGCATACTTTGGCTTACAATTTTTTTCCTTTAGTTCAGATAATAGCATACTTCTGAAGCACCCCTTAAGTAAGCACAAAAAGGGAAAGGGGTATGAGTGGGAAGTGGAACTAGTAAGCAGAAAAGATGTACATTCTTCGTTCATAAGAATGTGCTTGATCCATGTATGCTAGTGAGGAAGTGCTACAACACCCCGGGCTCATGTGAGTACGACTGAGGAAAAAAGATCGAGAACGTCTGGTCTCAGTGACTGTTACTATTTTTCACAGGGGTGGAAAAAAAAAACCACTCTTATATGATATCTTATAACAAAAGTGAGAATAGCAAACAATTTGAAACCAAAGGTATCATTTCTTTACATTCTATAACTCACACCAAAATCTTTAACTGTACATATAACACATATGGGGGTAAAAACTACAAAGACAATACATTTGAAATCACCTCAGAACTATAAATATACCTAAATCTTCATGCTAGGATCAGCTCAGTAACTTAAATAAACCACAAAGCATCATGATTTATGTCTTCAGAAGACAAAAAAAAAAAAAGTAAAAATATCTAAGTGACAGGAAATTCTGAAAGATATAAAAGAAGATAAAAACTCTGAAGAATTTCTCATTTTACAAATATGGAACAATACCAAGTAAGATTATAGGCATGTAACGCTAAAGACAGATCTTTGTGTGAGTAGAAAGATTTTACCTGTGCAATGGCCAAGGTGCCTTATATCAATTTGTTCTTGCTTTATACAAGATGCTTCTCGAACAAAACAGGGATTATTATAGGAACTCCCATCAGAAGCACACACAGGATTAAAACTGTATCCACTGCAATCTATATTACATACACACCTGTTGGAAAAGACAATAATTACCTATATTGTACAATGAAAGTACTTCATAACCCTACAACAGCAAAAAAGAACATTTCTCAACATTTTCTTTGCTTTCTAAAACATAAGTCAATATATTGTTTTATGTCATTGAAGAAAGCTTAAGCAAATTGAATGCAGAGCTATCATTTTATATAGATATTATTATTCTAATAGTTTCTCTAGAGTTTTCATATCTAGATCAAAAATAATCAGGAGACATCAAATGTCAACATTAAAATTTTTAGCAAGATGACATAGTGAAAAGGAAACAGAGTCAGGCACAGAGGCATACGCCTGTAATCCCAGCAGCTCAGGAGGCTGAAGCAGGAGGATCACCAGTTCAAAGTTGGCCTCAGCAAAAATGAGGCATGAAGCAACTCAGTGAGACCCTGTCTCTAAAAAGAAAAAAAAAAAAAAAAAAAAAAAAAAAAGTTGGGTAACGAGGGTGAGTCAGTGGCCAAGCCCCCCCAAGTTCAATCCCTGGTATCAAAAAAAAAAAAAAGTTATAAATCAAAAGTCAAGAATCTAAATCCTAGTCCTACTAACAGTCACCAGATTTATGTTCAGATTCTTCCTCAAAGTCTTAGTTTACCAATTTGTAAAATATAGACAATAAAAATACACCGATTTCACCAAACAACTGAGATTAAAATATAGAATGGATATGAAATGTGTAGATGCAAACCCTCAAAGTGCTTCCTAGATACACATCTGCTTTAATGATTCAGTCCACTGAACACAAAGCACCATGCCACAGGTGGCCCAGAAATCTAAGACACAGGCACTCTTCTCATGAACAGTAAAGTCTAGATGGGAACAGGAGGAAAAGATTCCATTTTTAGCAACATGTTGTACCAGGAACCTTTATTAACCCTCCTGCTGAAAACAACAGAAAATACTTAATAAACCATTTTAAATGCACTCATAAGTTGGTAAGAAAGCCAGGAATATTCAGGACAGAGGTTAAATGAAGAATAGAAAAGGTGTCAACTCAGCTTTTTAAAGCTGATTTTCACCCCGAAAGCATTTGCCAAGGTGTATAAACTCAATGATCAACCTTTTGGTTTTGTGGGCCTTTGGAAACAATAGACAAAATAACACTGACTCACCTAAGGTTGGGGATCTGGAGATTCAAAAAGCTACAACCCTCACCATGAGGTTGCCATATTCCAAATGAGTTGCCATGTTCCAAATGGACTGTTTAAAAAAGAAAAGAAAAAGCACTGCCCAGAGCCATGGCATTGAAGAGAGGCAAGAAAAACATTTTCCCTGGGAATTCAAAACCCACAAGCTTGGGGCTGGGCATATAGCTCAGTTGGTAGAGTGCCTGCCTTGCAAGCACAAGGCCCTGGGTTCAATCCCCAGCACCAAAAAAAAAAAAAAAACACAAGCCAGACCTCACATGGGTAATTACAATTTAAAATTCCATTTGGTTGTTGTGTTGTGAAAAACCTCAGGCCCAGAATTTAAGAGGTCAAGGACTGGAAGGGGCCCTAGGCAAATAACAGAATAGTGTCCCTCTCTGGAGAAACCCAATTTGCAATGATTCTCCACAGATACAGTTCTGAGAAAAATAAGCAACACGCACACACTTGCTAACAAGTGCACACACACACACGCACAGACACACACGATAAATAACAAAACACCGTACAGCAGAGCAAACCAATTTTCAAAAGAACCAAACAGAATTCCCATGAATAAACAATGTATTGCTAAAAACAAAAAATGTGATGGGCAGATTAAACAGCAGATTAGACAAACTAAAAGAGAATTAGTGAACTGAAAGATAGAGAAGATTGCTGGGACCAAAGTAGTCAAAGACATGGAACACATGAACAAAAGGTTATAGGCATGGAAAACAGTATAACAAGATCATAAAAATCCAGAGTTGCATAGGAGTTAAGAGAAATAAGAAGGAAAATATTTTTGGCAATTTCTCTTCCAGCTATAAAACTAAAAAAAAAAGATAGTAATCTAAGTTTCTAAGAAACCCAACAAATCCAAATCAGAATTTGTTTTAAAAAATGAATCCACACACTGAAATATCATAGTGGAATTTTATTTTATTTTTTTAAAATATCTTTTTAGATGTTGATAGACTTTATTTTTATTCATTTATTTAAATGTGGTGCTGAGAATCGAACCCAGTGCCTCACACATGCCAGGCAAACACTCTACCACTGAGCCACAACCCCAGCCCTCCATAGTGGAATTTTATAACCAAAAGAAGAGAATATTTTAAAAGCGACCAGAAAGAGAAAGATAACCTTCAAAAAAAGTCAGAGGAGGGACAACTGAATTTCAAAAGCAATACTGAAGCCAAAATATTTATAGCCAAGATAGTGAAATAATACCTGCAATGTGCTAGATAAAACAGAATTCTATATAAAGAGAAATGTCTCTCTTTATATAGGCAAAAATAAAGGTAATCTGAAAAAAGTAAAAACTTAAAGAGTTTGTCCCCTATTGACTAAAGAAAATTCAAAAGGCAGCAGAAAATGATCTCATAGGAAAGATCTGTGGGGCCCCACAAAAGTAGGAAAAGTTATAAATATGTGGATAATGCTAACAAAACACTGACTAAGACAATGATAGTACTCTGAGTGATTAGCTCTTTTAGAACAGGAAATTAAAATGCATTACAATGATAATATACAAGCTTGGAGTGGTTGAAATTAAAATGCTTAAATAAAAGACATTAACAAGATTCAGATTGTGACAATTTGAACAAACATGTTAAAGCTGCTAAAATTACCACAAAAAGGAGAACAAATCACTTTGAAATTAATAGAGAAAAAAATTTTTAAGGCAAAAAGGAGATAAGACAAAAGCACAAAATATTAGGAAAAAATCAAAAATCAAAAAAAATCAAAATTATAGTTACTTATACTTAAAGAACTAAATTTTATAGTTGAATTACAAAATAGGCTGGGTAAATTGAAGAAGTCAGCTATATGATGCTTATATGACACATGTTAAAATACAATAATATAAAAAATTGAAAATAAAAGCATAATGAGAAATACCACAGCTGGTATGGTTATATTAAATATTAGATATAAAAGACTTCAAGGCAAAAAGAATTATGAGAAATAAAGAAGCTCCCTTCATAATAGTAAAACATTTTATTCACCATAAAAAAATTGTAAACATTAAAACTGATTAACATTGACAAAACAATGAAATAACTCTCTAACTCATCAAGCAGATAAAATATCAGTAAAACTGAAATCTTTGCAGGTGAAATAACTTGATGCTGAGATTTGCTAAAAATACTTCCCCAGAAAAAAGAGGGAAGAAAAGATGAAATGAAATTGAACTTTTTAAAGATAAGTGATAGGTATACTGGGAGGGGTCCATTTCATCTTATTTTCCTTTTCTGTGTTTGAAGACTTCTTTAATTCTTCATAAAATAAAGTGTGAAAGGCAAAAAGTATAAAGATTTAGGAGATCAAACATGAGACTGATAAATTTGACTGAAAAAAGAACATCTCATATAGTATATAAATGCAAGCTACAAACAGAAAAATAATTACAGCCCATTGACCAAAAATAATTATTATCCAGAATACATAAATAGACATCAGTTTTTAAAAGAAGATGTAATCAAAAGGGAAGGGGGAAGGATAAGAAACGATCCGGAATAAAGCATTTAAGAAGAATATATATATGAAAAGGTCTACTCACTAATAATTAAGAAAATGAAAACTAAAACCATAAAAGAATATATCCATACTCATTAAAAAAAAAAAATTGGACACCTGTAATCCCAGCACTTGGGAGGCTGAGGCAGGAGGATCACGAGTTCAAAGCCAGCCTCAGCAACTTAGCGAGGCCCTAAGCAACTCAGTGAGACCCTGTCTCTAAATAAAATACAAAATAGGGCTGGGGATGTGGCTCAGTGGCCGAGTGCCCCTGAGTTCAATCCCTGGTCCAAAACAAAAAAAAAAAATTGGCAAAAATAGAGAACAAGGACAGTAACAAGTGTTGACAAGGATGAGAAGCACAGGTGGCCTCTTACTCTCTACTGATACAACCACTTCAGAAAACAGACATTACCATGAAAACCTAGGCTTGTACTTGTCCAACAACTGCACAATCAGATAAGGCCCCTGAAATTCTCTTACATGGCAATATTATTCATGAGAACAAAAGACTGGAAACAATCTAAAGGTCCATCTATAGTAAAAAGACTGTAGAAGTCTGTGATACAAACAACTAAATTCAACAAGCCGTGAAAGTGAATGGATCATAGCTATGTGCTTCAACATAAAAGAATCTCAAAAAAACTAATACTGTGCTAAAAAAAGGTCAAGAAGAATTCAGGACTACGCTTCTTTTTATCCAAAATTCAAGATCAACAAAGGCCAAACACTATTTTATTAAGGGATCTCATAGGGTAAAACTATAAGGATAATAAGGAAATTATTCACAGAAAATAAAGAATACCAGTTGGTGAGGGAGAAGAACAAGGAGGACCCAAATGTATTGATAAAATTTTATTTCTTGGCTTAAAAGGCAGGGTTTACAAAATCTAAGTTTGTTTTGTATATTAAACCAAACACAAGTTTTTATACAGTTTTGAATACCTGCTATGTTTTGCAATTAAAATTTTCAAGCACCAGAGGGAAAAAAAATTTAGTTTATAAGAATACTCACTAACTTAAGAAAAATACTGTACCAAAAATTAAATTTCTAGAAAATAAGAGAAAAAGAGAGGAGCCAGAGACTATACTGGGAAGTTGGCTAATCAGAGGTAGTGAGTTCAGATAAGAGAAAAGGGCAAAGGCAAATTGAGAGAATAACCGACTGTGTGCCTGAAAACATGCATACACAAATATTTAGTCCCACCTCAGTGTCTGAACACTGAAAGAATGCCAGTACTGAAAACGAGTTGAGAAAGTCATTTATTCCAATCTTGCATCCTATGCAGAGCTTCCCTGAGCAATCTCTGTAACTACATTGTCTAGTAGCCCCTGCCAAAGCATGTGCAGTGATGGGCAGCTGGGTATCTCACCAAGGCAGGACATTTCTTGGTTGACTTAAGCTCTTCCCTGGGCTAAGCCCTAAATCTGCATCGCAATGACTTCCATACATTGACTCTGATTCTGGCCTCTGAATCTACATGTAAAAAGTATCTTCCAGGACTGCCCTTTAAATATTCAGAGATAACCATCATGTTGCACCTAAATTTTCATTTCACAGGACCAGATTTCCCAGATTATTCAGTGATTCCTTGTGTGCTGTAGTGTCCAATCCCCACTAGGCTGCTCACCCTCCACCCTCAGTATCTCATAATATGTGAGGCAAGAACAAAATACCATTACAGAACAGGAAAACTATTCCTTAATTGTTCTGAATATTCTAGCTTTTCAGGTAACCACATGAATTTAGGTCCATTCTGTGGTTTTCAAACATACTCAAATCTGTAAATATGGTCTGCAAAACATGTAACCGCTCTCCTTGGGAACTCAGGGACATGTGCGCCTCTGTCAAACTTTAGATTGTTTCAGTATGTTCAATCTTTTGAGCTCCAGTTCTGTCATTTAACATCTCTCCTAGATTGATGTATTCATAATTTTGACAAGACTACCTCATACTTTTATCCAAGTCATCAATAAAAGCACTGAATAGGAGAGGATAAAGACGAGCCATGAATCATGTCATTAGAAACCTTACTTCAACATTTCTAGAAAAATCAATCCATTACTGAACATGTTTTAAGAAAAGCTGCTGGGGCTGGGAGTGTGGTTCAATAGTAGAATGTCTGCCTAGCAAGTGTGAGATCCTGGGTTCAATCCCCAGCACCACCGTTTAAAAAAAAAAAAAAAGAACAAATGAACAAAATGCTATTAGCCAGCTAGAAATGTTAACTATTATTTGACCTGCCTTTCTATATCATGTATATATCAAACCAGTTTGGTGAATATTTTGCTTAGATTCATAGATACTACAATTAAGGCACAGTCCTGATACAGTAATCTTATTACAAAGTCCAAAAAAAAAAAAAAATGAGGGCTTAGGGTATAGCTTGGTGGTAGTGTTTGCCTAGCATATGTGAGGTCCTGGGTTCAATCCCCAACATTGCAGGGGAAGGGGGGGTTGAGGCAGGGGACAAAGTTAGCTTTAGTAGGACTTGTTCCTGGTAACCCCATGCTATTACCAAAAACTTCAGTATGTGCTCAGAAACAGAGCCAATAAAACAGAAGACTTGAAAGAAATGTAATGATGAAAGGTCACTGAGGTTCAAAGCTCACAACTCGACTAGCACCAAATTTAATAATATAATGCTTTTTGTATTAAATGTCCAAAGGTCTTTCCCATTACTTGAACAAAGCTTGAAGTATTAAGTTAACTGTGAAACCTTCTGGCTCACAATTTATCAAGGAAAGGCCCCACTTCTTTTTTTATTTTTGGGTCTTTTTTTCTACTTTTCCAGTTTCTTCTCTTCAAGGATCAGCATAAGTGATCCTTAAATGGGCAGGGGAACCATAGGATAATGACTTGCATTTACAAACTTTCCTGAGTCCTATAATATGATGCAAGATCTATATAAAAACCCCCATGTTACTGCTCCTAAAAATGGACTTCCTAAGATTCAATCTACTTTTTATACTAAGGAACAGTATTTCAATACACATAGTATTGGTTACATTTCTGAAATGTCACACTTGTAGCACAAAGAAACAACCTGATCTGTATATAGGCTATTATATTTTACAGGACCCATGCTCATTTTCATAGAAAATAATGAATTAATACATCAAAATAAGCAAGGTTTCTAATTACCTCCCAAATTTCCCAAATTACTGTACTAAACATCAAATCTAAAAATGTTTGTGCATTAAAGATTAATATTACAAGGCACAATGATGCACTCCTGTAATCCCAACCACTTGGGAGGCTGAAGCAGGAGATCACTAGTTCAAAGCTAGCCTCAGCAAAAGGGAGGCCCTAAGCAACTCAGTGAGACCCTGTCTCTAAATAAAATACAAAACAGGACTGGGAATGTGGCTCAGTGGTCAAGTTCAATCCCTGTTACCGCCCCCCCCCCAAAAAATTAATACCAACAACATGTGAGAATGGTTATTCTAGTGGCTGTGGGCAGGCTGATGTGAAATGTGTAAAATGAGACTAGCAGAAGAGAGGAAGATTAAGCAAAGGAACAGACAAAATTATCTGCAAAAAGCAATCTAGTAAAGTTAAACATATTTTTTTGGTAAATTCTTGAAGGAAAGGTAATCAAAGGAATGATGCAGAAAAGGAAAGCTCTTCTTTACTTTCAACATGCCTCAAGGAAAGGGAAATTTTTAAATGATATAATCAAGTAATTGAGGGAGGGGATAAAGCCAAAGGCTTCACTAAGCAAAACAAACTTCTTGTAGAAAATCAATGGAGGACATGGACAGAAAACCAAAAGGTGAAGAAGATGAAGAAACAACAAAAACAAAAGGAGTTTCAAAGACATAGCAGGGGAGAAGGAATAAAGCTCAACCCAAAATAAAGGCATCAGTATGGCAAACTACCGCAGTGGGTCACAGCAGATCAGGCCTAATTTCATACACCTATAAGCTAAAAATGGACTTTAGGTTTTTAAAGTGGTGGGTTTAACAGAGATTACAAGGCTAAAGGCTGTGCCATCTGACCCTTTATAAAACATTTGCCATGTCTGGCTTAAGAGTAAGTAGTGGGCAAAACTGGGATGGCAATCCAATAGAAATGGTGGTTAGTGAAAGAATGTGCAGAATGGTTTCAGGACCAAGAAAGGGCTCCGTAACAAAGAGAAGACACTGTATCACTCTGGTCAGGAGAAAGAATAAGAACTTGTTTTAAAAAGCGGCTCTGTTTGTAGTGGGCACTGAGCTCCACAAGGAAATGCTTTGAATAAGAGTGTGAGAAAGACTGCTCCTGGGTGGGATGGCACCCCTGCGTCTCATTCTAAGAACTACGTGAACCAACCACCGAGGAAAGGAAATTAACTTAGCATCTTAAGTGAAGTCCACTCAGGGACACAATGAGCAGGGAGGAAAACACTAAACTGCAGAGGCACAGATACTACTGATTACAGTGATTACAGGTGTCTGGAGACTGGCAACAGCAGCAAAGGGCAGGATGCCCAAACCACAGAAGGGTGCATGCACGAGTGAAAAGAAATCACTCTTTAGTAAATACACCAGATTCAAAACATTTAACAACCATTTACCCTGCACCTACTGTGTGGATATAGTCACATTTGCCTCATTTAATCCTGACAACTACAAATTATCAGTAGGGAAACTGAACATGAAGAAGTTTAAAAGCCCAAGATTGAAAAACCAATGACTGGCTGGGACAGTATTTTTCTCTATTCATTACAGCTGTGACTAAACACCAAATGGTTTATATTAAGAAAAATCCTTCCACTAATCTGGCTTCCCTTTTCTCTCCAACTCACCAGGTGCACTCACCTCAAGGGTTCTTCCCTCTTCCCACACTTTCCCCAGCTGTCCACCTGATTCAATCCCTCACCTGTGTCTTCTCTCGAATCTTAAAATAGCAGAAAAGTAAATCATTATTAGAAAAGAACAACAGAAAAAAATCCAATGAAAACAGAAGGAAAAAAATATGTCAGCAGAAATAAAAACAGTTATAACAGAAAAGATCATTAAAGTCTATTGAACAAAGACTCGAATCACCAGAGTAGGCTGAACAGAAACAAAAGGGAAGAGAAAGAAAACAACATTGGAATGAAAAAGATGAAAAATTCAGCTGGGTGCAGTATGCACACCTATAATCCCAGCAGCTCAGGAGGCTAAGGTAGGAGTTTAAAGCCAGCCTGAACAAAACAAAAAACTTTCAAACATGTCATCTCCAAAAGTTTTTACATTTTGTTAGCTTTTCTCAAGAAGCTACTGGAAGAAGTAATGAAATGGGAGGGTAAAACCAACAAGTTAAAAGTAAAAACAACACTAAACAAAACAAAATGTAGTATCCTATGTAAGAAAGAGGTCAAGGAATGTTGGGGTTGATACTTGTGTTATAATAGAGTCTTTCTTCCTAGTTCCTGGCAAAGAGCTCCTAAAACCCTTGGAATTTGAGTGATAGAAGAGTCTTGAAGTCACACTTTTTTTGTTTTTTGTTTTTTTAAGTGCTAGAACCCAGGATCTCCACCACTGAAGAGTCTTTTACATGCTAGCAAGATGGTTCACTGGGGGTGGGTTAGGTCACTCCAAAACAGTAATCATGATGATTAGGTTAGAACTTCTGCCTCCCACCTCTGGGGAGGAAAAAGGGCTGGAGATTGAGTTCAATCACCAACAGCTAATGATTTAATCAATTATGCCTATGTAATAAAACCTTGGCACAAAACAAGCTGGGAAGGAGGTATACCTGACTTCATAGGGACAGAGGCTTCTGCACTCAGTACCCTTCTGGACCTTACCCTATATATAAGCTCCATCTGGCTGTTCACTTGTATTCTTTACAAATAAACAGTAATAGTAAATACAGTGCTTTCCTGAGTTCTATGAATCATTTTAGTAAATTATGAAACCCAAAGATAGATCATGGACACTTCAAAATTTGTAATCTGCTGGGCAGAAGTAGAAGAAACCTGGGACTTCATTTATGGTTAGTTCTCAAGTGGGCACAGTCTTGTGGAACCAGCTTTTAGCCAGTTGGGGTCTGTACAAACTCCCAAGAAGTTAGTGTCAGAAAAAAACTGAGTTGTTGGGCATCCAGATGGCATCAGGGAATTGGAAAAACAACTGCTGGAAAAGATACAACACTAGCAGAAAGGCCAGGCAAGCCTGGCCCAGATTCTTATCTGTATTTCGCTTGTCTTGGTAAAGGTAATGAAGTTCCCACTCTCTCCTCTGTTCTACTGCCTGGACCAACTCAGCACACACATTTATAGCGTACTCCTGAGAGCTGGAGTGAGCCTATGGTGAGACCAGAAGTAGAAAACACAAAGCCATCCACTGTGATCATGTTTTTGCCATCATCCACACACCAGAATCATGTCAGATGCCTCAAATGAAAAGAGCCTGTGTTCTCGGCTCTGTGGATCAGACTTCCCCAAAAGGGAACCTTATAAACTCTTTGGGAATCCAAAGCCAGAGTCTAAACCAGGGGTTGTTCATGTTTCTTATTCTAAAATAATACTGGAAATATGGCAATATTCTATTTTGTACCCTCAGTATTAGGTACATAGGTATTCCTTAAAATGCCTACGTATGTTTTAAACACTTCTGTAGCAATGTACATTTTATAATAAAAAATTTAATAAGGTACAAAACTGAAGGTTAAGTATGCTATGGTTACTTTCTAAAAAGGAAGACAAAGAATACATGTACATATTTGCTTGCACATGCATAAAATCCTCCTAAGGAGATTAAACAAGAAAGACCACAGTGACTGCCTCCAGTGAAGACAAATGAGTACCTAGGAACAGGGTGGTAAAGAAACCTTTCACTGTATTAAGTGAACAAAGCTAAATGAATAAAGCTTTTCGATTTCTAATTGTGGATTTCAAAGGCATAAATGCATATATAAGTAAATAAATGAATAAATAAAATTACTTCTATTATTGAGCTTTATGATTTTAGCAAATCATACTCTAATTCTTGAAAATAGGGATGATACCTCATAATACTACTGACAGAATCAAACATAAAATGCCATTTGAAATAAATCAGATACTGTGCACATCTGAAAAGTATTGTGATTACTGAAAAGCATCCATACTTTCTCCTCCCTTTCTTCTTCTACATAGAAGGTGCCGCTTTTTTCTCAATTCAGTTTATTTAGCATTAGGAAAACATTAGCCTAAGCTAATTCATGTAGATGTGACAAATATCTAATGAAGCCTGGAACAAGTTCAATATAATACTAGTCTTTTTCACCAATATGAAATTGTACTGAGCAGCTCTAAATGAATAAAACCCAATTGTTGATTGTCACTTAATGACCTATAAGGAAACCTACCCCTAAGCTACCCATCTTATAGTAAATTCACCCAATATAGAAATCAGCAAGAAAAAGTGACTGCCCTCAGGGAGCCCAGTCTGCTAGTAAGGCCAACAGTATAATAAATGTCAAAGCAGAGGTTGTTCATCAAGATCAAGGAAGAACACAGAATGCAGTCTCTTCTGTGGTTCTGATGACCACAGAAGATAAACACAAGCAGAAAAAGAGGGATAAAACTCCAGGCAAAGGAAGTATCCAGGGCAAAGTGGCCAAATAGTTAACAATGCATGAAGAAAACTGCAGGAGGTAGTGGGGATGTGGAGTCCTACATTTTAAAAATGTAAATCTCAAAAGAAATCTTTACTGAGCAGGGTGTGGCCCACACCTATAATCCCAGACTCAGGAGGCTAAGGAGAGGATCTCAAGTTCAAGGCCAGTCTGTGCAATTGAGTGAGACCCTGTCTCAAAATAAAAAAATTAAAGAGTGGACTGGGGATGTAGCTCAGTGATAAAGTGCCCTGGGTTCAATCAATCCCCAGTACAATATGGAGGAGAAGGAGAAGAAGAAAAAAGAAATCTTTATTGGCAACTGTCAGGAACTAAAGAACTTAAATCTGGACCAAAGGAAGCTGTCATTACTAACAAACATCCAGATTATACTTTGGATAAAATATTGTGTAACAGTGTTTATTTTCTGTTCTCAGAAGAATAATACAATACTATTTTTCCATTATAATCTAAGGGGCCACAGTAGGAAATTACTAACCCTAAATAATTTTAAAAGCCTACCATTTTATGTATCCAGAATAAGGCAATACTAAAATAACAATTATTGTCACCTCTGATTATAAAGAAATACAGCAGAAAGAGTCAAAAATGATGGAGAAGGTACTTCTTTGGTTCTTTTTTGTTTTTTGTTTAAGTATATGAAGCTTCCAAAAAGGAGGACTTTCTGGAGGACATAAATGTGTTGCATTACTCTTGTTTAACAAGGGAAAAAATTTTGTTGCAACTTTGAGGGAGAGATTCATCAGACTGTAATACTGTACAGGAATCTGTCAAAACAGAAAATAGTACTGCAAATGACAAAAATGCCCAGCAGGGGCTGGGGATATAGCTCAGTTGGTAGAGTGCTTACCTTGCAAGCACAAGGCCCTGGGTTCAATCCCCAGCACGGCAAAAAAAAAAAAAAAAAAAAAATGCCCAGCAGGTGGATTAAGCTGCTTATCAATGTTGTCTATCACACTGCACACCTATATGATTCTCTGAACAACTCAGATATTTATATCACTCAGGGCAAAAAAGGAAACAGCAGCTCCAAAGAGGAGATTACATCAAAGAGGCAGAAGAGCAGAGCCCATTTCCATAAAGCGCACCACAAAGTTCAAAAGGAATAATTGGAGGATTTTTATAACTCACCTGTACTGGCATTATGCCTGATGGTTCTACAGACTCCTCAAACCATTCCTGGGCAGGGATTTAGGTCAGGTATATAAAAGATACTGATGTGAAGGAGTTCTATGATTATGTGGCCCCACTGTCCAGAGAAACAGCTGATGGCTATCTTGCAGCAATAACTTCAGCCTTGGACAGATTAGAAATACTGTTTAGAAAAAGAGGGGTACGGTACTAAGAACATATGGTTTAAGAAATATAATGTGCTGTAAAGGAGGTTTTTAAGGGAGTTTTAAGACAAAGTAGAAAGTCTATTCACTGTACTTCACAATGGTCACAGTGGAATACTGAAACCCCTATATGCAAGAGTTACATTTCTTGGAACACTACCTACCTATCTCTAGGTATAAATCTGAAAGGTAAGCAGTCATGAATGTAGCTGTTTTAAGTCCATACAAAGCCCATGCCACCACCGGAGAAACACAGTGTGCTTTAGGAAGGAATGGGGGAAACTTCTCAGAAACAAAAATAATTTAAATTATAAGTGAATGAAAAGAATCACCAAGCAGACAAAAATGATAAAGTATGTGCAACAGAGTTCGTGCACTTAGCCAGTTGTAGTGGCACATGCCCGTAATCCCAGCAGCTCAGAAAGCTGAGGCAGGAGGATCCCAAGTTCAAAGCCAACCTCAGCAATTTAGCGAGACCCTGTCTCCAAATAAAAAATAAAAAAGGCTGGGAATGTGGCTCAGTGGTTCAGCACCTCTTTGTTCAATCCCCAGTCATGCACTTGGCTCCTAAGAAACCATACACTCTCATTTTACATTTATTACTTAATCCTATATTAGATGTAGTTGTTACAAGTCTACAGTTTCCTATTCCAGGAGGCAGAGAAGCAAACAAAAAGTTAGGGATACTTAGAGTAAGGTTCACTGACAAAACACATGTCAACACCCAGAAGCAGCAACTACAAGCCTCACACAGGAGCTAAACAAAATTCATTTTAAAAAACAGACATGAGAATTCAAAATACAAAGCAGAATGGAGCCTTCAGTATAGTGATGAAACAACCACATCAGGGGCCTCTAAGAACATCACCATATTACACATGTGCACTTGAAACAATGGGAGCTCTGGTCCCCCTATTTAAAAGCAAGGCATTCAGGCTCTCCTGAACTCACCTTCACCTGTAAAATCAAGATACTTCTTTGCCTATCTACTAGACAGACCTGCCCAC
The DNA here is from genome assembly GCA_020662805.1 of Glaucomys volans. Classification (NCBI taxonomy): domain Eukaryota; kingdom Metazoa; phylum Chordata; class Mammalia; order Rodentia; family Sciuridae; genus Glaucomys; species Glaucomys volans. The sequence continues at coordinate 272,977 of JAJEJO010001545.1, forward strand.
AAGAGCTAGGGGAAAAAAAAAAGAAAAAAAGCATGTAAAAATGCTCTGAGAACTAGAATACACTTTACAAATTTTAACATTAAATAAGTTCAAAATCAACCTCAGCAACTTACTGAGAACCTGTCTAAAATAAAAAAGTCTGGGTAATTAGCTCAGTAGTAAATGTTTCTAGGTTGAAACCATCAGTACTTTAAAAAAAAAAAGAAAGAAAGAAAGAAAAAGACAAGAAAAAAAAAGAATATGTTAAAGTATAACCCACAATTCAGTGACTCAGAAAGCCAAGGCAGGAGTATCACAAGTTCAAGGCCCACCAAAGCATCTCAGTGAGACCCTGTCTCAAAATAAAGAACAAAAAGGACTGGGGATATAGCTCAATGGTAAAGCATCGCTGGGTTCAATCCCTAATACTCCCCACAAAAAATTATATATATGCATATATATGTATATTAAAATATGCTATATATTATACGGAAGGCAAGAAAGCACATAATGTATTTAAATCAAATTTCATTAAAACAGCTAAATGAAAAACAGCACTCTTTTTTTTTAATTTGTTCTTTTTAGATATACATGACAATAGAGTATATTTTGAAAAGTATACATACATGGAGTATAACTTATTCTAATTAGGACCCAATTGTTCTGGTTGTACATGATGTGGAGGTACTACTCTTTAATAACAAAAAATTAATTTACATGGTACCCAAAATGCTGGGAGTGGGGGGTTAAACTTAATTATTAAGCAAGACAAAAAGCTTTAAATCAAGAGAAAGGTATAAGCTGCTTTTAGGAAACCAGATGGGTTAAATAGCTTTTCTTCTGATAGGAAGGATATTTCAAAATGAGAAAGGACAAAATATTTTTAGTAGATGTACTCATATAGAAAAATCTAGTCAGGTGTGATGGTGCATGCCTGTAATCTCAGTAGCTTGGGTAGCTGAAGCAGGAGGATTGCAAATTCAAAGCCAACCTCAGCAACTTAGTGAGGCCCTAGGTAACTTAATGTCTCAAAACAAAAAATAAAAAGGGTTGAGTTGGGGCTAAATAGTTAAGTACCCCCTGGTTTAATCCCCAGTAACAAAAAAAAAAAAAAAGAAAAAAATATATATATATATGCAAAAATCTAACATGACATATATATAATACATATTTATTGTAATTATATTCTAGAGCATTTTTTTTACAAACCATAGGTCATAATCACTAGTGGATTATGAAGTCAATTTAGTGGATCACTACCACCTTTTTTATCTTGCATGGTAGTAGGAATCAAACCAAGACCTTGTGATACCAGCCAAGTACTCTACCACTAAGCTACATCCCCAGCTCTTTTTATTTTATTGTGAGACAGGGTCTCAGTAAGTTGTCCAAGCTGGACTCAAACCTCAATTATCCTACCTTAGCCTCCGAAGTAGCTGAGATTACACCTGTAATCTCACCACAGAGCCCAGCTTCTACAAGCTTTTTTTTTTTAAAGAAAATAGGAAAGGAACTATTCAAGTGCATTGTATTTAATAAAGGTATCAATCCACAGAAATCTGTTGTACTTAATATGTATTAGCACTATGTGTATATGTACAAAAATGCTGGGTAACAAGGTCAATGCCTTTTTTACATGAGGTGTAGTCAAAAAGTCTGAAAGTTACTGGTAAGAAAATTGATAGTCATTTGGATTCTAGTTGGCAGCTGAAGACTATGAAAAGCAGCTAGTACTCAGAGTGACCAGGAGATAGGAAGTTAAAGATGTCACAGCTAGGACCAGGCCAGCTGGATGGAGAGAAGGCAGTATTGTTTTTAAAACATCTTCAGGCATTCTTGTACCTGTTATTCATCCTCACTCCAGCCCCCATTCCCTGTGCTTGTATTCTACAGCACAGCAGAGTGACTAAAGTCCTTAATAATCTATTATATGTGTCACAAAGAATTAAAAGAAAGGAGCTCAAGGCTCTGAACATAAAAAATGGTAAGGAGATGGACATGCTAATTACCCCGATTTGATCAATACACACTGCATACACTTACTGAAGTATCATACCACACACCCCATAAACACGTACAATTATTATGCATTAATTTAAAGTGAATATTTCTTTAAAACAGAGATCAATAATTGGGGAGAAAAGTGGAAGAGGGAGACAAGTTAAGAGTGATGCAGTGTGAGAAGGATTAAATCTAACATTGCTGACTTAGAAGATGTCAGGGACCACAAGCCAAAATACGAGGGCTGCTTCTGGAAACTGGAAAGGTTAACGGAACAAATTCTCCCTGAGAGCCTGAAAAAAAGAATGCAGTTCTACTGACACTTCAATTCCAGCTCAAAGATGAACCTGTGCCAGACTTCTATTCTAGAGAGCTGTAGAGCAATAATTCATGTTGTTTTAAGCCAAAATAAACAAAACCTCCCAAAAAAGTTATCAGGTAAAAGAGAGATAGCATTCCTCTCAGTAATAAAAATGGCAACTTCTGCAAATAAAGTCAGAAAAACACTGTCCTAAGTTTGTAAAAGACAAGAGAATTCACCCCATCAAAACCCTTTAGTTCTATTTCCTCATCTGTAAAATAAGATTAGACTAAAAGATCCTACCCAACCTCAATACTGACTCTAATGGAGTTTACAAATAATTAAGTCATGACATGAGTGCTTAGTTTATGATTAGAAATTTTTGTTTTTAATAACAAAAAGTTTGCCTTTTAATAAGAGAATAAATAACATCTTAATAAGTAATAGGTTTATATATGAATATTTGAGACAATAACTAATGTCATACTTCTGCACACCTAAAAAGTCTATCTGTCTAGGTAAAAATTATCCTTAGGTGATGATGTTACAATCCACCTAGTGCCAACCATGGAAAGCACAATAAAGGTACCTTGAAGGAGTTACATAACCTCCAAATAGCTTTCTTGGTACCATGGCTCATTTAAGAGGTAAATATATAATAATATTTTCTAGATAAAGGTATCAATTACTTCCTCAAGCTTTTTCAACTATTACATGGTCTTAGCCACTATCCCAGTCTCTGTGCTCCTGCCTTGCTGGTTAGCTTTATATGTTCCTTACTATCAGTAAGCCCTTCCTGCTCTATGCCCACTTCCTTATGTTTAGGGATTGCAAGTTCTAAGATTCATAGACACACACAATATTAGTACAAAAAACAGAGTTGCTCCGATTGGAAATAGGATCCATTTAGTGAGGCATTTATTCACATAAAAATGTATATTTTATCATATAGATATTATATTTGGGGCTACCTTTGTGACTAAATGGAATCTGTTTCACTTCTAAGCAACACATCTCTAGCTCTTTCTATTTAGGAATGAAAAACGATAGCAGAGAAATACATAAAATAAGGCTGAATGGAGGTACTATCGAAGGAATAAAAACAGACCAACAGAGCCAATTAATCACTGACAGCTATGTAGAAGAAAAAAAAATATGGACAAGAATATATACAAACACACACACACACACACACACACACACACATACACGTGTGCACACACACAGATGTTTGATCACGTCATATTATGAGTATAAATCAGGAGGAAGATACGTTTTATCTTTTCTTTCTTTTCATTCTGAAAGTCCAGATTGCCCATCATCTCTCTCATTCTACAGGCTAGTATCTGCTTTGAAAAGTATATTCTCCCAAATCAAATCACTCTGGTTAAACTGGACAGACAAAAGTCAGTCCAAGGGACAAAAGGATAGAAAAAGAGTGAATTCAGGTTCTGTTGAATTCACTTTTTACTGAACTTGCTTACCTTTTGCCAAGTTTTACCTATTTGAACTTGCACCAAGTCAACTATCAGGCATTTAGTTTTACCAAATGCCATCCAAATAGCTGATGTTGTACATAAATACTGAAAATGGAATGATCTTGATTTGTAATACTCACTTTGGGCATTAATGCTAATTAGATCTAATTACCACTGTTTGTAAAAGGCACTGAATAAAAGATGGGACTGGAAAACACACACCAAAAATATGTAAAAGTAAGGAAAAAAGTACAAGTCTCTGTAAAATAAGCATTTTGAAATATGCACTAAAGGGACACTGAAGAAGTGAACATCCATTTGTGCTATCAGGTACTAAAATCAACATTAAAGCTTTTTAAATCAAATAAGCAAAAAGCAAGCACTGCAGGAAAATGAAAGGAGGATGAAACTAGAAACAAGTGAACAGGATACTGATAAAAGGAAAAAACTAACATGACTGTTGATAAATGTCTACGTTATTACTGTTCTACCAGAGAACCACTGTCTTACAGAGAGTGAGGGGAAACTGGACCATGCTTTAGCCATTTTGCTTCAGCCTCAGTGAAGGCTGAACACGAGAAAAACAAAAATGTCAGCTGGGATTTCTAGAAATTTTTTTCTTAATACACTGAAATATATGAAATGATTTCTGCGTAAAACCAAAAGGAAAGAAAAAGAGAAGTTTTTTATTATTATTATAGATACTAATTGAAAGTATAACAGAATAATTCAAAATAACAATTTTGGTTAACAAAATTAGCAGTTGGTATAAAACTACCAATGAAAAAAGTCTCAGGTAATACCCAAAAACTGAATGAATTGTCTTTCTAAAATATAATGTCTTTACATATTGTATCAACTTAAGAGAAAAATCATTAGCATTAAACTTAACCAATACATAAAGCACACACAAAGTATACAGAACCAGGTAAATGCTACCTTTCTATAATATAGTCATGCTGAGGACCAACCTCTAAGTTTATCCCTTTCCCTCAATCAACTCACCCAACATTTTCTGCATCTTCATCACACTCAGCTTTATATTTGCAAGGTCCACACTTGGAGTGTTTTCTGTGAGCTTCTGCCCCTGACCCTTCCTCTTCTGTTTAAAAAGAAAAGTTAAACTTTCAACCAGAAGTTGGGATCCTTTCCAGATACATTTCACGTTTTCATTAGCCAATATCCTGTTTCTGGGGAAAATGTGCCCAAGTTCTTGCAAAAAGTCACTTACAAAATCTATTGATGCTAGAGTCCCCAAATGATGTTAATAATGAATACAATATATTCTGTAACACAAGTATTGTTGTTAGAAAAATAGATTTGATAACAAATTCCTTTTTAAATAATTACCATGTAACACTAAGTAAGGCAGAGGAATAAAAAAGTAATTAAAGGTTTCACCCCAACACACAAATCCTAAAAAGGTAATAACTTCAGTTCTGTAATTACCCTCCAACTGAAATAAGCCTGAGCAATGCTGGTTACCAGAACAATGCTTGAAGACCACAGAATTTAACTCCTACCCTTTCCTCACATTAGTTTTATACCTGCCTTTCTAATTACATAAAAACTAATTCCAGGGTTAAAACAAATATCTGTCTCCAAATTTTAAAAAGGAAAGGAGTCTCTTTATAAACAACTTTTTCTCTTTGCCTACTTGGTCCCTTAGCACAGCTAAAGGTACCCAGATGTAGAAGTTTGCAGGTCTCCTATGACCCAGCACAGAAAAACAGTGTAAAGTACTAGCACCCTACTCAGTTCACATCCCACACTTGAGGAAATCCTACATTTGTGGGTCTCAACCACAGTGGATCCATATCCTGAAAATCTCAGACTGGGCAGGGAGTTAAGAACCTCTGGGTTCAATCCCTGGTACCAAAAAGAAAAAAGAAAGAAAGAAAAAATTCCTTATGATCAAAATTTTGGAAGCAAGGAGTAGGAGAGAGTCACAAATACTCTTGCACAAGCAAACTGATTTGTGCGGATGATCTTAAGTGGAAGTGATTTTATGCAGCCTCAATTTAACAGGGGCTACCTCATTTCCCCCTTAGTCTGACAACACACCTTCAGTGAAAAATGCATGAACTAGGGAATGCCTAGGGCCAAGGGCAATGGAGAAGTTAGGGCTGATGGTTAAGGGGCAAGTGGTTTCTTTCTAGGTAATGAAATGTTCTAAAGTTAATTATGGTGACACTCTATAACTCTGTGAATACACTAAAAGTCACCATGCTGTACATTTAAATGGGTGAACCATGTGGTATCTGAATTACATCTCAAAGCTGTTAAAAAGAAAGTAAAACAAATGCCCTTTAAGAAGTACTTGAAACTTACCTCCTTCTCCAGATCCAGAACCATTATCTGAAAAGAGAAACAATACATATAAACACTTTTCCTGGAAAATTTAACCTTTCAAATGGTAAAATTTCTTTTAAAAATAAAACCATAATACCCATTATCATAACAGTCCCTTCCTTACATTTTTGATATCTAACAGTTTATTCTTATATATCTACTTTATGCCACTCTCAAATATGACTTGGATACATTATCATCTATAGCTCATAAATCTTTTTAGCCTATTCAGAAAATATCCAGGTACCTTTAACAGAGTAAAGACCAATAAATATTATACATAGCTAAATATAAATATTAATTTTAATTCACTTGTTTAAAAAGTGAAAGAGTATTTTAATTTATTAAAACTTGAGAGGAATAATGAAAAAGCTGCTTTATTAGAAAGGTAGGAAAAGAGCTTTGAGTCTTGCTCCATAAATCTACTTAATAAAATCTGTGGATAAAGAACAAAAAAGCCAACAGGTAGAGGGAAGAGAAGAAAGCCCAAAGGTTTAGAAGGAAAGAAGCTCAGGGCTGAGGTTTTCATATTACTGATGAAATTAACTACTGCTTCTAGGAAATCTTAAAAAGGAGGAATCTCAGAAAGTAGTCAGTCTAAAATGTAATTAGTATAAAACATTATTTTATAATGCTAAAAAAACCCAACATATAAAAAATCACGTTAAAAAGTGGGTAACACTGTGGTATAATCAATATGGAGTTGTGAAAAAAAAAAAAAAAGGAAAGAATGTAAGTGAAGAACTTGACACAACACAGCACTTTGCAAGAGAGAATATCCTGATCCTAGAGAATCCATTCTTCAAATAGTCCTCTGGAGTAGAGGACAACACCCAGCTCCCTTCCCTTCAAGTTCTTTCAGACAACAATCAAATTCCCAGATACAAAAGAGGAGGAATCAGAAAAACATAGACTGTATACAGTACTGATTACAAAATTTTCATGGGCTTTTAAAGAAATGTCTTCAAGTTGTATTCGATTTTGATTAATCAACCATAAAATGACATTTTCTCTAAGTGAGGAGGAAAAAAAAAGAGAGGAAAGCAACAGAAAAAAGAAAACAAGGAAGGGGATTCAATTTAACATTGTTCTTAAACATTTTCTAAGGAAAACACTTCCTTCTTCCTTCTAGTCCATATCCATCAACTGGTGCATATTCAGTCCCAGGCACCATGACACATGCTAGGAATAAAATGATAAATAAGGCAGGTTCCCAGTGCATGAGATACTTACCCCCAATCTCTTTTTCAATCCATGTCTAATTTTAATAAATATAAAAATATCTGACTACTCATAATGAAGTGAAATTCGTCCAGATTACATTTGTAGACAGTTCCCAAGCCCACATTACTCAGCCTAACCCCAAGATTATTTTGTACCTTCCTAGGCAGGACAATAGTATCCTCAGGTTGAAAAATCACTCATCGGGCTAGAAGCAGATATGTCAGATAAACGAAATACAGTATGTTATACACACAGATACACATAAAGTGTGAACAAACAGCCCAGAGATGTCACAGAAGAAAGAGTTCGCAGAAAAGGCTTAAGCCCAATCTTAAAACATAAGAAAGGGATTTGCAAGTAAGTAAAGGAGAATGATTCAAACTCATCGAACAGGATCTGTTAAAGACCAAATGATGAAACACTGGCTCACTCAGCAAATAACAAAATCAATACAGCATCTTATAGTTAGCTCATTCAATCTTTACTTAACAACCCCAAGAGACCCCAACCTCAGAAAAGCTAAGGTTATATGAAAAATAAGAGTTGGGGTAACTTTAAAGCCAGTTCTTTCACCTTAGTTCAATGCTCTGTCCAATCTATCACCATGGCTCCTAATATTTAACTTTCACTACCCATCAAAGCACTTGGTGTCTTACACACATGCTCCTCACAAATGATGCACAACTAATTTGGGATTAGAAAGAACTCCATAATCCTCCTTAGTTTCTACATTAAATCTCTGAAAAAACAACAAAGTTAGAGAAATATATAAAAACTATGCCAAATGGAAGTCTCCAAGTCTAAGAACATAATTTCTCCAAGCACCTAATTACTTAGTGTAGTGAAAAATGTGGCCTTGCCCAAAGAGAGGTCTGGCCTTTACCCTTGGCTCCTGAAAGGCCATCTGTGTCTCTTGTAGACACTGGCACATCAGGACTCAAGGTAAGACCAGACACATCTAATCATCTTGAGTGGGGCTGTCCACACTAGAAAAACCAACCATATAATTTAGAATGGCAGATTTGGGTATTAACAAACTGCAAGTCTCAGATAAAACACATGACACTTGTGTAATGGTGCCTCAATAAAAAACAAACACTGAGGCTCAGCAAGCTTTCCTGGTTGACGATATTCCACACATGCTATCACACAGTGCAGTCTAGACTTAATACGGTCCAAGACTCCATGGGGAGAGGACAGCCACAAGCTCCATGTTTGGATTCCTCCCAAAGTATGCCCAATGCATCTCTTCCTTTGACTGATTTTAAAATGTGTTAATAAATCATAAATCACAACCATGAGTATAATGACTTTTGGTAAGTTCTGTATGTGCTTCTAGGAAATAACTGAGTCTGAGGGTAGTCTGCGGAACCTCTTGAATTTGGTGTCGAAAGTGAGAGTAGTATTGTGGAGTGAGTCTTCTAACTTTGTAGCTGACTATAAAAATCTTTACCTTAGTAAAAGGGAGACCTTTTACATAATAGGCAAATAAAGTAAATGGGGATAACACTAGTCTCCACCCTTCTCACTAATTTCATATCAATTTAATTAACAATATCTCCCCTGCATTCCTACCCTCAAATATAAACAGCAGAGACAAGCTAACATGAGAGCCTCCCAAAACCAACTACCACCAGTTCCAGAAGAAAAAAGGAAGTAAATACGTACGGCATGGTAGCAATGGATGGCAAAGAGAAAAGAGAAGAGCTTGGAAAGATAACCTAAATCTAAAATGCTTCTGATGGTTTTTTACAGATACTCCTCAACCCTCAAAAATGAAAATTTTAAAAGCCCATTAATAAGGTACACTTCATGTCTGCCTAAGATTCAAACCACAGGGCAAAGGACATGCAAAGTCCTCACCAAAAAAATGTCTCAAGTCATAAAAATGGAGAAGTTACACAATGAGGTTAAAAGCAATGATTTGAACAGGGGTAAAAAGAGCTCCCCACTTCCCCACATGATCACCACCATCCCATGAAGCAATTTTAGGAATATCTCTCTGGAAATTTCCTTTTGGAAAATATAATGGAACCAGTTCTAACATTTACTCAGAAGAGTAAAAATGTCATCATACATACCAGAATAGCATGGTCCTCTTGCTACTACTGTTATCTCTTTCTGGTGCTTACAAGCAGCCCTTCTGAGAAAGCATTCGTTTTGATAAGTGTCCCCATTTGATCCACAGACGGGAATGTAATTTGTATGGCACTGCAAATGAAACAAAAATAAATTCTCAGAACTGGGCATGAATATTAATAGTTTATTTCACATTCATGAATGCAATACCATAGTATTATGACATTCTACTACTGAATAGTTTGTTGTTTTACTTGGTTTTTAAAAAAGAAAAATTATGCTACTTCTTCATACCTTTTTCACATTCATAATAAAAATACCAACTACCTGTAAAAATGAGACTGAAAATCCCTAAGCTATCTACTTCATTTACTTGCCATGAAAACCCACTGAGATAATAAGAGGAAATTTTTGACAATGTTTGTAAAGAGCAATTACTTAGGTAATTTTAGTATCATCAAAATTCATTTCTTTAATACTTCTAGTAGGGAAGTTCCAAACTAAATGCTACAGAAAACACAAAGAACTATAAAATGATCTGTGTTCCCAGAGACCTTATACTCTTATTGAGTCATAAGAATAGGAAAGAAAATGCTGCATAGTCAGCTCATATTCCAAATTAATAGAATATACAAAAAGTACAATGCCTAACACCTAGTGTTATAACACAGAGCACTCAGTAAGCTGGGCGCAGTGGCCCACGCCTGTAATCCCAGCACTTGGGAGGCTGAGACAGGAGGATCGCAAGTTCAAAGCCAGCCTCAGCAACTTAGGGAGGCCCCAAGCAACTCAGTGAGATCCTGTCTCTAAATAAAATACAAAATAGGGCTGGGGATGTGGCTCAGTGGGGGAGTGCCCCTGGGTTCAATCCCCAGTACCAAAAAAAAAAACATAGAGTACTCAAAGAAAACCTCCTCAGTGAAAGGGAAATGTGAACTGGGACTGGAAGGAAGGGTACAAATAAAAAAGATGAAGAAGAAAAGGATTGAGATAGGTTTGAGAAATACCACCAGATCTGCATGCTTTAAAAAACTTTAAAACTAGACAGATATGGTGGTGCACACCTGTCATCTTAGTGAATCAAGAGGCTGAGGCAGGAAGATCAAATGTGCAAGGCCAGCCTCAGCAACTTAGTAAGGTACTAAAGCAACTTAGCAAGATCCTATCTCAAACCAAAAGTAAAAAGGGCTGGAGATGTGGCTCAGGAAGTAAGCACCACTGGGTTTAATCCCTGGTTTAAAAAAAAAAAAAAGACTTTAATAAAACTAGGCATGGTGGTGCACACCTATAATCCCAACAGCTCAGGAGACTGAAGCAGGAGGATCACAAGTTCAAAGCCAGCAACAGCAATTTATCCAGGCTCTGAGTAAGTTAGGGAGTCTCTGCCTCAAAATAAAAAATAGAAAGAGCTGGAGATGTGGTTCAGAGGTTAAGCACCACTGAGTTTAATCTCTGATACCACCGCCCTCCCCCAAGTCATAAATGAATAAAGTTTTAAAATCTGAGGGGAAAATATGATGTAAGTTATTATTACTAAAAAAAAGAGATAATACAAATTAATAAAAGAATAGACCAGAGAAATGAAGTACAATTTCTAGAAAAATTACAAATAGCCAGTTAATGTACAAAAAAAGACTAACATTCACTTGCAATCAGAGTTATACACTAAAAATGAGATATTATTTTTAACTTACTGTCTTTAAAACTTTTTAAAAATATTTCAACTATGTGAGCATTCCAATACACTAGCTATCGTTATCTAAATTGTTCAACTTTGGGGGAACATCATTTAACAATATGTTTCAGGAGTTCTAAAATGGGAATGCAGTTTTTGTTCCAGAATTACACATTAAAGAGTCCATCTGAAGGAAACTTATAGACAAATATTTATTACAGCCTTTTCAAACAGAAATTTGTACTATCCAACCTAAATGTTGAATAGAGCAATGTTTAATTAAAACATTGTATTTGTTCAAGAAATTAATACTGCAGTCATGAAGAACTAACTTAAAACAATATTGTGTGACAGGAAAAGCTAGGATCAGGTTAGGTGAAAAACATACATGTAACTTCTGGGAATTCTTTGCCATTTTAAAAAGTATTATCTATTCTGTGAAATTAAATGCAAAATTCTAAATAATAACAAAATAAAATGCAGCAAGAAAATAAATATCTTTCAATTTAGAAAAGATGAATGTTTAAATTCTAGAAGAAAATATTAACAGTTTTTTCACATTATGTCTATATGATTTTATTTCTCAATTTTCCTGCAATGAACTATATATATATATATATATATATATTTTTATATATATATATTTTTTTTTTTTTTGTGGTGCTGCAGTTTGAACCCAGGGCCTTGTGCTTACAAGGCAAGCACTCTGCCAACTTAGCTATATCCCCAGCCCTACTATTTATTCTTAAAAAGTGATCAGGTTTATGATACATAAATACAGCATACTATCACAGGTCAATTGATAAAAACAATTTCTAACTAATAAAATATTTTATAACCAAATTGATTTTGTATACATTCAGTATCAAGCAGAATCCTACATCAACTTTTACTAGAATTAAAATTTTACTTTAGGAAATTTCATGTAGAAAATATGGTAATATCACACAAATAAGTCTGGTCTGTTATACTTTATTCCAATATTGGTTTTTATTCTAGCATTCACCACACCTCTATGTCTTTGTTTTCATGTACACCTGGTATAAAACTGCTTCAGATTCTTTTAATCCAAACATTTATTATAAGCAGACAGAAGTATCTAAGTATTATCTTCTAGTATAATTATCTGCAAGCATTTACATTGTGAAATATTTATATTATTATAAATTACTTTTATTTTTCTCTTCTATTGGAATTAGGCATTATGTTCAATTCTTTAATCATGATTATGTAGGTTACATTATTTATGAATTTCATTTAAGGATAAAGAAATTAAACCATTTTGATTATTAAAAAGGAGCAGTAAGTCTGATAGGTCTGAGAATCTTCACAGTTATTAAACAGTACCTATCGAGCAAGCTCTGGGCTACTTAAGTACATTTAAAGTATCCTACCAATCATGTGAAGCGCATGGCTTAATGTGTAGAGGTAGGGTTCTGAAGTCAAAACTACCTGTGATCAAATCCTGCCCACCACCCATGTGACTACGAGTTAGTACCAGGATCATTTTTCCCATCTGTACAAGAGTAATTATAATAGTCCCTACCTCATAAGGTGGTTGTAACGATTAAATAAGAGAAATTAACAGTAGAATTTATCTCTGGCTATGGTAAATTCTCAATAAACATAACTATTTTTGCTATAATCATTTCAGAGTCTTTAAGTGTTTACCCAGGGTCATAACTAGGAAGTGAAAGAGCCACAGTTTCTCATAAATTACATACTTTAACCAATACACACTCAAGTTATCCAGCTGGGTCTCACCATATGGCCCTTGGAGACAGTGAGCATAGTACTTAATGTCGCTGAAACTTCACAAGCAACAGACAGGACTGAGCTGAGATGGCAAAAACTGAGCTGCTGTTTCTGGGTCATTCTCAGTTTCTAGGATTCTCTCTTAGAACTCTCAGTATACTTATGAACAAATGAAGAGATCTGGACAATCTTAACAGCATGCAACTTCTGATTTCTGCACAGGTTTTGGAACGGATCTGTAACCTAAGGCCCACCTCCTTGATGGGGGAAGAACTCTCCTCCATAACTTCTCTTTAGTCACAAGAGGATGATGATACTACCAGCTATTAAAGTAGTTTAGAAAGATGAAGCATTACCCACATCTATGGAATCAAGTCATTCAAGCATTTATTGCATACCTACTCTGGAATGGAATTATGCTACATATAATCAGAACATAATAACTAGATTATGTTGGGCACAATAGCTCATGCCTATAATCTTAGCTATTTGGAAGGACTGCAAGTTGAAGGCCAACCTGGATGACTTAAAGAGACCCTGTCTCAAATTAAAATTTAAAAGTTGGTTGGGAATATAGTTCAGTAGTAGGAGCTTGCCTAACATGTGTGAGGCCCCTGGTTTGATTCTCCAAGTACCACAAAAAATGAATGAATAAAATCCTAGAGTGTGATGGGTAGATTCATGTGTCAACTTGACTGGGCCCCAGGGTCCCAGATTAAAAATTATTTCTGGATACATCTGTGAAAGTACTTTCAGGTGAGATTGGCATTTGAATCAGTGTACCAAAATAAAGCCAAATGCCTTCCCCAATATGGGTGAGCATTATCCAATTGGTCGAGGACCTGAATAGAACAAAGTGGCAGAGGAAGGGAGAATTCTCTCTGCCTGACTGCTTAAGTTGGAACACTGGTCTTCTGGTTGTCAGACGTTTGGTCTCAGGCAAGGACTTATACCATTGGATTTCCTGGATCTGCAATATGCAGATGACAGATGTTTAACTTCAACCACCATGATCAATAAAACAATTCCTTGTGGTCTCTTTCTCTCGGTCTCTCACATGTGCGTGCATGCACATATGCACACACATATGAAACTGTAATATAGAGGTCTAAGGAGAGGACGTGGAGCCAGGCTTGGTGGCACACACCTGTAATCCCAGCAACTCGGGAGGCTGAGGCGGGAGGATCGCAAGTTCAAAGCCAGCCTCAGCAACTTAGTGAGGCGCAAAGCAACTCAGTGAGACCCTCTCTCTAAATAAAATACAAAATAGGGCTGGCGATGTGGCTCAGTGGCCGAGTGCCCCTGTTCAATCCCCCGTTCCAAAAAAAAAAAAACCAGAAGAGGATGTGGCTCCCAGCAAGGGCAGATACTGATAAATTCCAGCAAGGGCAGACACTGATAAATTCAGGAAGAAAGACACATAGTCCAGAGAACTGTGTATGGAAGAACAAAGAGAAAAAAGTCACAAGAGATATGTTTTAAGGGAAAAAATGCAGTACTGATCATGTTTCCTTGTACAAAATGACTAAACATGGCTTTGCTTAGCTATGTGGTAAGATAAAAGCTCTTACTAGCAGACTGAAAACAATTTTAGACTTTTATATATAATCCTGTCATTACCTGTTAAAATGTATTTAAATCCTATCCCAGAAAATTCATATTAGCACCAAAAGCATGCAAAGTCATAAGTGAGTTTTTTAAATGAGCTGAAAGACATTGTTAAAGTATCTGGGAGAAAGAAGTATTTAATGTGCACATTAAGTCATTGTTTTTAAGCTGGCAATAACCTAAAGTCTGGCTTGAATAGATTTATAAGCTATAGGAAAGCATTATGGTCAAAAGAAGGCATTCTCAGCAAGAAGATCAAACTATGGATGTAAGCCCTGAGGCAGTGTGCTCCAACAACCAAGAACCTGTCTTTAAACATCTTTACATCCTCAGCATCTAGCCAAGAGACAGCATAAAATAAGTACTCAATAAACGCCCACTGATCTCAACTCCTCCTAACTTAAATTTCCTTTTCCTGCTCTGCCACAAGGTAAGAATTCAAATGATTTGGACAGCTTCTGGGAGGATTTTTCTAGTTTGTTTTTAAAAAAGCAATTCTTCATAATCTTAAGACTTTCAGCCAGGCATGGGGATGCAGGCCTGTAATCCCAGCTACTCAGAAGGCTAAAGCAGGAGGACCTAAAGTTCAAGTCAGCCTCTGCAACTTAGCAAGACCTTGTCTCAGAAAATATAAAAAGAATTAGGATAAAGCTCAGTTGTAGAGCACCTTGGGTTCAATCCCCAGTACCAAAAAAGAAAAAAGACAAAAACACAAAGATAAATATAATTTTCACAAAAAAATTATACTTCTTTATGTCAAAAAAGTAAACAAGAATAAAACAATTATTATCTGTCAGCTAAAAATAAATTATTTTTTTAAAAGAAAAAAGCAGAAAATATAACTAGGATAACTTCTTTAAAATATGGAATTTTTTTTTTTTTAAACCCTACATAAACTGAACTAAAACAATCTCTAGAGTAGTACTATTGAGTAACACATACTTAAAAGTTGAACTAAAATCATATGTTTGTATAAACACAAAAAATAGCAGTAGGGGCTGGAGTTGTGGCTCAACGGTAGAGCACTTACCTAGCATGTGTGAGGCACTGGGTTCGATTTTCAGCATCACATATAAATAAATGAATAAAATAAAGGTCTATCAACATCAAAAAAAATATTTTAAAAAAAGAACAGCAAATGTTACCTTTCTAAGAGCAACTGATAGTCTAGAACGGAGGAGACTTTTTTTTCCCATTATCTATCTTCTAATATTGCTCACAGTTGTTTACTATGAGTATATATTACTTTTTCAAAACACATCAAAACAGTTGGTTCTCACGAGGTTTTCTGAGGTGATGAATATAAATGCTCAGCACAGTAAGCAATATATAAGTATTCAAATACTGTATTGTGTATAGCATGTACACATACTTTCACACATATACATTATGTCTTTACAAATCAACACAAGGCAAAAAGAAAATATTACAAAAAAATAAGCAAAGAATATGAAACATTAATTCACAGAAAAATGGTCAGTAAGTGGCACATTTTCAACTTATCTCATAGACAAATGCAAATAAAAAATTGTAGGGGGTGGTGGTGTCAGATTTACAAAATTTAAAAGGACTGACAAAATCCACTATCAAGAAGCTAAGGGGAGACAGGCACTCGTACACTGCTAATCAGTGAGAATGTTAATCTGCACATGAACGTCCCACTGACCCATTAGGTCCAAACCAAGGAATTTAACCCAAGGAAATACTTCAGACAACTAAGAGGAATAGAACCAGTCTTTAGCCATGTAGGGTAGCTAAAACTGCAACAAAAATACCTGAAACTTTTCTGGTTTCACAAACCAAAGAATAGAGTTCAGGGCAGCCAAAGCCACTGGAAAGTGAAAAGGAAATCCCAGGAAGTCACAGATTCTCTGTACAAACTCAGAGTTTGGCCAACACTGAACCATACACGGACGTGCTAAAAGAAGCGATAGCTTGTGTTGCTACCTACCACAGAGAGGACAGAACCTGCAGTTGGAGGTTACTTCAAAAATAACGATACTAAGGGCTAGGATACAACTCACTGGTAGATCACAGCTCACCCAGCATATACGAGGCCCCTGGGTTCAATCCCCAGTAGGGCAGAAAATAAATAAGTAAATAAATATATTAAAATTCTCCAAGAATTAACAGAATTGAGACACTCCAAATTACATCATTTGTAATATGTACAATAAAATTAGAAGTAGTCTAACATGAAGACACAGGAAAACACAATCCATTCTCAAATAAAAAAAAAAGAAAAATCTACAGAGATAATATAATACATAAGATGTCCCAGATACTGACTTTAGCAGAAAAAAATGTTAAAGAACCTGTAATATCTATGCTCAAGAAAAATGTTTGTAATGAATGAAAGGATCAGAAATCCCAGCAGATAAAAGAGAAACTATACATTTAAATTCTAGAATTAAAAATCTGAAATTAAAAATTCACCCTATAAGAAGAATGAAGATAACAAAAAATCAAGGGTTATGGAACCTGAAGACAGATCATAAAAATTATCCAATGTGAAAAATAGAAAGCAAAAAACTGGGAAATAAAATGAATAGAATGCCTCTGGGACCTTGAGACAGAACCAAAAGGTCTAACATATACCGCTAAAATCCCAGATTTGAAAAAACAGAACGGACAGAAAAAAGTATTTTAAGAGTAATGACTAAATACTTCCCAAAGTTAATGAGTAACATAACTTTATGTATTTCAGAAACTCAGCCCAACTTCAAGCAAAATAAATTAAAAGAAAAACATACCCAAGTACTTCATAATCAAATTGCTAAAAAACTAGAAAGAGAATCTTGAAGGCAGTCATGAACATTACATACAGGGGGAAGACAGTTTGAATTATCACTGACATCTTGTCTCATTCTGGATAAGACCAGCTTCCATGTTGAGGAGCCCTATGGAACGGCACCTATGACACAGCACCCATAACAGGGTGCTCAACAGGCAGCAAGGATCTGAAGCCAGACACAGCTTCCTAAGTAAGCTCGGAAGAAGGTGTCTACAGTAAAAATACCCAAGAGAAAACCTCTTCACACTCTACATAACTGAATGTGAAGTCTCTTTTGACCACAAAGAACCTATTGGACAATGGCACATCCACCTATCCTTCCCCTTTCCTTAAACTCTCTATGCCCTTTTAATGAAAACAAACATGATAGTTTATTTTTCGAAGACAGGTCATATGCAAGCTCTTGACAATTTAGATTTTTATTACAGTATCATAAGAAAGAATAGGAAATGTGTCTTCTCTTTTCAAATGGAAATTTCAATTGATGTGGAGGAAATTACCTAAGATCAGACAAATTCATCTAAGGCAAGAGTTACAGAAAATACTAACACTCTGTTATGGTTAGTATATGAAATGTCCCCCAAAAAGCTCATGTGTGAGACAATGTAAGAAGGTTCAGAGGAGAAATGACTGGTTGTAAAACTCTTAACTTGGCAGTATATATTTCCATCTGAGAGTGAATTCTGCCTCCCTCTCTCTCTGTCTCTCTCTCTGCTTCCTGATGATGCAAACTGCTTCCCTCTTTCACACTCTTCGGCCATGATATTCTGTCTCACCTCAAGTCCTGAGGAATGGAGCTTGCCATCTATGAACTAAGACCTCTGAAACAGTGAGCCCTCAAACTTTTCCTCCTCTATAATTGTGCTGGTCAGATCATTTAGTCACAGCAGCAAAAAAGCTGACTAAAACACTCCTATGCTTCTATTCCTAATTTCTAAATTTTTACCTCTCTTCAAAATCCAAAATGAGCCGGGCACAGTGGCGCACACCTGTAATCCAAGCGACTTGGGAGGCTGAGTCAGGACAATCGCGAGTTCAAAGTCAGCCTCAGCAACTTAGCGAGGCCCTAAGCAACTCAGTGAGACCCTGTCTCTAAATAAAATACAAAATAGGGCTGGGGATGTGGCTCAGTGGCCGAGTGTCCCTGAGTTCAATCCCTGGTTCCAAAAAAAAAAAAAAAAATCCAAAATGGCAGGTACATGTAGAATTAGTATATGAGTGAAAAAAGAAAAAATTCTAGCTCTTTCTCTGTCTCATCACAAATCCTAAATCATAAACCATCTTACGAAAAACATTCAGAAACCTTGCAATTTGATCAGAGAACACATACAAAAAGGAAGACTTAAATACAGCAGGCTTCATTTCCCTTCTTTTACTTTTTCAGACTCTAGAATCACAACTAAAACGGTACCTGAAAAGCAAAGGTACCCACATTTAGTTTGAGGTTCAACTCTCTAGTTCCTCTCTACCCCTGACTCTACCCTGAGGCTCCACGTCAGTCAAGTTCTTTGGCCTAAAAAGATGAGACAGCACCAAATGAGAATGGGAAGGGAAAGAGATACACTAACAGGAGAAGAAAATATAGACTACATGTAAGAGGTTCTACTCCCTTTCAGTAACAGCTGTACCTTAAATTTGGATAGGACTTTAAAAGTTTTCAAAGCATTTTCACATCTATTATATTTCCAGTCTGTCCTCTTTTATTCCAGAAAAGAAGTTGGAAGGTACAAACAACAGGGCTTCATTTGACAATGAAGTGCTGGTAGGTCAAGAACTCAACCTTTTCACCAGTTCAAAGTGTTACAAGCTTTTTAATTTGCAAAATGTATTATTATAAAATATAACAACTATAAAAAATTTTAAACAGATTTATTTCCTCACCTGAAACTGGCATGCACATTTCAAACCATCTCCATCTTCTTTGCAGACTCCTCCATATTTACACGATGATTCATCACAAACTCTTATATCAGACTCCCTCACATTTAATTCTGCAAGAAAGGAAAAAGTTATTTCATATGTATATTTGGCTTTTTTTAATCCAAATGTACATAAACAAAAAAGCAAAGCCTCAAAATGCATTGGGGGGCTGGGGATATAGCTCAGTTGGTAGAGTGCCTGCCTCACAAGCACAAGGCCCTGGGTTCAATCCCCAGCACCGCAGAAAAAAAAATAAAATAAAATAAAATAAAATGCATTGGGGATCCCATTCACAAGTATAATAATTAGACAATGTGCAAACAGCAAGTTCTATAGAATGCAAAATGTTCAGTACACCCCATAGAGAAGCTTAATAACATGCCAAAAAGACACCCACCCCAAACATGCAATTTCAGGATTTAAAATAATCCCCAAAGGTAAATCTATGGAATATTTCTACTTTGGTCTGCCAATTTCTTAAGATAATCTTCTTACTATTGTTTTAACATTTTAGATTATTTTTCTAGTGAGTAACTTAAGGATAACAAAAACAATTAGAATCTTACTGCTCTTAGTATTCCAAATAAATTTTAGGTGATCATTCTAGACAAATTAGCAATTTTAACTATGAAAGAATTATGAAGTGAACTTGGATTTTATAATTTGTACATATATATACTATATAGAACATTTATGTACACAGAAGAGATTAAAAATCTTAATATACCTAAAACTTTTAAATGCCTGATTTAGCTTTGTTTTACCACAGGAAGCAAGTCAATCAATATCACACATCATTCTATAATGATTTTGTTCCTGCTCCAAGACTGTCAGTCCTGCACTGAAAGCATCATATTAAGCTTTCTCTGAAAGCAAATAAATTGCTTCAGGGTTAGTACTAAGTAAAGTTGCCAATCACATGGAATTGGGTGAAAATCTCTACAATGCCATTTTCACATCCTCCCTATTGGGAATTCAAGCACAACAACAAATACACTTATGCAAACAATAAATAAATTGTTGTTGTTGTTTTGTTTTAAATCCCACTACAGTTGTGATAACATGAATCTGGGGGCAGGGAGGCCTAAGTTCACCTCAGACTGCTGTTAAATAGCTGAGTGACTCGGAAAAAAGCACAAGGTCTGCATTATAGATCGTCAGGAGGGTCTGGCAAACAATTCATGGAGTACCCCCAAGAAATCCCCCATACCTAGCTATTTTCTATTTCTGGATTTCAAAGCAGGACTCAAGGACTGGGTCAAGGAGTCCAGTGTCTAGTGACATCTACTTTAGTCACATTTCACTGCCCCCCTTTTGGCCCCATGTGTTCTCACTGTCCTGCAATGGTGCCTTGGATCTGCAACTCCTGGGAACTGACAGTCAAGTACCTGAATACCCGAGGAACTGACCATCATCAGTACTTATGTGGGTAACCACTATGAACCAAGTGTAGTAAGCAAGGTCTGTGTAACTGTGGGTCACAGTATTTTTTTTTTTTCTTAAACGGATCCAAGTGCACAGAATTGGATTCCTCTAAAGTTCAAGCATCTGCACTTAAAACATGAGATAGCTAGTACAGCTGTTTTGTTATTCCATTTCACAAACCACTCTAGGTATGGAGATGGCCTCTTAATTCCTTCTGGCTCTGGCTATGAAGGTGTTAGGACCTTGGTTTTCCTCTCCCAGTATTTGCTCACTCTCCTGTTTTGCCCTTGACCATATGCTTTAGCTCTCAAGGCTCAATCCTAGGCTCGGGGGGTTTTTCCTAGCTACTCACACTCCTGCTAGGAACTTATACAAGATCCAGTTCTAAACACTATCAAATAAATAGCTTCAGACTCAAGGAAAGTAACCAAATATTAATAAAGACCTTCCCTGGAAAAAAGGGTAAAAAAACATAATATCTTTGCTCAACTACAGGTTTAACCAAGTGCAAAGGCCACAGAAATAAGAATTGCACAATTTAAGAAATAAAATTTAGTGTATTTCTCTTCTTTCCTTCCTTTGGAGGCCTAAAATTCACACTGGGCTCAATTACAATCTATAGTACAGTTAGATATAAAAGAAAAAACAAGACTAACTGAAGTTTTTATCTTGTCTCTGAGTCAAGATCATGCTGAATTACAAGTTGCTACCTTTGCTTAAGATTCTTTTGAGTTGTTATATGTTCTTCATGCTGTATCACATGGTATAGTGGATTGCAGGCTAGGGAGAACACAAACCATCCCTGCCACTAAGGTTCACATATCTAGAGACCTCAAGTTAGCTAGGCAAATGTCTGTACGGAGGACTAAGGGTTATTTTAGAATGACAATCCTCACCAAAGTGAAGCAGAAAAGCTTGGTCCAATAAACAAAGCCTTGAGCAGGAGGAGGAACTCCAAGCACAATGTGGGATCTATCACTTAGACTGTTCCCCCAGACCAGACCCAAGAGCTCATGACATAGACAGATGGGCTTCTATGTCAATAGGAAACTAAAGAATGGCTTTCCCTACAGACTCTGAAGTGACAATAAAGACAAAGACATCTGCTTTAATGCTTACATGTCAAGTTATAATAGAAGTGAGAAACAAGGGGTTGGGACCCGCAGCACACATGGCAAGACATGGCAAGAAGAAAGCAGTGTCAGGCAAAGAGGTCGACTGCTGATGGCTGGCAGGAAGTACCAATGCACACCTGTAGGGGCAGCAAACATCACAGGAACAAAAGGACAGCTGCAGTGTGGCAGAGGCCCACATGAAACACCCTTTGGAGATACCCTAGAAGGAAGGCATTTATGAGGGAGCTAGAGATCTGCTATGGTTTGAGTGTGTCCCTCAAAAGCACATGTGTTGGAACCTAATTCCTCAATGCAGCCTAATGGGAGGTATCTGGCTCTGGGGATGGAGCAATCATGAAGGAATTAATGCCTTTCTGAAAGAAATGGATTAGCTATTTCAGGAGTTCAGTCCCTTTTCTCTCTTCTGCATGTGCTCATATGCCCATCTGCTTTCTACCATGAGTTGAGGTAGTATAAGGAAGATCCTCACCAAATGAAGCAGTCAGATTTCTCAGCCTCTAGAACCATGAGCCAAAATAAACCTCTTTTCTTTATAAATATACCCAATCTCAGGTACTCATATATAACAACAGAAATGGACTAAGACAAGGTACCATATCAGTAAGTTTGGGAAAAGTCATGAAATTCTGATTATTCTGGCTACTGGTTATATTTTATTTTATGTCTATCTTGAAATCAAATTCTGTTGTTTTCATATGCATTCAACATGTTCAATATGATTAATTGATCAGAAAGCAGTTATTAAACATCTACTATGTACCTAATACTATGCTAAGAATTTGGAATACACAGAAAAATACATAACAGGAGGTTTATGATACTGTTACCATATGGAACAATTAGTGATAATTTCAATATAGTGAATAATTAAGGGGATAAATGTGTTGTACAGTCTATAATTGCTCTAGGAGTTTGAAGAAGTCAAGGATAAAAAGAGATTAGAAGCAGAGGGAATAGAGACAGAAAAGGCAAGAACTTGCATTGACCTTGAAATTTTAACAAGGCTATTTTTTTTCCTGATAATAAAACAAATATAGATCATTATAGAGAATTTAGAAAACATGCTTAAAAAGAAAGAATGTCTTAATTGCCCACAACATGGAAAGATAGAAAAGATAATTTTTTAAATCTAGGAAAACAATACAAATGAAAGTAGAGACAAAGTAATTTAATAGTGCACAAAAATAGTATTAAATATATGTGGTTCTCAAACCCTGTCCCTTAGGAAAACTGTTGTTCTAGACTACAGTGTCTCTCTTCATTAAAATCAAGTACGAGTTTTATTTTCTCCCTTGCAACAGGAAAAAAGCAACGGATCATGTATGAATATACAACCAGTGTAACTCCACATCATGTACAACCACAAGAAGTTATACTCCATGTATGTATAATAAGTCAAAATACACTCCACTGTCATGTATATCTAAAAAGAACAAATAAAAATTTTAAACAAGCAATGGAAAAACATGTTCTCATTTCAGGGAGGTTTTTTTTTATTTTCCTCACTTACATTTCTTAAACCTTTAATAGCTGAGATTACTTCCTTGCTAGCTATCAACAAAATGCTCAACAAGTAAAGGATATCATAGAAAAATTCCAACAATGTTTTTATAAGAACAAGGTCATGAATATATGTCTTAAATTGTTTTATAATTGAGGCCATCACTAATTACCTTCCTTTTTTTTTTTTTCTTTTGTACTGGGGATTTAATCCAGGGGTGCTTTACCACTGAGCTACATCCCCAGCCCTTTTTGTTTTTTGAGGCAAGGTCTCATTAAGTTGCTTAGTGTTTCACTCAATTGCTGAAGCTAGATTTGAAACTGTGATCCTCCTGTTGTTAGCCGGAATTATAGGCACGCACCACCACACCTCACTAATTCCTTGAATCTATTCTCCCCATCTTTCTGAGTAAGGAAACCCAACTAACTAAACTGAACTTCTCAGCCTCCCTTACTCTGTGCCACAGCTCATACTTAAGCAGTGTCCTTCCTCCTTCATTCTTCCATTTTTTTCCTGACAGGAAAACATACCTACAATGCTAAGGTTGGAATGGACACCAAATACACACAAAGATGGAACCAGAGGTCAAGATGATAGTACAGAAAGACAGGAGCAAGACAAAAGAACAATCATGGAATCACCATACCTACTCTGGATTTAATCCTCCAGACTTACTGTTGTAGGCAATAAATGAATGAGTACATAAAATAATAAAGTCATCATGGTTATAAGCCACTGTTGGTCAGGTTGCCCCAATGCAGTGAAACACAATCCACTATAATAATTGCATGCAGATTTAATTAAGACAAACATTTCTAAGCAAAAGTCTTACCAGACTTTACACCACATTGAAATCCCCATTTATGAATTCATCAAGAGACTTCCTGGTGCTCTGCCTCCCAAAAACTGTGAGAACCACTGCCTTAGCTCAAACTCACTTACAGAAGGAATCTATTCAGGGATCATCTTCTGAAAGTTCTTTCAAGTATTCTGTACAGTACCAGGCATCCAGACAGCACTCTGCTATCTGTCCATGATGATGATGATTACACACCTGCCTTCTAGAGCCCAAAACAGAAATTCAGCAAAATGGACAAGACATTTCTAAGACCCTCAAAAAGTCAATTCTCCAAATAGAAATATTTCACACACAGAAGCACACAGAAAAGTGGCTCAAAACAAAAATATTTTGCTCTGGTTGCAAAATCTGTCCATCAAGCAATTCTCTAAATGCAAAACTTGTCTTAAATTTAATTAACATTTCAAAGCTGGGAAACAATGCACACTAGGGGAAGGCACCCTGCTGACTGAACCCAAGCTGCCAAAATTCCCAAGGTTTGGCAACACTCACTGGGTTCAGGCTGCCATTCAAACTAAGACCCAGCAGCCCTCCAGAATGGTATGACTTTCTACCACCTTTCCAGTACACAGAAGGTAGTTTTGTTTAGCTGACACAGAGTCAAGAGAAAAGACCATAAAATGTTACAAGAGAATGCCGGGCTTCTCAATCAGCACCAAAGACATTTGGGGTCAGATAATTCTTTGTTGCAGGTGCTCTCTTTGTGCACTGGAGAATACTGAGCAACATCCCTGGCTAACACAGTAGGACCATACCTGCTGTGACAAACAAAAATGTTCCCAGGCATTAGATCAGATTGTAATCACCTCCCACTGAGGACCACTGCAAAAAAATGAAACCAAAGGCTTTATGTTTGATGCCCTAAGACAATCACTATAAGGAGAGAGTCAAATAAGCAGCAATTGGCAAAGTCTTAGCATGTCTAGAGCTATTTTCCATTTTAGTGGTGGAACCTAAATATACTGACTTCAAGGTTATGTCAAGCTAGGAATCAAAGCAGAAACCCCAGCTATATACCTTAACTACCAATAAGCCTGGCTCTGTCTCTTCCTTTCAAGACCTTTTCCTTAAGGTCAACAAGGACTTCCTATTCGAAAGATCGAACACTAGCCCGGCGCCATGGTGCACGCCTGTAATCCCAGCACTTGGGAAGCTGAGGCAGGAGGATCGCAAGTTCAAAGCTAGCCTCAGCAACTTAGTGAGGCCCTAAGCAAGCAACTCAGTGAGACCCTGTCTCTAAATAAAATACAAAATAGGGCTGGGGATGTGGCTCAGTGATGGAGTGCCCCTGGGTTCAATCCCCAGTACCAAAAAGAAAAAAAAGAAAAAGAAAAAGAAAGATCCAACACCTTTTTAAGTCTTCCAACTTCTCCATTTAGAAGTTTTCCAACTCTTTTCTTGCTCTTCCTATAGCAGCTGACATTCAATAATATTATCCCCCAACTCTGACTTCTTATTGGCTCATTCCTTTTCCTTCTCCCACTGGTCCAATACATGGCTACAGAACTCTCAGAATTTGTCTCCAACTTAAGCAACTTTAGAGATTAACCAAAGTGTGACTGTCTATAAAACCCACAGACCAGTATTTCCAGCACAGGGAATCCTCACTCTCTAGAATGACCATGAGCACTTTAGCTCCAACCAGGAGAGCTGTTCTTGAACTTCAATCCAAGTCATACAACCTAGTTATACAACCTGTATTTGTTGTTATAATTATGTAACATCAGCATTTCATAGGAGTGAAAATAAATTGTTTCTGTGAAAACTAAAACTGAAAACTTGGAAAAGGTGACCTGCTTTAAAGAAAACTGCAATTAGATTTAGAAGTCTTCATTTACAGACTTCAAGTTCATTTTTTAAAAGATTAAAACTGGAATTTGTAAATCAATGTATTAAAAATGTGTTTTAAGGGCTGGAGATGTGGCTCAGGGTAAAAGCACTTGCCTAGCATGCACAAGGCCCCAGGTTTGATCCCCATTACTAGGAGAAAATATATGTATGTGTATGTTTTATTCAAAAAAGTGGTAACTATTCAAGAAATAAATCTGTTCCCTCTTTTAAAATATCACTTAATAAATAAATGTTTATGCCAGGCACAGTGGTGCACATCTGTAATCCCAGCAGCTCTGGAGGCTGTTACAGGAGGATCATGAGTTCAAAGTCAATCTCTCAGCAACTCAGGGAGGTCCTAAGCAACTCAGTGAGATCCTATCCCTAAATAAAATATAAAAGAGGACTGGGAAGTGGCTCAGTGGTTAAGTGCCCCTGAGTTCAATTCCTGGTACCCAATTAAAAAAAAAAAAAGTTTTATGTTTTAAATCAAAATAAAATGCTACATGCAGTTATAAATCATTTTTGTGACTCCCCACTTAATTTTCTCAACCATCAAGAATCTTAATGGAACCATGACAAGAGGGATTCTACTGTACATACAATGTTCTGCCCTCAGCTGTCCATCATGCCATCAACCCATCTTGGTGCTCTCACAGCATTCTCATGCACCCACTACCTCACCTCAAGTGTTCAACCTGGCCTCTCCAATCTTATTAAAGCCATGGCATCTGCTTTGGCCAGTGCTATTTACAGTCTTCAGAGCATGCTAGGGAAAGTCCTATAAATTAATACTCTCTAATGTGGAAATCAGATCTAGTTGACGTCTTACTGTCTCCCTATAAGACATGTTCAAACGTTTTATTTTGTCCTTAAATAAAAATTTCAACAATTGTATACTCATTGTCTAGATATTAAAAGTATCTGAGGAAACCTGACCCTTTTCAGAAGAGGACACCAGTCTAATCCCAAAAGGACCCAGGCCGAATGATTTCACCCCCAAAATAAGCCCAACTCATTCCTGAACTTGAATCCAGACAAATCAATTGTATGATCTCTATACTGAAAACAGCAAAAATATTTTAAATATTTAAACATTACAATATCCCTCACCAGGAAATGGTGTGGTACAGCCATGGAATATTATACATCAAGTTAAAGATGTGTATTATGCCATATAATATTATAAATATATCCATGTTAAAAATGAAAACAAAAACATAAAACTATACACATACTTGTGATTATATATATATAAAAAAAAATACATGTAGGAAAATCCAGCCAGGAAAAAACAAAAATGGTAATAGCAACTGTATTAATACCAGTTGAACAATAGGCAATTTTTTTTTCCTCTTTTCCAGCTTCTATGTTGTTTTTCTTTTTTTAAGTTTTTGTTTGTTTTTTGGCACCAGGGAGTGACTCACTTAACCACTGAGCCACATCCCCAGCCCTTTTTTTTTTTTTTTTTTAATATTTTATTTAGAGACAGGGCCCCACTAAGTTGCTGAGGCTGGCTTTGAACTCCCGATCCTCCTCCCTCAGCTTCCCAAGTTGCTAGGATTACAGGCGTGAGCCACCACACCCAGCTATGTTGGTTATTATTTTTAAAGGGGGAATGTGATTTCAAATCACCGCTGAGACAGTTTGCTATGTAACACATGCTAGGTCTTCATCTTTTAAGTAATCACTTTCCCTCGGAATTATAATGCTTTGAAGAGATAATGTATTCAAAAGCAACAGTACTTAGAACAAATAGGCATGGTGCATAACAAAGAATCAGTTACATGACTTCAACTCCTGACCAATCTGAGAAGAAGCTTTAATGACAAGAATCACTACAAATATAATGTGGAGTTAAAATCAAGCCATAGATGTTATAAATACTGGTTTCAAGTCCCAGGAAATCAGAAGAATTAAAAATTAAATTTTCTTGAACTGGGAGTGTAACTCAGATGTAGAGCACTTATCTAGCATGCATGAGGCTCTGGGTTCAATTCCCAGCACACACAAAAAATTAAATTTTCTTTAACTTGTTTATTAACCATATTATAGTATTTACCTTCTATAAAAATGTAAAAAAGAAAATAAACTTTATTTAATATTTCATGATACAAAATCAAAAGCAGTTCACATTAATATTAAAAGCATTAACAGCAGTGATAACTAAAGCTTCTCAGTTATATTTAAGGAAAGAAATTTTTACACCACACAATTAATCTGACTCCGATATTTTTCATTCCATTCTACATGCTACTGCCAAACTACCCTTTGTTAAACAACACTTTGATCCTGTCAATCCTCCACCCCCACACCTAAGATCTTTCCCTGCTGCCTACACTTCAATTCTAAATGCCTTGTCAGGACGCTTCAGGCAAGGTGACAGGGAGGACAGCTACTGCAGGATCAGAAGCAAGAACAGACCTGGATTCCAGATGGAGTATGAAAGGCACCCAAGATGGTTCCAGACCTCTCCAGTCCTAGGGAAAGCCCGAGGAAACAGTGATCATCTCTCCTTCCCTCCCTCTAGTTTGGAATCTCAGGTTCTAACACTAGTTTGGCAAATCTGTAACATGTTTCCTTCTCACAAATCAATATCGAATCTCTTATGTTATTAAAAAAATACAAAAAACTCACCATTTTCTGGTATGATACATTGAGGTTTTATAAAGGCAGGTTTTTTTAAATGTAAAGCACAAACTTTTTTTTTAATGCCCATAAAAAATCTGAAATCTGAAAGATAGATAGATAGATAGATAGATAGATAGATAGATATCTCACAGGGAATGTAGCTCAGTGGTAGAGCATTTGCCAAGCATGTTCAAGGCTCTGGTATAAATCTGCAAACAGTAATAATAATTTGAACTTTTCATCATTGTTTTGTATTCTTTTGAATTGACTTTTATGATGATCTTGTAGTACTTCTAAAATTAGAAAAACAATTACATGCTACAGCATGTGAGATGCTTCAAAGTACTATACTAAGGGAAAGAAGTCAGGCACAAAAAGTCCACACATTTTCTGATTCAATTTATATAAAATGCCCAGGATAGGTAAACTAAAGAGACAGGAAGTCTCTATGTGATTGCCAGGGGGTGGGGAAGAGGGGTAGGACTGAAGGTTAGTAGTCACAGGGATTCTTTCTGGGGTGATAGAAATGTCCTGTAATTAGAGAGCAGAAAGTGATGACAGTTGTGCAAGACAGTGAATGTACCAAAACCAATCCATTGGATACTTTAAAATGACGAATTTTACACGTGAATTATCTCAACAAAAAAATAAAAATAATTTTAAAAATCAGATAAAACTCTTATTTAGGAAAAATTAAACAAACAATAAATGATTTATAATTTTGTGTTTAAGAGGCATATCCTGGCTCTCTCACTTGCCAGCTGTGTAACCTTAATAATTTATCACTTCTGGGCCCACAGGAACAGTACCTCTCTCATAATGCCGATAGAGGATCAAATATAAACACGAAGGTACTTAGAGCAGTGTGTGACACATAATGAGTGCTATTAAGTGTTTGCTACATTGTTTTATTAGCATCAATGTGGGAAAGGTGTGAAAACTGAGCACTTGAACCAACTGTGCATGTACATATTGGCAAATCTCTCATATGACCATTTATATAGAAATCTTTATCCTTTTACCCAACAGTTTTATTTCTAAGAAATGATGATAAAGATGAAAGGAAAAAATACCAAAAAATATGCATAAGACTGTTAACATGAACACTTTTCACAACAGCCAAGCGCAAACCAACCTAAGTGTCCACGTGTTGGGAAGTCATTAATTATTGATAAAATACTACACAGATATTAAAGTGTAGAAACACATGTAGGGATATGGAAAGAAGACTAAAACCCGCTATGAAAAATCAACAAAAGGTTTAAAATTATACATATAGTTATAATCCCATTTGTATTTTTGTAACATATACATATATGTTTACATATGTATTTTAGGACTTTCCAAGTACAGTCAGCAGGCTTCCTCCATCAACCATTTTTAAAAACTAATGAATATATCTAAAGAATAATGCCTTCTAGGGAAGGAAGAAGGGAAAGGAATGGGATTTTATACTGGGGATTGGCACAGAGAAAACTATGCTGCATGCATTTATGAGTATGTCAAAATAAACCCCACTGTTATCTACAATTACAATGCACAAAACATTTTTAATTAAAAAAAAAAAAAAGAATGCCTTCAGTTCTATTTCTAACCACTCTTCCTAGTGTCTGCAAGACTAAGTAGATCAGAACCCAGGGAACTTACCCAGAGAGACAAAAGTCTATAAAACAACCTGCAAATTGGCACTGGAGAACTTAGTATTAACTATTTCAAAGGAAAATTTTTAAAAAGACTTCACAAATTCTGATGCATTAGAGAGTTCCAGGATTCAGGTCTCAATCATTTGATTGAGGAACTATATGATCTTCACCAAGCACCTGCCAAACATTACATCTGAGAAATTCCAGTTTCCTAGAGTAAGAACTGGTATAATAATCTCTCATCACACTGCAAGGATTAAATGAGACCCTTACAAAAGAGCACTGAAAAACTAAAAGATATTTCTTTCTCCTTGGTTGATATTACCAAAAATCAAACTTAAAAAGACGTTAGTACAACCTTAACCCCCAGCAAACTGCTGTGAAAACAGTAGAGTTAAAAAAGAAAGAAAAAATGCTTAGGTTTAAATAAATAGTAAATTAGGAAGTGCTTATGCTATAAACTTAAAGAAGCAAACAATAATGGTAAATACCATTATCAGTACTATCTAAAAATTCTCTCAAACCACTCTAAAGAGGTAAGCAGAGGAGAAGCTATGAAAAATGAACAAAGACAAAAACTTAAGACTGAGCTGACTTGTGAACAAAAGAGAATCTAAAGGTATCAATTAGGCTGTAAACAACAAAATTGTGAACAGCAACATCAGCAGTTGAGTTTTATTTACAAAAAAATATTAGATGAAAGCTGATAAGGCAAAATAAACTGAACTTCAAAATCCCAAAAGAAGATCTAACCTCTAACAGTAGCTCCAGTACAAATAGAAAAAGTGAAAACAAACACTAATATAAAAAAAAAATCAAAATTTTCTGGCATCAAAAGAATTAATTTCAGCATAAACATTAAGAGATTACAGAATAATGATAATGTGAGCCACCTGAGAGGCTGAGGGCAGGAGGATCACAAAGTTCGAGCCCACCCTGGGTAATTTAGCAAGACTCTGTCTCAAAATAAAAAATAAAAAGAGCTGAGGATGCAACTCAGTGGTAGAGCACCCTGGGTTCAATCCCTAGTACCACAAAAGAGAGAGAGAAAGGGGCACATTACAGAAGAAAATGGCAATTATCATTGACTTCTTTACACTTTTCCACATTCCTCAATTTCTCCACTCTTATAACAAAAAAAAGTGTAGGTTCCCCCACCCTTTTTCAACCACACAAAAAGAAAGAATATCTGCACAAAAAGTCAGAGAAATGGAGCTGTGGTTGAAAACATAATGCCTGCCCAAAGTTTCTGAAGGTAGAACAGAATGTTAAGAACTTTACAACCTTAACTGACTTTTAAAAAATGATGAAGCAACTGAGCCATGGAAAATATATGGCACTTTTTAAAAATAAATGGGCTTGAAGAGTAGCAAAGGATTTACAATAAATGAAGTCACCTAATAAAAGTATACACTAGGAGGATTTTAAGATTTAAACAGAATTTTAAAGTACAGGAGAAGTATGCCAAGGTCCTAATACCTCGTTTCTCCCATGAGAGAAGCTAATAATAGAATTAATAAAGGAATAATGAAAATAGTTCTGTTAAAATAATGTTTCTAACAATGTGAAAAAGGAGGAGGGAAAAATAAATGCTTGAAGTGATCTAACCCAGCTTAAAAGAAATTGAGAATTTAAATTCCATTAAAGAAACCACAAAAGAGCCACACTTGGTGGTATATACTGATAATCCCAAAACCTTGGGAAGCTGAGGCAGGAGAATCACAGTTCAAGGCCAGCCTCAGCAACTCAGTGAGGCCGTGTCTCAAAAAAGAAAAGGTGCCAGGCAGTGGAACACACCTGTAATCCCAGTGCCTCGGAAGGCTGCGGCAGGAGGATCGCAAGTTCAAAACCAGCCTCAGCAATTTAGTGAGCCTGTCTCTAAGCAAAATATAAAAAGGGCTGGGGAGGTGGCTCAGTGGTTAAGCGCCCCTGGGTTCAATCCCCACTAACAAAAATAAAAATGAGAAGGGCAGGGGATTTGGCGCAGTGGATGAGCAACCTGGGTTCAATCTCGGTCATGGAACCAACCTAGATGCCCTTCAACAGATGAATGGATAAAGAAACTGTGATATATATACACAATGGAATATTATTCAGCCATAAAGAAGAATATTATGGCATTTTCAGATAATGGATGGTATCGGAGAATATCATGCTAAGTAAAATAAGCCAATTCCAAAAACCAAAGGCTGAATGTTTTCCCTGATAAGTAGATGATGATACATAATGAGGTGGGGGGTGAGAAAAGAATGGAGGAACTTTAGATTATGTAGAAGGAAATGAGAAGGAGGAGGGGCGGGGGTATGAAAGACGGTGGAATGAAACAGATATCATTATGCTATGTACATGTATGATTATACAAATGGCGTGAATCTACATCGTGCACAACCATAGAAACGAAAAGTTGTACCCCTTTTGGGTACAATGAATCAAAATGCAGTCTGTAAAAATAAAAAAAAGAAATACATAAGGAAAATGAATAGCAAATATGAATTTAAATAAAGATGGTTGGTTATAACTTTAGAAGACAGTAGCAAGGATTGGTGAGGCTGTAGAAGAGAGATCACATATACATAGCTGGTGAAAATACAACATGGTGCCACCACTCTGGAAAACAGTTCTTCGAAATGCTCAAGTTATCATGTGATCTAGAAATTCTACTCCAAGGTATTTTGCCAAGGAAAAAACTAAATAAACCCTCTAGCTTTATTTGCTCTTAGTTGACTTAAAAATCACATTTTGGAGGTCACACAGGTAAGCAATACATTATTAGTCTTCTACTAGCTTTGCTGTAGATAACACCTCTGCGTGTGGGTTATGATGATAATGGTTGCCTAGGTTACTTTCCAGGGACCTCAAGGCTACTTTTGCTGAAGACACTGACTCTTTTCACTTGGGCCTGCAGATATTCAATAGAGTGACTAGAACAAGAGGAACAGGTCTGGCATCTCTATCTTCATACTGTGCCCATCTGTCTCCTTTGTGGCCTAGGCCAAAGACACCTACAGCCACCACGACCAGAAAGAGAAGAACATAGAAAAAGTGAAAAGCGATGGCACCTGAGTTCCCAGAGGATCACCTATTCCCAAAACAGACATGAATAATCCTCCCCTTTATTTATCTCCCTCCTCATTATTCTTACCCCATATCTGTAACTCCTTAACTCCCTAGAGTTAGGAAAGCTATTTTCCAAGCACTACTGCTTCTCCATTCTTTGGTTACTAATGAATAAAGCTCCTTCTCCTCCCCTCACCTGTCAATCTCTGAGTCACTTGGCCTTATTAAGCAGCAGCCAAATTGGACCTTGTCTTGGTTATAGGTATATACACAAGAGAACTGAAAACAAACATCCACACAAAAGTTTGTACATGAATGTTCAGAACAGCACCATCTGTAATAGCCAAAAAGTGCAAACAATGCAAACATCTACCAACAAATGAATGGATAAATAAAATATGGTATTACCCATACAATGGACTATTGTACTATTATTATTATTCAGGAAAAGAACAGAGTGCAATGGAAGTTACAAATACAGACAGGAAAGGTATTCAGACAGGAAGAGCTGGGCACCATAGAAATAAGGATTTGTATTGAACTTGGAGACTCAATAACAAGACTGAGAGAAGAAATGTTCATGTGCACCAATCTGCCTCCTCCAAACAGGCTCTCCATTCCAAATTAAGAGCATTACAGTTCATCCAACCTCTACATCAAGAGATCCAGAGGCTAAGGCTGAAAAAAATGAAGGAAATAGGTTGTTTGGATGAGGGCCAGTAGAGTGGTGCCTTGGTTCATTCTGGCTTTGTGGAAATAAGCACCTAAAGCTGCTGGAACCTCTAAATTTAGAAGAGAAAGCAGAAATCCAGACTTTAAAGTGAAACCTCTAATTTTCTTTTTTCTTTTCTTTTTGGTACTGGGGATTGAACCCAGAGGCACTTTACCTGAGCCACATCCCCAGTCCCCCTTTTTTTATTTTGAGACAGAGTCTCCCTAAGTTGATTAGGGCCTCACTAAATTGCTGAGACTGGCCTCAAACTTGCAATCCTCCTGCCTTAGCCTCCTAAATTGCTGGGATTATAGGCATGCTCCACCATGCCCAGCTCTCTAGATTTTTTAATGGTTAACAACCAATGAACCTTTTCAAACACTGTGTAGGCCCACACTGCTCCTAATTCTCCCTATACCCATTATTTTTCACCATGCTTCCAGTTCCTTCACAATTCCATCTTCACCAATTACAGACTGCTTTCTAAAACCACAGTGTACAACCCTTTAAAAGCCTAACTTGCTCTTCAGAACCAATACCAAACTTTCATTTCAGTCTTGAAGCCCTTCCACTAGTGGTGGCAAATGCAGTGGTACTGCATCTCCTGCCTTCATCCCCACAACCTACAGCAATATTCCCAAAATACTGTCTTCACTTTCCCACCTTCAAAACTTGCCATTTCCTAGGCCTAGAATACCCTTCCCAACTCTCCTCAGTTGCTATGTTCACTCAGTCATTAATCCTTTCCACAATGGGCAACTAACTGTGCCAGACACTATGCTAGGCACTGTCCATACAACACCACACAGAACAGACAAAAATCCCCACCTTCAAGGACCTATATAAAGGAAACAGATCATAAGTAAATCTGTAGTACATCACACAGGAAAAAGGTGCTTTGATGTTAAGAAAAAACATGAAGGAAAGTTAGGATGGGAGAGGGGAAGACGGGATAGAAGGTGCATAAGACTGCAATTTTAAGGCATCATTTTGAAGATGATATTAGAGCAAAGACATGAAGTTGCTTAAGGGATAAATAACTGGGACAAGAAGGTTCCAGGCAAAGGAACATCAACAGCACAGGCCTCAGGCAAAAGTGTAACCAGTGTTTCAAGCTAACATTCAACTCCGTCTTAAAGCCCAACTCAAGTGCCACTTACTCTGGGCAACTATTTTTGATTCCTACAAATCAGAATTATTCATTTCCCCAACACTGTATCTGTTCCTTCCTTCAGGCAACTTGTACAGTGCAAACCCTCCTTTTGAACATAAAGAGTGATCCCTGATCAATCAAGTCAGTTAATGCAGAAATTATTCACAAACAATACATACTTTAATCATTTTAACTTCAAACATACAGATGTTAATTTCATTTCCTGATATAACATGGAGACCTTTTCTTTGAGCATGAGTATGCTAACTGCAGTTCCCCCATTTTCTTAGATAAACTACACTGATAATCCATTGTCTATGATGTCCCTTGCCTTTCAGTAAAACAATGACTTAGAAATATTGAAATGTTTTCTGAGAAATCCATTTAAAAACTGACAGGGTTCTCCCAAAATGTTTCGGTTGTCTTGATCACAAATGTAATTCATTCAAAGGCAGTTCTTTCAGCTTCGTGCCTTCATCAAGTCTTTCTGAAGCATTTCATAAAAATAACTTCCGTATCCATATTTCTTGATTTATGTAATATTTATTAAATTATACTCACAAGTACCAGTGGCATACATAAGTTTGAGAAAATACAATCGACTCTTGGAGAACATAAAAATCAAACGATACACATGCCAACTAGAGCAAACCAACCAATATGAGAGTCTGTCTGTATGCTAGTTCTTGGAATTGCCTAGCATGGTTATTAAGGGAATGATTAATCAAAGATGTCAAGATGTCAAATCAAGCCCAACAAAGGATTTGAACAGATACTCCTTCAAACAAGATATTAAAATGGCCAATAAGCACATGAATATTTGCTTAACATCATTAGTCACTAGAGAAATGTAAATCAAAACCACATTGATACACAACTTCATACCCACTAGAATGGCTATACAAAAAAAAAAAAAAACACGCAAGCATGGAAAGAATGTGAAGAAATAGGAACCCTCAGACATTGCTGATAGGAAAGTAAAATGGTTTGGCAGTTTCTCAAAATGTTAAACATAGAGTTACCACGTGATCCAGCAATTCTATTTATTCTTAAGTGTACACCCAAGAGAACTGAAAACATAAGTCTACACAAAACTTGTATACAAATATTACAGCAGCATTATTCATAATAATCAAAAAGTTAAAACAACTCCAATATCCATTAATGGAGGAATGGATACACAAAATATGGTATTGCCATAGAGTTGAATATTATTGTCATAAAAAGTAATGAAGTTCTAGTACATGCTACCATATGAAGGACCACTAAAAACATTATGCTAAGTGAAAGAAGCAGACACAAAAGACAATGCGTTGTCTTTATCCAAAATAGGCAAATCCACAGAGATAGAAAGTAGATTAGTGGCAGCCAGAGGATAGAGGAAGGTAGAAATGTGGAGTGACTATTGACAGGCATTGGGTTTCTTTTGGGGGTGAAGAAAATATTATAGAATTAGTGATGATGGCTGTCTAACTTTGTGAATATACTAAAAAAAAAACACTTAACTGTACATCTTTAAAGAAATGTCAATGCTACTAGTATTCAATAAATGCTTGTTAATAGATGGGGAGAAAGCAGGTCTAGTATCACTAAGCAGAAATTTCCACTGAATACATTTGTCAGAGGCCAACTACCTCTGTTAGACTCTGGCCCTGGAGGGGCAGAAATGCCCCTGCATATATTTCCCTTAACATCTGGTATATTATACTAAGCAGGCATTCAAAGTTCACTAAATAAATTAATTAATATCCAGGAATTTAGAAGGAAAGTGTCCTGACCAAGATTCCACACTAATTAGAAAAACTCACTTTTTATTCCCCAGAATTCTGAATTCCCAATAAAAAGGCACTTCTCTTAATTTGACATTTATTCCATCCATATATCATATACCATTCTTACCATCATATAACTACCCAGAGGACCCATGTCTAACTTCTGTGACATTTTTAAAACCTAGTTCAAAATCTCTACCTTATATTGGGCTCCCAGTGTGTTCTTCTGCCTCTTTAGCATATTTCCTAAGATAGAAAAGCCTCATATGTTGAGCCCCACTTGTTCATCTCAAACACCCTAAAGCCAAAAACAAAACAAAAAAAAACTCATTCATCCATGTTACAAGTGAAAAAAAATTTCACATCTATGTGGTTACCTAGTCCCTGGTCTCCTGAGCTCAAAGTCTACCTTTCTTCATAAATATCATGTAGTCCCAAACTTTTTTCTCTTTGAATGAACAAAGTATTCTCATAAGTTGGATTTTAAAAGAATAAGAATAAAAAGATAAAAAATCAAGGTAATAGCCAACAAGCTTAAAGTCCAGAATGAGTGTCATACTGAGGCAAGAGAACAACAAAAAAAGGGCTATTTGGAACAAGAAGACATCAACAAAGGACTCACTGCTTAGGGAAGATGTTGTAATATCAAAGGATGAAAGGACAATGCAGACCCATTCAGCTTCTTTGCTTGTCTTCATGAAGGAGCCTGATCTTCAAACTGGGAAGGTCAGAATTCTAACAAAAGGGAACTAACATCCAAGATGAATAGCTTGGATAGTGGATGGCAATGAAGTATAAACTAGTTCAAAAGTATCTGCTTTCTGATCAAATACAAATGCACAATATTTAAAAACCTTTTAGATCTGACAAAAATTACTGCTAACCAGTAGTTATTTAAGCTACCTTGACAAGGCACCCGAAGTCAGAAATGAAAAAATGCATCCTCAATTTTCAAAAAAAGGGACATGAAAATCCAGAAAAACATCTATGGGTTACCTTGCCACATATCTGCTGAAAAATTCTAGAATGGGTAAATAACAAGCCTTTGGATACAATAAACAGAAAGCCACCACTAGGGGCTTTACTATAAGGAAAGCTTTACATATTTGCCTTTTGATATGATTACTAAAATGGAAAAAGATGATATAGACATTTATGTAACTGATTCTAACAAGACAATCTGACAATATCTTTTAATAAGAGTCTGACATAGAAAATGGAAAATGTTGAACAGCAGGAGCTGGAAAATCTGTTAAACTCAACTAAGAGGCTACATAGCTGGTTGAACATCTCAGTGACTAATGTATCAACATCAACCAACTCGGTAGGAAGTCTCCAGTCAACATCACAGAGTTCCAATCCTTTCCCACAATCTACACAACTTCTGTTAATTTAATAAAGTCATAGACCTGCTTTTCACTTTGTACATTCCACAAAGCTTAGTGGCCCAACATACACCGTCTGACAGAATAAGGTTCCATAAGAGTCCTGGTGGGCTGAAATGGTGGTCCAAAAGCAAAAATGAAAGTAGACAGAAGTCAGGACCAACATTTAGATTTTGAAACTCAAATACATGAATAAGTATATCGTATCACTAAAAGACCTACACACAATCTCCAATTAAAATAGCAGATGCTTATGTCCAGATTGTATTACTATAGTTCTCAAATTCATCAATTAGAATATATACATATTTCCATATGAATTTTTTCCAGTATTCATTCTTTAACAATTACAAAAAGAATCTACAAATGTCATTTAGTTAATAGAGTCATTCAAGTATCTCTTATGACTAGAAAATGTTTTATTTGATT
>JAJEJO010001546.1:11511-72817 GCA_020662805.1 Glaucomys volans
AAGACTTGGGGCCACAGAGGCTCTCACCCAGGTCCCTGCACACCCCAGCAACAGCCAGTGGCAAACAGGAGGAATAAGGCAACCTTGTCAAAGTCACAAGAAAAAAAACAGCCCACAAGTCAGACCCCATTGCGAGGCAACTTCAAGCATGCCTGATTCATTTCTTGTACGAAAATCTAGGTACACTATGTATTTCCCTCAATTAAAATTATTGAAAGCTGAGCCTTGGGGGTCTTTATATTATGAAAGAGACAGCTTTTTTTGAGGGGAGGGATTATTCCTTAGATTTTGTTAGTTTTGGTAAAGTAATACTAATTTTATTGAAATTTCACAAGCAGCAATAAAAATTGCTTTTTAAAGAGCACATATGCAAAACACACACACACCTTGGTTGGTAGTAAACAGATACACATTTCTTTGGGTAAAAAAAAATTAAAATTAAAATTAATCAAATTATAAAGGCATTGGGGGATACTATTTAAAGGTATATTCTATGATTTGTAAAAGGAGTCACCCTGGGGCCAGGGGAAGGGGAGGTATAAATAGGTGTAGCACACACCTATTTATTTATTTATTTGTACTGAGGATTAAACCCAGGGGCTCTACCACTGAGCTACACCCCCAATGCTTTTTTGTTTTTTATTTTGAGACAGGGTCTCACTAATTGTGGATGATGGGGATATGGTTGTGTGTATGCAGAGTCTCGAGGATGTTGTGGGAAATCTTTGTTCTTTTCTGCTCGATTTTGCTGTGGACCTCAAACTGCTCTTAAAAATTGTTTAAAGTCAACCTCAATTTATTTATCATGGAAATATGAATTTTTACATGATACGTGCATGAATGTGCACCAATACTAAATCTTTTCATCATTAAAACAAGTAATGATGCACTTTCTCCAAATGCAATCCCATCTTGAATGGCTTGTAAAGGTTCTTAGAATTTGAAGTGAGAAGAAAAAAAAAAGTCTACTTACAATACAAACAACTCAGTTAATGAGATTAAGGTTCCCCACAGGTGGCTCCTGCTGGCAAAGGTGCTGAGAGACTCCTTTAGCTAGCACAAACACATCCATCTGCCTGCTTCTTGGCTCATGTATATCCATAGCTGCAAATATCTCCAAAATGTGCTTCTTAGTTCTTTTCTGAACCAAGCTGGGTAGAGGGCCTCTCCTTCCATGGCCCAAGGGTATCCAACTAGCCTCCTCAGAAATAAAAATTATGATAAGAAAACAGAGTAATATACCACCTTCCATGGTCAATGCAGCACGCATCACACAGGACAAAACACTTCCACACCGTTGCTGTCACTGGTCTTCACAGACTGAGAATTATCCAGAGGATGGGGATTGTGGGACAGAGAGGAACAGGACAGGATTCCTGGTTTCTGGTTCCCCTTTCCATGCACTTCCAACACATGCCCTGCCTGCTAAGCATCATAGGGAACTCAGGGCTTAGATTCCTAATGGTGGAAAAGAAATGCTTTGTGGATTTTACTTTGGACCCCAGAGCAAGGTAAGCTCCTAGTACAGATGGAAGAAATTCCTAGGATCCTTTTAGAGGAGGTAGAGCTATCCAGAAACCCTGGAGTCCTCTTCCATCTGCTCTGAGAAACTCAAAGCATCCCTTGAGTCCTTCTCTTGCTTCTTCCTTGTGACACAACAAGTAGGTGAATTCACAAACAAATGAAAAGCCCTTCAAAATTCACGGTTGGGCCGGCTGCTCAATAGGGCTGGGGATATAGCTCAGTTGGTAGAGTGCCTGCCTTGAAAGCACAAGGCCCTGCGTTCAATTCCCAGCACCACAAAAAAAAAAAAAAAAAAAAAAGGGTTAGAATCTGAAATTCTATTCTTTCCATCCCTGGGGAGGGAGCAAGGGAGACCTGGAATGCTGGGAGTGGCAGCCCAGTCCCCTTTCATGGCTCTCAG
Organism: Glaucomys volans; assembly: GCA_020662805.1. NCBI lineage: Eukaryota > Metazoa > Chordata > Mammalia > Rodentia > Sciuridae > Glaucomys > Glaucomys volans. Next base: position 13,436 of record JAJEJO010001546.1, read on the forward strand.
ATGGGAGTGCTGGCAACATAGGAGGGCTCTTCACCTGTCTCTCTACACCCCACTAGCCTACACACTCAACAAAATGCTGCATTTGGCCTCCCACACTTAAGAGCCTCCAGCTTAATTCAGTCTAAACCCAAACACCCCACCGTTGGAGTTAAAGTGGATTTAAAATTCTCATTTACTCTCTTCCAGCTAAATTCCCAAAAGCAGATCTTTCAGGTTGGTGTTTTATCCCATGTTGATATCCCTTCTATCTTTTACCCTTCAATTTGAAGTTTTCCCTTTTACATTCTCATTATGTAAGTAAATATGGAGGCTTTTTGTTCAATCTCTTCTCATGGGATCTCCTGCCCTCTCTGCAGCTACAAGCCTCCCCTTTCTGGTTCATTCCACTCTCTTAAACAGAAAGTATCCCCACTCCCTCTCCCGCAGCACACACCTTGCATTATCAGCATTTGGTCTTTATCCCAACAGGCCAGGACACTCCCTCACATGCTTCAGGGAAGATAGGAACGAAGACATTCACTGCTTGCCCCTCTGGGGTCCTACCCTTGAATAATGAAAATCTAGGGTTTGCCATTCCAGAAACTCTCTGGATTATGGCAACAGTCACTAACTAACTAGTGAAGCCTGATGAAATTTTAGAAATCATTTAGGCCGACCTGGTTATTCTAATTTGAAAAAACTAAAGTGGCACATGAAATTCAAAAGTTGAGGGCTGAACTCTCTACCCCACAGATTCTGCAACAGAGAAATAGGGACTAAATATGAGGTTCCCCAAATGAGTGACTGAACAGGCTTCCCCAGACAACCCCAAGGACTTCTCAGAATAAGTACCTACAGTTTACAACAGAAGTCCTGCTTTTAAGGACCCAGTGCTGAAGATGCCAGGTACTAAAAAAATAAAGGAGATGTGAAGTTTGCAGGAGGAAAAAAATGGCACACATGTGTCCTGGAAACCTGTGCTTTCATCAGGAACCAAATATGTGAGAAGCTTTACTGAGATGGTCTCATCCTTCCTGGGGCAGGGGTTGGGGGATGAGTGGCTTCCAAAGTACACAGGAGTGACTCACAGCCAGGAGTGCCCTTCACCCCAGATAAGAGCAACAGGAATCCCACGGGTCACTAGACCAGAGAACCAGGCTGACTTACAGCGCTTGCTGTGGGAACTCATATGTGTGCCGCACCTCCCTGGAAAGATAGTAAGCTGCAACATACCAGGGACCTTGGCCGTGTGACGCAGTTTACTCACTGGATTCGTGAATCAGACAATACATTGGGTTGTGAGGTTCTGTATCTGAGGACTAAACCAACCACAGATTGAAAATGTCTGAAAACTGCATCTGGACTGAACACGCATGGACTTCTCTCCTGTCATCATCCCTACAACAATGGAGTAGAACAACTATTCACACAGCATTTATATTGTAAAATATCTAGAGATGGTTTAGAGGACATGGGAAGATTGTGTGGTTTACATGCAAATATTAAGCCATTTCCTGTAAGGTAGATTTTGGTAATCATGGAGGATCCTGGTACCAGTCTCCTGTGGATGCTATGGGACAACCGTATTCTAAATCAGCTCTACTTATTAGCAATAACCTTGGTCAAATCATTCATGCTTTCTACCCTATCTGAACATCAGAAATATAATATCTTTCAAAATTGAAGTGAAGATAAAATGAATTCTTCAATACTCCAGATATGACAAGGTGCTGTGGTAAATGAAAAATGCCTGAGAAACCCATGCGGGCTAAGAATACGAAAGCTACTTCATGATCATCCATAGGTTGTTACCTCCATCTTGGCTAGCCAGTTAGTGATGGCCACTGTCTGTCCACTCCTCCATGTTCCTTCTTAGGAGACTCAACCAGCCAAGGTGAGGAACTCTCTTCAACCTCCCAATGCTCCCAGAACCCAAAAGTTGACTAGCCCGTTCAGGACAGAATAACATGAAGCAGTGCGTGTGCAGAGCCACCTGGTAAGTCTATTTCCCTATACTGCCAGTCTCAAGTTAAGCCATTAACTCCAGCCCAGAAATGAGAGAGATGGGAAAGCCACGCTCCATCATTTTAAATGAAGAAGCCAAAGTGAGATACACTAATGCACTACCCACACCCTCCAAAAGAAGCAGAATTTGATTTATTCACGTAGAAGATTTCCTTTCACATTGTAAATATTTAGTAAATGTTAGCTGTTTTGTGGTTTTTTACATACTAAAATTGGGACAAGATAACAGCATTTCTCTGACCTCTCAGTCTATCAACACTATAAAAAATGACAAAGCTCATCAAATACCATTTTTTCTTAGCAAGCTCATACCAGCTTCTAGTATGCCCATTTGCTTCCCAAGGGCCTCAATGTTCAGTCCATCAGTTTATAACTTGTAAATCTCCTTTTTGCCTTCTGTAAACCAGGCTCTTATCTCCAGTCTCAAAGCATCTCTCTCATGATTCCTCCATAAAGCATTGACTTTAATTATATCTATATGATTCTTGAGCGCTTTTGTTTTAACCAGCAATTACAATTTTTATGCAAACCTCTCACCCAAACTTTATGAGGGAACTATTTGGAGCTAAACTGTATTACTAAGCTCCTCCCTTGGTGGAAATGCTGACAAAATGGGCCCAGAAGACTCAAAGTAGCCAGGATGAAGAATGAGATCATCGGCATCTGGGTACTAAGAGTCATGACATGGACAAGCACAAGCGAGTCAAACAGAGGAACTCAGCTAAGAAAAGATCCTGGATGTGTGCAGAGGTTCTTTATCCTGAGTCTGAGTAGCAGATAAAATATCCAATGGATGGATATTTTCTGGTTCTTAATTTTTTTTCTCTGGAATTGTAGCCCAGGTCCTCTGAAAGGTATCCTTTTGAGAGCTTTTTCTGTTAGGTGGAAATTCCCTATCATCTAACTACACCATTCCTCTAGGTGTGACCTTGGTAGAGTGGGAGAATGTCTAGAGAAGGTGAAAAAAGAGGCCATGATATTCTCTTTCTAAGAAAGACCATACATGGAATCTAGTGATCTGAGTAGGTTGTTCTGAGAAGGTGGCCCAAGACGCTGGGCAGTCTCTATAGAAAATGCAACTACCACACGTTAAAATTTGTTATCAAACAGCTTCTTTGAGTATTTTTTCTCCCAACAGACAATTTAGAGCAATGCTTCCGAATTTTTTTCATGACTGAATAATAGTGAATTTCTATTTACTGCAGTATGAAGTGGGAACATTTGCTTTCTGGTCATAAAAAAATCTTTTCCCTCATCCCAGAGGCCAATAGATTTAGAAAATACCTAAGATTCAAATGTTAAAAGGGTGCAATGGCTTGGTGGGAATGGGAGAATATTCTGGAAAGAAAGCCAGCAAAGTTGCACCAACAAACAACACGATAGGTCTGCCCGTGTTGTGGAAAGGATGTTTCCTTTGGAATCGGCAGGGTTGGCTTTCACACCTAGTTCTGCTGCTACCTGGTTCGGTGACCTCAGCCAAGTCCTGGATCTCTCTGGATCTCTTTTCCTAGAATACAATATAAAAGGGTAAGACTAGCTGGTCTCCCAGTCCCCTGCCTCTCGGACATTTGGAGAACAGCTATGATGTAGGTGACCTCTGCTGCCGCAGACATCCAAGAGGAATAAAATGGCCTGAAAGCAAATCTTGAGCCTGAGTCAGTGTTTCCCTGCAATGCCCTCTCTGGCCTTTTCCAAGACATTTTTGGCAAAGAATTGGTTACCCTGAGCACGGCTGAGCTAACAGCTGGATAATACTGGACGATTTCCACTCTTTCCACAGCTGGTCCAAGAGGCAAACAACCCAACAGCCTTTATCAGAAAAAAATGACTCAACTTGGGCAGGCCAAGTATATCCTGTACTGCTGCCCCCTTACCCACATCCCCAAATGTGGACCAGGATCCTCCTAGCCTCAGCTATGCAGAGCCTCTATGGGAAAGGGGGAGATAGGACTAGACAATTTCTAGGAAGCCCCAGAAAACTTCAGGGCCATGTATTCATTGCCTGCTCCATTCCTCAGAAGGAACCAACATTCTGAAGTAGCTAGAGATGTTCGACCAGACCAGGTGGGTACTTTAGGTCACCTGATTCTTCACTAATCAGGATTGACCTATATTTACATTACTGGGCTCCCGTGAACGAAAAGCCAACAGCATCCCCTTCAGCATCACAATGACAACCCCAAAATGCCACCATACACTTCCAAAGTCAAAAAAGGGAATTTTCAAAATGCAGACTAGCCAGGGTCACAAGGGATGGGTATGTTAATCCGAGTTCTTTTTGCCAGGGAATCTTGGGGGTGGTCTGCTGTTCTTATATCTATGAGATACAGCCTGGTGCCAAAAAGATTTCCAGATGACTGTCTCAGTCACCAGACTGAGTGTGCATTCTTCACTGCCGGATGCCCCTCCAGTATCCAGATGCCCTTCTCCTTGTGGATCCTGATACTGGATTCTTCACATTTGCAGAGTCGGTTTCTAACAGGTCAAATCTCAAACTAACTTCCAAAGTTCAGGCTTTAAACTGATTCTGTGCTCACCTTTGTTTAAACAGATTTTTTGTCACCAGCAGCCCATTTAGACGGGAAAGGGAAAGAAAAACAGCAATTCACAAAGCTTCACACAGAGTCTGTGTAGAGCAAAGGTGCAGCTGGCCACCTCGCAGCCTTGTGATGTCTGCACTTTCAGTAAAACTGGGAGACTGGGCCAGTGCTAATACTCCCAGTCTCAACAAAGTGGTTTGTTTATTAGGACTGCTAGCTCACAAAAGAGGTATTTAAAAACTCTACAAGTAACCTTGGGAACCGACCAGGGAAAAAGTAAACATACAGCACAAGTTTGGCCTTTGCAAGCAGCAAGTCCTGGATCAAGGATGAAGTCAAAGCATCGCAATCATGAAGACCAGGGTACCGATCAAAGCTGGAGGGATGACCCTGAACTGCTACCCAGCACCTACGTGAAATCTGAAATGGCCTATAGAAGACTGTTGAAATAAACTGAGGAGTAGCTAAGCAACTATTAAAAAGGATACTGCAGAAAGTCACTTGTTAACATATAAAAATGTCCACATTATAGAGCTAAGTTGCAAAATCTGAATTCACTGGAGTTTCAGTGAAAAAATAGAAAGTGTCTATAAAGCGCTGGAGTGTGGAAAGGTGTAGACAGATATATGGTAAAAATGTGGACAGTATTTCTTCAGAGCATAATAGGTATGTATATATATTCTTCTTATTTATGTTTTCTACAATGAAAACCTTCAAACTCATACTAGGATGAAAAAAGCATTTGTTTTTAAAACAGACTCCATTTAATCAAATGAAGTGAGACCTGGTTTAAATAGTCCTCAGGGAACAAAGGATAGTGAAGGGCAACTTACTAGAGGCAACATTTTTTGCCCAGAAGGGAGAGATTCAATATTCCTTTCCTGTTATATAAATAAACACTCATTGGAAGGCACGGGCTGAAAACACAGGCCCGTCTGCAGGACAATACTACCCCAAGTCACTGATTTTTTTTTTTTCTCTCTGGCATTTTAAATATTGCATGGAAAGAAATCTCTCTAATTTTGTCCCACATGTTAAAGGCGATTAGGATTCGTAACAACTGGGCCTTTTCCAACAAGTATGGCTCCTACACGTGAAGGTGTGGAATTTGTTTTCCAAAACTCAGTGTGCAATAGGACCTCCAGCCCTGGAAAGGAGCTCCTCCCTCTTCACCCCCTCTTCACCCTCCACACTAGGGACTCTGAAATAACTCCAGCATTGCCCTGTGGGTAACCCTTTTTCTTATACAAATCTAAATTTCCCCTTTGGGCTGCTGCATTTGAACTTTTGTCTTTGGATTGCATTGAGTGGTAGTTTCTGTTGTCACATGACTTTGTGGCCACCAGCCAGAAAACTTAAAATAATATTTTTGATCCTGCTATCTAAACACCCTCTCCCTGTCAGTCTGCTCAATCCATCTGCTCTTAGGCAGAGGAGAGACACACACTGGCCCCTCACTCTCTCGTACTATATAGCAGGCTGGAATTTAGGACGACGCTGAGATTCCTGTCCCCTGCTAGGCATGCCCTGGGCAGTCCCCTGCCCCTGAAGTGGCCTGTGCAGCATATGAGTATGGTAGATGGTGCCCCTGGGAGGGCCAGGTACAATATGGTGATGACAATTTGGAGGTTTTAGTGAGGTCCCAATCTAACTGACCCTGAGTTCATCAAAAGGGAGATGACCCTGAGTGGGACCGACCTAAGCAGGAGACCCCTTTAAAAGCAGGTCCAGAAGTCAGAGATATTTTCCTCCCACTGGCCTGGAAAAGGCAAACCACCAACAGGTCTACGTGTGCCAAAAACTTGGTTCTGCTGATGACCCTATGAGCCTGAAAGAGGACCTGGAGTCCCAGACGAGACTGTAGCCCCAGCTGACACCCGGCTACAGGTTGGTGAGACCTGTGGCCTGAACAGAGGGTCTGGCTAAGCTGTGCCCAGACTTCTGGCCCATGGGAAATTCAACAGGAAATGGTGTTTTAAGCCTCTACGTTTGTGCTGCTTTGTTATGCCATGCCATCAACTGAACTGTGTCACCCCCAAAAATATGTCTGCTGAAACCCTAGCTCCACTGTGATGGATGGCATCTTAGATTAGAGGCCTTGGCCTTCGGGAAGTAATTAGGTTTAGCTGAGGTCACAGGGTAGGGACCTCATGATGGAATTAGTGCCCTCAGGAGAAGAAACACCTCTCTCCCTCTCCCTCTCCCTGCCTCTCTGTCTCCGAAGATACATGAGAAGGCAGCCACCTTAAAGCCAGGAAGAGGGCCCTCATAGGGCTCTCTACTCCCTCCTGGATGGGTTTCTCAAATCTGATGTCTGCCTCCTCTCCCAGTGACCATCTTCTGAGAAGTCAGGCTATGGTGTGAGATGGCAGCTGTGACTTTCAGCCCCAGCCTCCAAGACTGTAGGTCTTTGTTCTGCCCCCACTGACCTAGGTTTGAGCAAATCTTTTTTCCTAATGGTTTAGGCCAAGAACAAGGTCCTTTTATTTGTTTATTTGTTTGTTTTAAAGAAAATTTTGCAAGAAAACTGAGGGAAAGAAAGAGGAGAAGTTTTTGAAATAGTAGAAGGAGATACATTTACATATGATATCTTTTGTGCTGTAACTTAAGACAGCTCACAGCCTGGTTTGGCTGGAAGATGCTTCTAGAATATTTCTCTCCACATCCACTTCCTCTCAATGCCCTGTCTTTGCAGAAGGTTCTACGTGTGCCAGTTGCCCTCTGGCTGGTTTGAGTTGGCTCCCTTACAGTCCTTCCTCCCGACAGCCACCCTACCAGATTCTTCCGCTGTGGCTTCTGGCTCCATGGCAGAGCAAGGTGCTTCCCTGCCTGACCTCAACACGGCCTCTTGCACACCTCACCCTGAACACGGCCTCTTGCACACCTAACCCCGGGACCTGACAAGACCACACTCTTGCTCTACTCAGGGTCATTAGGCCTCCAAGCCGTGTGTCTCACCCTGTTCTCTGACCAATTGGGCTACATGTATTGAGAATGCACTAGGCATCAGGCTCAATTGTGTCGAGTTCTAGAGATCCACAGTGTGGTTCTGCAGCTCAAGGCCTACTAGGACGACCTAAAACATGCCTGCTTATCCACTTGGAGGCTGGGACTGCATTCTGCCAAAACTGGATCCATGATCCTACTATCTTTCTTACCTGGTGCCTAAGCTTCAACGTGCTAACAGCCAGAGAGACATCAAGGCAGGGACCAAAACTTATCTGTAGCTTCTCTATCTCCTCTAACCCTCCAACTCTAAAGATGGAATAAGACTAATGCATTAGAATTCCAGTGTCTAAGTTTGATCTCCCCACTAGACTTTTTTACTATGAGTGTGTTCATTTACAGACCTCTTTGAAAGTAACAGAAGGAAACAGGATATCAAATCTCCTTAACCTTTAATAAGAGGTTCCTCCTGGCGATTCCAAGGTGTGCAGGGCTCAACCCAAGAATTCCCTAGTTTGACTCTTCCTACTGCATTGACAATATGAATACTAGTACCCTACTGAAAACAGCTCATGATAATAAACTGGCCATCCCTCCCATGAACTGTCTTAGAAAGTCCCGGAAGGCACATCAGATGCGTTTTGTCATCTTTCTTCTGTGGTCCACACAAAATAATGAGCAACTGGCCATTCAAGTGAGCTTTAGAGATGACAATTAAAACCAGCGGCATCACTGGGCATGGCTGGCATCCATTGAGTGGCTCTGTCCCATGCTTAGGGAGGGCTGTGTGTTGCTGAGTCACAGCCTATGAGTGTCAAACATGATGGGACACACAATAAAATGGTAACTATTAAAAGACATTCACACAAGAATGGAAGAGAGTCCCAAACACACTATACATGAAGGTGACCCCCTCCCTAGCTGAGAAACGAGTCTATAGCTCATATCAGGGTCCAGAGATCATGGTCTCAGGGTAAACTCAAGGACTGAGCCAGCACAAACAAATGTCCTTTTCTCTCATGTAGATACCAGCTCTCAAAGTTCAGAGAGAAATAGCCACTTGGACCTGGAGTTTAGCATCGAGATTGCTGAGCCCATCATCTTTGATACTGTGAGGTTTAGGGTGACCATAGAAGAGCACTCCAGTAGCTGGGTTTCGCCAACTAACTTCACACAGAAGTTTTTTTTAAAAAAAATCTCCAGAGTCCACGTCATTGTTAAGTGTGAGCTGGATCTCAAAATGGACATTTTACAAAAGACCACATATTCTCATTAAAGTGCACAATTATCAAGAGAAAGACAACATGTTTGTGTCTCTCCTTTAGCATGTCAAAGACCTGGGAAGGCTTTTCTGAGTGCCAGGATTCTTTTGTGCCAGTCCCTTCGGTCCACTTCACTCCCCCCGCCCCCATGAGCTGGGCACCAGTATTATACCGGCTCTTCCCATAGTGCTCACTGACCTGGCTCTGGGTCTTCCCCCACCTTATTCAACAGCTAATACAGACACAAAGCTGCATGCATCCCTCTCAAGATCAGAAAACAAATCTAAAGGAGTTTTCATTACAGTTTACTTTGGAACATTTGTGTTTCTCACACTGGGGACAAAGAATGTGTTTTAGAAGAATTACAGTAACCAGTGACATTAGCTTAGATACTCATGCAATTGCCAAAGCATACTGGTTACTCAATAATGTGCTACTGGGAGTTAACTGCGGGGAAACAAATGGCACTGCCAAGACTGCTCGCTGATTTTCTCTAAAAATCCATCAATAAGCTCCATGTCAACATAGGTTTTATCATCAGAGGTATTACAATGAGCACAACGGCTAAATATACTATTTCATTAAATCCTTACAACAGACATTTGCATTAGGTAATCATGATACTCATTTTACCAATGAGAAAATGCAAGTCCAAAGAGGTTCTGCAACTTTCCCAAAGTTGCATAGCTAAGGAAGAAGCAGAGCCAGGAAATCAAAATCAGTTTCCCTGACTGGAAAAGCCATCCTCCACTACATACATGGACCACTACATTATCCTCCATGGTGACGATATGGGTGGACACCGTCATGTGTGGGGGGGCCACAAGAGACGTACTGCCTTTTCCAGGGGGATATCTATTCTTGCTGAGCAGGCACTGGTCAAAGAAATCAGCAGACTCACTCTCTGGGCTTCTTGGGAGAGTGACCGTCACTTTGGGTGGAGTCAGATATGGTTACCATAAATTAACTTTTGTGACTTTTTCTGGGAAAATCAAACTACCTCAAAGAAGTTCACAGATGCTAAAGTCCCCCATAAGAGTGGCAAGCATTGTCCTCTTCTGAGACACAGAGGGCTTCTCACCCAGCCCTGCTTCAGAGCTCCTCCCCGGCACTGCTTTCTGAGAAGGAATGGTGACAGATCCACAAACACCAGTTCAGCTGTGATCTGGGTACACTTCCAAAGTGAGCTACTTATGACTCAGTTGTATACAGCCAGTCAGCAGGGGAGTATAAAGAGCCTTAGTATTTACAGATTCCATATCTGTTAATTCGTCGACTTGCTAAAATCCATTTGTAACCACATTTGAATCAATACTTGTGGCAGTTTCACAGACATTTGTGAATCCACAGAAAGCAGTGAGAAATTTGAGTCATGTGGTGTGCACATTCCCAGTTAGAGCGAAGGAGGCTCTTGACGCTCTGCCTTGTTCCAGGGCTCACACTGTAAACAAGTGTTCTTTTCATGGTCTATTTAGTGCCACATTTTTCACATCTTTGTGATTTTACCAGTTAGAATGACCCCTGGGCCTGGTACTGAAGTGCTGTTTAGTGTCCATGAACATAAGAAGACTGTGATGTGCTTAGAGAAAACACCTGAGTGTTAGATAAGCTCTGTCCAGGCAGGAGCTACAGTGCTCCTGGTCACAGTTCAATGTCAGTACATCAACAATACATATTAAATAACCATGCTTAATATACGTTTGAACAGAATCATTCATAAATGAAGGCTACATATTGATTGATGGATAAACTGCTGTAATCACAGGCTCAGAGAAATCTAACTGTACTTTCCCTCACTCATTATTTGCTAATCAGTGTTTGCAGTGACAGTCAAGAGCATGACCACTGCAAATAACAAGAATTGACTGTACTTGGTTATTAAGTTTGCAAGCACGCAGTATAACTTTGAGAAAGTGTGGGGAAAGGCCTGCCATCCATTTAAAGGGCTACATATTAACTATCTAAAATCCCACAATGTAAAGGACTGAAAAAGACACACACACACACACACACCCCAGTGCTGTCAGAATAATGGGAACCTGGGAGCTTTTTCTTTACTCATTCCTCTAAGTTTGGTAATATGTTATTTTCATAGTTTAAAAATAAAGTTGCAAATGCAAAATAGCTCCCATCCACTAATATCTGTGAGAAAAACCTAAATGTCCTTCATTGTCATTTCTATGACTAATTCCATGTGAGGCATTTCCCCAAAAGGCAATTAAAACCATCTGAGAAACTTGGAAAAGATCCTCCTAATATGGAGCTGATTTATCATCTAAGAATACCAGCGTCTCTTGGTGCACTGATTCCTACTAACCATCCGACCACCAGCTCAGCCAGCTGCCCAACCTTCAGGCCCTCAGGTTCCCAGCCTCCCAACTGAAATGCCAGCTCAGAAAGACAGAGCCCATGACACCCACTGTCCTCAAGGACCTATTCTATCATCTTCTTCGCTTCAGCCATTATCTGAAACTAGCTTATTCATTACCTGTTCTGTCTTTATTACCTGATCCCCGCCCTACTCCCACTGGGCTATCCAGGGGCTGTCTGTGTTGCTGTTCAACAGCCCCCTCCCCACCCACCACATCTGGAAGGGCAGCCGAGCACATAGAAGGTGCTCAGCAAATATTTGGTTTCCTTCTCCTTTGACCCCAAGTCCAGCCATAATCATTTATTTATTCATCTACCTTATTCCAAGAGCTTAAGAATACTTCATTTAATAGGACCTTTGAATGTGCACTTCTTGAGGTTTTTGGCTCCATCCTGATCTATTTCTTGAGAAACAGTAGGGCTGGGGGTCAGAGTCTGCTCCCTCTGAGTGGCTGCGGTTGCTTTAGAATGGGCGTGGCCTCTGGTGGTATTCTGCTGACCAACTCTTATCGCTGAGCTGATGAACAGCCACTCCACATCACACATTCCTCCTTCGTGACCACACTACAGCAACAGCCTCTCTCGGCTCTGCACACCCTCCGGTCTGGCTAAGGTCCGACCAACTGAGGGATGAATAACAGTGCCTGAGATTTGCCACTGGTTTATGTTAATGTTCTTAGAAAGAGCCAAGGCTCCCAACATGGGACTCTCCAGACAGGGAAGGCGGAACGGGGGTAGGGAGAGCAGGAGTTTGGATCAGTGATGACCATCTCAGAGTGCAAATATGGAGAAATCACTTCATCTCTGTCGAATAATCCTTGCTTCACTTCTGTGAGGGTCTTTAAGGACTGAGGGGTCTGCACAAGCTATTTCTAGTAACAAGCCTTAATCAGAAAGCAGCTGTAATATAGGAAAATATGCTCTACCTAATCCTGTTTTCATGCCAGCTTCTGAGTAATGGTTGATGCAAACCAGCTCATAAACAGCTGGCAGTTAGATTAGATAACCAAGCGAAGGAAGGACTCCAAAACAGGTAGCCAAACAAAGCAGACCTTCTACAGGGACAAATATCATGGCAGGGTTTTCACACCAACCAGTAATATCACACAGGTGTGCAATCTCACCAGAAGGACAAAGAACAGTGGGTTGGTGAGCTGCAGACCCAGAAAAGTAAACAACCCTCCTGATGAATCACAGGGAGAGAGAAGCCCTGTCCCTCTTCCTGCAGAGATCCAAAGCATGAAAGGCCCCTGCATGGGCTTCTGCCTGGCATTTTGAAGGTCCACAGCCTACCTGGAGCTCTGCCACTTAACCTTGGGATATAGGCTGTATCTATTCTACTTTGCATGAAGGAGAACCAAAGTAGCAACTGAAATTTTGAAATGACCCCCAGCAGTTAGTGACCACTGGGAAAAGAAGTGTAGAATTTAGGTGCTTACTTCTATTTTGCTCCAGTTGAATATTATTTATCCTAATAAGAATTGTTAGGTACCTAAGGGACACAATCTAAGCATATAAATGCCCCTTTCCTTTCGAGATGGGCACAGTAAAGAGCTATCCAGAAGTAGAGTTGGAACCAGGAAGGGACTGTGGGCTTGGGGTCAGCTCCCTCATGCCTGTTTGCTCCCTGGCTCTAACCGCAATGGCCTCAGCTTTCTATCATCAGAAAATTTTCAGCCAAAGGATAAGTGGGGACACATTCCTGTAGTCCCAGCAACTTGGGAGGCTGAAGCAGGAGAATTGCAAATTCGAGGCCAGTCTGGGCAACTTAGCAAGACCCTGTCTCAAAATTTAAATTAAAAAAAAAAAAAAAAAAGTCTGGCAGTGTAGCTCAGGAGAAGAGCATCCCTGGATTAACTCTCCAGTACAACGACAATAAAATTTTAAAAGATGAAACAAAAGTGCTCTAAAGGAACAACAGTCTGTGGCACTGCAGGGGATGCTCAGCCTCTCCAAAGGCAGCTCATATTCTGACCAAGCTACCCAAGGAGCCGCACCCCCCACTTTTTAATATCATTTTGCTCCGCCAAGCTCTCCAGTTCCATCGCCCTGGGTGAAGTTTGCAATGTGGACAAAGGAGCTTGGGATGCTCCCTATCTTGCTTGACCAGGAGAGAAAGAAGAGAGGCAGGAAAGTTAGATAGCAGGGTGACCAAGTGCCCCAGTCTGCCCCAGCCTTTCTCAGCTCGAAGAACTGAAAGTCCCAGATCTGGGGATACCCTGCAGTCCAAATGCCACAACTGCAACAAGGGAGGAGAGAGAAGACTGCAGACATTGCCTCAGCACAGGAATCACTCCAAGTCTAGGAGGGCCCAGATTCAGGACACCCTGCTGCAGGGTGTCCCTGCCCTCCCGCTGCTGCCAGCCAGCGCCTGGGGCGCCTTGCAGTGGCTCCACCCGGTCCCTCCACTGGGAGTCTGAGTTCTTATTTAGCATCCAATAAAATTCCAAAGGGCAGCAGTCCTCCGACCTTCCAAATTTATATTGAAAAGTAAATAATCAATGACCATGACAAACCGTGCTCTTCTGACCTCTAATTCCCACCAGCCTTTTCTAAGTGGGGACTCACACACAATGGCCCCATCATCAGACACCCTCTAGAAATTCTAGCCCATTTTCCACCTTCACAGAGCACAGCAAGAAGCCATCAAACATGCACAGAAAAAGCATGTGTTCATATTTATTTTAAGGGGCAAGGTCTGGCTGGATGGAAAACAGTGGCATCCTGATTGGCTGAGAGTGTGACCTGGCAATCGGTTCCTAAGCACTGTCACCTCCTTCCTGTCCCCTTGAGCCCCACCAGTTAAACAGACCCCACGTTCAAAAGCTCATGGAGCCTGGAAATAAGAGTGGGACGCCTTGCACTATGACTTCTGCTTTGTGATTAAAATTTTGTTCCAATTTGTAAATAATGTGAAAAAAAAAAGTCATTTGGGAGAAAAAAAGGAACAGACACCCCTGAAACCCACCACTCAGACTTGTAAAATGAAAATCTGCTACCTTGGCCTCACATTTTTAAAAAAGAACTTCAGTGTAACTGATGAACGAGAACCCCCTCAGAGAGGCAGGTCAGAAAGACTAAATAGCTTCCTCCAGGCCCCGGGGGGGCCTCCACTGGACACATTCAAATCCTTATCTTTGTTGTTACAGGTAGAATTTCTCTTCTCTTACAGGGTGCTTTTAATCCACTTGAAATAACTCCTAATTTGATGCTTAAAATGCTAAGCAAAGCACTAGATTTCAGGTCTCAGATTTTTCTGCCACTCTGTGCCAGGTATTTGGTGGCAGGACAAAGAGTCCGAATCAGAGAAGGCCCCAAGGCATTATAATCACTTTTAAACAGCTGTTTCCCACTGATACATAGAAATGAAGTTAAAAAGCAGTAACTGTGTGAAATGAACAAGAGCTGACTGGTGTACAATTTCAATACAAATGAATGTTTGTTTTAATTATAAAACCTCTTTCAAATAATTGTTATTCCCACCACTTCCGGTGTTAGCTGTGTCCTGCTGAGACTCCCTCCCTGCTGCAGGCCTCCCGTAATGCAACTAGATTCAAAGATGTCCTCTAAATCAGAACCCGGCTCTCTGTCATTCACAAAGCTCTCTTCCCCACCTCAGCCACTCTCCACTCCCCATGTCTGTTTTCCAAGCTTTCAGCCCTGGCAATCCATACATAGAAACCATGGCCCAGATCCACCATGTTCAAACAGCACAAAATAAGAACTGTATTTCCATTTGTATTCCACGACCCAGGTCCTGAATCCTCTGAGTTGGACGAAGACCTGCGATGGCTAACACAGCAGAATGCCCTCACGCACGAGGTTAGACGGTTCAGACCGGTGGAACGCTTAACGTGGGGCTAGATGAATCTGTTCACTTTTTCTGGAAAAAAAGATGTGCCACTTTCAGGGAAGCAGTACAATTCAGTGAGCCAGTGTGGAAGAGCTGCTCTTCATTGTGTCAAACACAGGCCGTTCTAAAAGCAGTTCCTGGCTTTTCCCCATTTCCCTCCTGATGTACATCACAGTCCTCCAAATGTTCCGTCTGTGTTTCTTCCTGCCCCTCCACTCTACTCTGGTCCAACCAGATGTAAAGGTGGGGAGGTCCCCAAACAGACGGTGCTAACCACCTGCCTTGGAAACAAGATTCCTACAGCCTGGAGCTAATCCCCCTACTCCTACTTCACAGCCCACTCTCTTTCCACTCACTTAGGAAATCATGTCACCATGCACCCAGAGTCCACCTACAGACTCTTCCCTTCACTTCTCCTACTACAGCTGTACAACTTTGCACATTTTTTACCTATTTCCCTCTTTTTAAAGATGTGGCCACAGGAGATCTAACACAGTGCTTAGACATGGCGGAAATCAAATAAGCGGATGAGTGACAGGACTCTATTGCTCTCCCTGCCCTTCAATGCTAATCCTCACCGTCCACAGAGCTGCAGACTTATGCAACCTTGGAGTCACCTGTCACCTGTCTCCATTTGGCCCTGAGAACTTACCACCAGAAAATATATAGAACTGTAACCCGAATGACCAGACCAGTCCCTCCACTAGTAAAGAACCCTTAAGCTCAAGATGGATAACGTTTCTTCCTCTTAAGAAAATGAAGACTATTTTGATAACCCAAATTATTCCTACTCCCTCCATTTGATTTATGAACTTTATAAGTTGTTTTCAGAGGACACACCTGTAAGAAAGATGACTGTGTATTTGACATGTGGTGAATGCAGAGTCCTTGACCTCATCCTTCTACCAAGGGATTAACTGATCAATGAGCAAAAACACTTCAGATGAGTTCTTCCTAATTCTTGTTGCAACACAGGGTAGAAGACTGTTTGGTCCTAAGGGAATGGGCCCAAACAACAGAACCCCCTCCCACAAGGCAGGAACGTCACGTCTGGCATAGCTGACCCACTAAAGTCCTGGAAAGTCCCTAAACTGAATCAGCCACGTCAGAGTTCTGTCTTAAATCTAGGTCATTACTATACCC
The DNA here is from genome assembly GCA_020662805.1 of Glaucomys volans. Taxonomy (NCBI): domain Eukaryota; kingdom Metazoa; phylum Chordata; class Mammalia; order Rodentia; family Sciuridae; genus Glaucomys; species Glaucomys volans. The sequence goes on from JAJEJO010001546.1 coordinate 29,554, forward strand.
AACTCCATGATCCGTGGGGGAACAGGTGGATCCTGCCATCTCCTCTCCCCTCTTTGTTCCTGTACTTCCCTGGGGTTGTGCTTCAATGGGAACAGAGTGAAGTTGACAGGGCAGAAGATAATCAGAAAGTTTTGTGTTACCAGGGATATAGAAGACCAAGGCTGTGAGTAACAGACTTCATGGTCTAACACAAGTTAGTACTCTGAGATAAAATTCATGTTAAAAATAAACCCTGTTAAGTTTGAGACTTAAAGACAAATCACTGAGATCCTAAATCCAGTGTCTAGGAGAAATGATGGAATTTCTATTCCCTCAAAATGATCAGAAAATAAACCCTCAGCTACTTCCAACATGCCCAGTAGTTTGAAATCATCTGATGGATTAAAAAAAAGTTTAAAATAGCAGCATTTGCACGGCTCTGGATTTGCAGCAAGGCAAGGGTTAAATGTCCCAAGAGCCCAAGTGAGGCAGGGAGGAGCCCATTTGCTCATGTCACCCCTTCTGAATCAGAGGCAATGAATAAGCTGCCCCTGGGTCAGAGCCACTTGAGCGGCCTTCAGCAGGCTCACCAAGCTGACACTTGCCCACACTGCCTGGCCATTGCCAGAGAAGGGTGAGTGACTGGTAAGGGATGGAATCCAAGGGAGGTCAGTGGGCTCAGGACCGATTCTCCGGCATCTGCACTTCACAGCCTTGAGATCTGGCTGTAACAGAAGGGATGTGAGAACCTGAGCATCTTCTCTGGCCCTCAGAATGCCAAGTGTGTTAGTCAGCCTTCCCTTGCTGTGAAAAAAGATTTATTTGGGCTTATGGGCTTTCAGAGGTGTCAGTCCATGGCTGCTTGGTCCTATTGCTCTGGGGCCTGTGGCAAGGCAGGACATCAGGGCAGAAGCACGTGGCAGAGGAAAACACTCACCTCACAGCAGCCAGGAATCAAAAGGAAGGAAATGAAGGGCCAAGGTCCCAATATAGCCAGCAAGGACATGTCCCCGTGACCCAACTTCCTTCCACTAGCTCCCACCTCCAGAAGGTTCCACCACCTCCCAATTACACCACAGGCTGGTGACTAAGTCTCTTTGCATATGGTCCTTTGGGGGTCATTTAAGATCCAAACCATAACACCAAGTCTTGAAAAAAAAAATTAAAGTGGAAAAGACTACTGTGGAGACTGCAGGAGAAAAAGAAAATCATGGACACTAAAGGGCCAGAAGTGACTTATCATTGCAGGTTGTAGAACCCCCATATGGGAAGGGTTCCAAAAATGGCTTTAATGCTTTGCAGTTCCTCCCATTAAGAGGTCTACTCTGCTCTTTGATTCTGGGACAGCATTGAGTTGCTCTGGCCAAAAGAACAGTAGAAGTGACACCATCCAAGTTCTGAAACTGGACCTCAAGAAGTCCTCAGCGGCCGGGCGTGGTGGCGCACGCCTGTAATCCAAGCGACCTGGGAGGCTGAGTCAGGAGGATCGCGAGTTCAAAGCCAACCTCAGCAACTTAGCGAGGCCCTAAGCAACTCAGTGAGACCCTGTCTCTAAATAAAATACAAACTAGGGCTGGGGATGTGGCTCAGTGGCCGAGTGTCCCTGAGTTCAATCCCTGGTTCAAAAAAAAAAAAGAAGTCCTCAGCAGGACTTCAGTTCCAGGCTTTCTCGTAGAAGCCTGCGCTGTCATCTGAACTAGCCAGGGCTAATCTGTTGGATGGTGAGAACCCAAGGAGCGACCTCCCCACCTCCCTTCCTCTGTCTTCCCAGCTGATCACCAGCCACCCTCAGAAGCAGAGAGATCGCTCCCTGGTAGTTGACCACAGATGCCTCTGTAAGAAGCAGAGGCCGTCCACCTGAGCCCATTCCAAATCGTTGGGCCACAGAATTGTGGGCTGAATTAACTGCTGTTATTTTAAGAAACTAACCTCTATCAAGGTATGTTACACAGCAAAAACGTCACATGTCACCCTCAAAAATTTTTTTCAGAAGAAAAGAGATGTACATGTGGCATTCAACTCTTTGAAGACAGGGAACCAGATCAATGATTTCTCAAATATCCTACAAACTGGGGTGAAGGAAATGAGGATGAAAATCAAAGTGATAGAGACTACTGGAACGATCCTAGGTAAACTTCATCCTCTGCCATCCAGTGAGGAAAGTGTCAGAATATTTAAAGTACTTTCACTACCGGTTTACCAGTAAAGTAGAAAACTGAATGGTTAAATGCTCGCCCAGATAACTTATCATGTTCACTCTTCTCCCTTTATTTCTTAGAGGCCTTCTCTCCCATGTTCCCCTTCCCTGGTTTTTATGGTTCTCATTACTTCCCATTCCCAGTGCAATTCTCTAACAAAAACAAGAGTATCCACAGTAACTTCCACTTGTGGGAAGATTTTACTAGATGCTTTTAACATCTAGTAAAAAGTATGGTTCAAATTACATCGTGAATTCTCACAACTCCCCCATTAGATAAATATGATTAGACCCATTTTATAGGGCAGTAAACTGAGAAACACCAAGGTTAAGGATGTTGCCAAGGTCATGTGGTTTGAATGTGCTGGAGCCAGAATTTAAACCACCATCTGTCTGCTTACACAGGTCATGAATTTTCCATTATGTAACACTGCCTCTAAGGAACAGTAAGTGCTGAGCTCAAAACACAGGCTTTTCATGAGAACGCAAGCTGAAAATACAGTGACTACAAATAAATGCAAAAATAGACACACACATACATGTGTGTATACACACATACATACATACGGGTGGGAAGAGAATAAAACAGAAGGAAGAAACTGCAAACTGAGATTCTGCCGAGTGTTAGAATTTTATTGACTTGGCTACAGTTCTTCCAAGGCTTAGCAACTGACACAAAGAGAAGCAGGAATCACCAAGTCAGAATGTGAGATATATTGGCCTGGAAGAAGCCAATAAGAGACATCATGGGATCAATTACCTCTGGACCTAAAGTTCACACCCATGGAGACATCAAGAGAGGAAGCATCTAATTCGGCCCAAGCATGCATATTTGTGAACAGTTTCACCACAATATAACCACTACTAGGAGAGTATCTGTTTTTTTTTAAATTTAAATTAATAGATAAATATAATCTTTTTTTTTTTTTTGGAACCGGGGATTGAACTCAGGGACACTCGGCCACTGAGCCACACCCCCAGTCCTATTTTGTATTTTATTTAGAGACAGGGTCTCACTGAGTTGCTTAGGGCCTCGCTAAGTTGCTGAGGTTGGCTTTGAACTCGCGATCCTCCTGCCTCAGCCTCCCAAGTCGCTTGGATTACAGGCGTGCGCCACCACGCCTGGCCGATAAATATAATCTTTGTAAGTACTTCTCAAATTTTTAAACTAAAAGGAGATTGCTCCTTTTAGCAATTTCCTAAAAGGAGATTGCTTTTACTCAAAAAGAAAGATGGGCTTCAAAAGTAAATCTATCGTTTGGTAAGAAACATATTGTTAATTAAATGTTTGTATTCTGCATTAGATTCATTTCCGTCCTCTAAATTATAAATTGGAGAAGATAGAGGAGAATTTTAAGTGTTTTCATTTGGCCCTCATCTTCTTCATTTAAATTAAATTAGCTCAGTTCCTTGAGACCAGGCCAGTGCATAATTATGCAGCAGTTTGGGGGAAAGTACGTAAGTACTTTGAATTAGAACCGGGAAGAAACACTGGGGACTCACACCCGCCAAAGCCCAGGCTGAGTCAGACCCTCTGCGCGTGAGCCAGCCGTCACTCCTGCACCTGGGGACCTGGAAGAACCTCAGCCTTCCCCACTCGGCTCCTGAGGGAGGCCTCTTCCCCTCTTCACAGGACACACTCAGAACACTCAAGGCCTCCGTTCCTGCTGCACGTCGGGGACTCTGGTTCCCATGGCATCACTACCCTTCCCTGTCCACCTCCAGCCTTGGAGGTCCTCTCCCTTCTGCTCAGGAGCCTATTGTCCTGGAGAAATGAAGCCTCATTTTTGGTTTCTGGTTTTTTATTTTGGAAATGAGGTCTTGCTCTATTGCCCAGGCTGGCCTGGAATTCCTGCCTCAGCCCCCCAGAAGCTACGACTGTGGGCACTCCCCTGTGCCCAGTTTGAATCCTTCGGGAATTTTCTGTGTTTTTTGTGGGGCTGCTGGGGGTGGAACCCAGGGTCCTTGCACAGGCTAGGCAGGTGCTCTACCACTGTGCGACACCCCCAGCCCCTTGAGGCTTTTTCTTCTCTTACCCAGGGCCACACCTCAGCCTCTGGTCCATCACCTTGGCCACTCCTGTCTATGCTCTGTCCTTGGGAATTCTCAGGCTCGTCCTCTGTTGCTTCCTGAAAGACCCTTGGGTCTCCAGTACACTGGCCAGATGTCTCTCTCCTGGTCTTGTGAGCTAGTCCTCCTCACACCCCACTGCTCAGTGTCCCTGTGGCTGACCTTTACCTTTTCTGAACCACAGGGCTCTCCTCCTGGGAACCACTGCTCCCCCATGACTCCATAAACCCGAGAACCTGTGAACTCCCACTCTATGCCCCTGCGTGCCCATTCTCCACCCCACCCAAAGTCAGGCCCAGAGTCAGAGGGTCAGTGAGTGTTCACATGAAGAGGGACCTCGAAAACACAAAACCAGGAACAGAAACCTGGAGGCTCACACCTGTAATCCCAGCAATTCTGGGGGCTAAAGCAGGAAGACAGTAAATTCCAGGCCAGCCTCAGCAACTGAGCAAGACCCTCTCTTAAAAAAAAACAAAAATTCAGGAAGAAGGCTAAACTCAACTAAGTTGCTTAGAACAGTACCGAGCAACTTAAACTATATGGTGTGTCCCCTAGAGATCAGGGCTGTCTCAGTACTTGCTGGATGGCCATGGGCTCTGACTTCAGGACTATTTCCTTTGTATATTTAAAGAGTCACACAGAAGGACTCTGAATGCTTCCTCTCAGATCTTGTCCCCCTTGACTTAAGATCCCCACTTGTTGTGGGATCAACAGCTGGTTGGGGGGCCAGACTACCTCGGCCTCTGCACCCTGCCCCAGCCCCAGTTCCCCGCCCCAGCCCTGCTCCCCCTGCCCCGGGGTGCTGTGCCACTCTGCCTCAGCACGCCCTCCCACACACCCCCCTTCAGGAACACTTGCCAGCCTCCAGTGTGATTGCATCTTCAGCAGCCTAGTGCCAGAGGCCTTTGCACATCCTCCACCTAAGTAAATGCACCACCCCACGATGCCAGCCTTCTCCCACCCTGTCCTGTTCACTGTCCTCCATGCTATGAACCCCTCCTAGGTAATTATAGGCTTTCGGGTTTGTTTCCTAGTTCCCCCACTACACGTCTCTGTGGGGTGGAGGCTTTGTCTGCTTGATTCACTGCCTTAACCCCAGCACTCAGCACGGCAAACCTGGCACAAAGCAGGGACTGAATAAACATTTACCCAGGAGATGAATTCCTACCTCCTCCACCCCAGCGCCCCATCACTCACACACACACACATGTGCCTCCTCCCTCTGGCCAGCACACCAGCTTTCCTCCCTCTGGCCAGCACACCAGCTTTCCTACCAGCGAGGCGATTCTGAATGGGACTCTGGCCTGTGGCAGCCCCTCTCTCTGCTCTTCATGAAGACGTGTCCTCCTGCTCTGTCCCACTCACACCAGCTCTCAGCCTCCTTTCCCTTCTGACCACAACCTACTACCCGTGAAAGACTGGCTTCTAACCATCCATACTACTTTCCTAGATGCCCTAAGATAGACATCAATTCTCTTGACTCCTGGATACACCATTATGAATCCTGAGCTTATCAGAAATCCCTCCACTTCATTCCTAGGGTCATTACCATCACCCACGCGCCGTCTTTGTTTTATCGTTCGTGTGGTTTTTATTAGACTGAATTTAAATTTTCTTCTAACTTCATCCTTCAGGAACCATGTTTATAATATGGAGTGTGTCCAATTTCTCCCCCAGTCCTCCTGAAATCCTCCTCCTTAAATTGCTGGCCCAGAGGTAATCATGTCCAGGCATTACTTGATTTGTTTTTATAAACATAAAACAGAAATGGTCATTAACCCTTTGTTTTGGTGTCTTTTAAAAAAAACACTTTCCTTTTTGTTCACTGTTTAGGACAACACTTGGCCAATCTGTTTAAGAAAGAAAGAAAAAATAAGAATCACCAAGTAATGACTGCATCAAAGCGAAAATGCAGGGCAATCTATTTTCAGCAGAAATAAATTCATAGAAGGCCTAGATAGGGCCTCCTATCCCTAAAATTTCCATATTAAGGAAGCCCTCACTTAGTCCACCAGCAACCTCCAGGCCCCAGAACACCCTCACTACCCAACCCTTTGCTTCAACAGGGGACTGTCTATCCTCTGCACACTCATCACAGACACTGACACACCTGAGGCCACCAGCCCACCAAATGCAAGAGTTTTAAGCCATCCAGAAAAGCCAGGGCATTCAGGTAAAAGCAAGCTGCCTTTGCACCACCTGCACCCCCACAAGGAGGTGTGCTTGAGCCAGGGGGAGAGAAGCAGGTGCCATATGCAAGGAAATCAGAGATTGAATTATCCAGACACACTGACTGCTTCCAAATTCCTAGAATTCTACTTTTTTTCAGATTACGGGAGTAACTACAATAATCTAGCTTCATATTGAGATGATCCAGTCTGGAAATGAGACGGAGGAGGCAAGTGCCCTCGCAGTGGTGCTGGAAACACCCCTACACTAGAGCGAGATCCAGGGACACAGCTATGAACAGGCCCCACGACTCTGGTCACCGCTCCTGCAGCAACTGACAATTTTCCAATAAACAGAAATCCAGTTGGCCCTCTGTCTTTCAAACACACAGGATACATAGGAAGAGGCGGGGGAAGCCAAAAAATGAAATATATGGAATTTTTGCTAATTTAGGCATTTGATTTTTTTACCCTCCAATAATCAAATCAAATACATAGCAAAAACTTCTTGATTCAGAGGCTGTGGAGCCTACATCTATAATGTTAGAATACTAATATTAAAATGTTAAGAGAATGGTGATGAGGCCAATGCTATTGGTTCTCCTGGAGTATTTCCTTACGTGACCTTACCTGCAGAAAGCAGTGATTACACTGACTTACAGAAGTGACACGACCCACGTTTGCCACCTTCGTGAACAGAAGCAGGACAAGGAAGCCCTGGATTCCCAGCTGAATATCGCAACGATCCACAAAGCTCTGGCACACATCACAAGCTCTAATCTATTGTTAAGTGAATTGACCAGGGTGATTTCCACTTAAAAATACCACTCCACTTAAAATGATTTCATTCTATATCTAAGGGAGGAGCAAAATAAAAATTATGTTATTTATGGCGAAATGGGCAATACGGAGATAAATGCATGGAATATAGCCTCCTAATCTGGTGCAGAAATACTTAAACCTTGGGGTGGGTCAAAATTACTGGGAGAGTTTATTAAATCACAGAAGCTGTATTTCACTACTAGAGTTCCTAATTCAGTGGTCTGTCCCAGGGCCCAAGAAAAGGTCTTCCTAACAAGTCCTCAGACACCACTGCTGGTTCATGGAGCACCTGTGAAGACCCACTGGTCACCAAGGAAGAAGTGTGATGTTCATTGACAGGACTGGGGGGCTCAGGGGAGCAGGGTCTGGGAGGGTACCAAGAGAGAGGAGCCCAAGATAGAGACCAGAAAAAGGAAGTACAAATGGGATTAGTCATGAAGTTCTTCTAGAAAGTGAGGAAACAAGGCTGGTTGCATCTTCTTATATCCTAATAATATTATTGCATAATCTGTAGAACAGATTAAATGTTATTCTGGTTATACAGCTTGCTTAAATACCTTAAAAACTATGCCCTCATAAGGGTAGATGGTAACATGATGCTGTTTCAGAAAGCAGGTAAAAAAAGCAAATTCAGTCAACAAAGAAAACTGGAAACACACCAGGCACACTAGTGCTCCGGCAAAGGCCAGGCTCCATCCTTGATGCTGAATGTGGACATCTAAGAAGCATATGTTGACTGTAGTCAGAGGTCAGAGAGAAGAGGATACTTTAGAACAAGTGAAGCTTTTGGAGAGAAGGAGAAGGCAGCCCCACTTTGGGCTATAAAAAGTTTAATTTGCAGACAATAAACAATAACATATTTTGCCTCGTTTTCATGCCTCTAGAATAAAAATTAACAAATAATAAGGAAATGATAAAAAGAGAAACTAAGTCAAGCACAGTGCACATGCTTGCAATCCCAGCAGTTTGGGAGGCTGAGAGAGGAGGATCCCAAGTCAAGGCCAAACTGGGCAACTTCGTGAGACCCTGTCTCAAAATGAAAAATAAAAATGGCTGGGGTATAGCTCAGTTGTAGAGCACCCGTGGGGTTCAATCCCCAGCACCACAAAATCAAAACAATAGTTGGAGGGAGAGAGGAAAGGCCTATGCCATAGGGGAGTTGGGAGCTCATGAGAGTCCCCCCTAAGTTTTATCAACAAGCTGCTAGGATAGGGGCTCCAAGTCGTGTCTCTGCCTCCACCTAACACACGGAAGCAGGACACACCTCACGGTACCACCTGCATCACATGGATTCCCAGCATTTGGGGAGGGGGACACGGAAGGAGGAGGCTCTGGGCTGAGTGCCTGTGTCCCTCCAGACTCATTCACTGAGGCCCGAGTCGACAAAGTGAGGGTATCCTGAGTGGGCAGAACCCTGCCAAGCTGGCACCTGGTCGGCAGACCTTCAGCCTCCAGTGCTGTTCCAGCCACAGTACTTTGTTACGGAGCCTGAGCACACCCAGACAGAAGGGGTGAGGGAGATCCGCGCCGCAGCTTGGGCTTCGAGTTCACCGTCAAGGTATCATCATCTCCCGAGTGACAACTACCCTAACTCTACCAGAAAAGCCCCTCTGGCATATAATCATGGTCATCACACCACAGATCTAAAATGGGAATAAATGCCAGGCTTATTTTGAGCCCCAGTCTCCCCCCACAGCTGCTCCCTCACCCCGGGTCCTCCCTAACGTGAATCTGCAACAAAATATGCCCCTGGTGGCTCAGCAGCAAGTCACCTGTGCTGTTCACTTGAACCTGATGGGACAGTTGGTTCTGGCTCTGGGATTCTAGTCCAGGTGCCGAACCCCATGCCTTCTAAGAGCAGTGCCTCAGCCTCTCCTTCTGGTTACTGGAAACTGCCTTACAGTAATAAGAGGCTTACTCTGAACTCCAGCCTCCAAATCAGCGCCAAGTTGGCTGCCTGCATGAACTTCCAACCTTCACCTACCTGGGACGCCCCTACCATGATGTTCCACCCACTTGATGGGACACTGGGTAAGTGCCAATTATATGTCAGCAACTTTGTTTTAATGTGCATCCTGCCTAATCCTGGACTCAAGGCTGCAGGGTTGACATTATTCTTTCATCTGTGGGTGGAGAACACAAAAGTTAGAGAGCTCAGTCACTTTCCCAAGATCACACAACACAGCCAGCTGGTAAACCACCCATCTGAATGGTCTGACCTGGGAGCCCACAGTCTTCCCAGGACATCACAGCACCATTTCTCCTCCACGCTGGTGCATCCCATGTCCCTTCCCATCCCACTCTACTAACATTTCCCAGGAATGGAGCTGGCTCTTCTTACATCCTCTCAGCCTGGTGTCGGGTCAAGCCACCTGGTCTCCACCAACAGGGTCTACAGCTAGATCAGTCCCCCACTCCCCCAACCCTTGATTTCTGTCCCAACCTGCACATGAATCCAGTCTGGGTGAGTCCCACCTTCTCCTCCATCCGTTTCCAATTTGTAGCATCAAGCAATGGCAGCACGTAAGAACACCTAAGTCACATGTAAGTCTCGAGTGTGTTAGGATGGATCAGAGAAAAGGAGTAAGAAAGGGGAGAGAGGAAAAAGAAAATGGTCAAGAAAAAAAGGAAAGCAGAAGAGAGAGAAGAAAAGAAGACGTAGTGCCCAGTGAAATAACAGGTGTCAAGTAAGGACATCACGGGGCTGCTCAGCGGGGAGGGACAAGATCCGCCGTCTAAGTGAAGCCAAAGCAAACTGGTCCTAGTCTGAAAAGAAAGGGAATGATATCTAGATTGCACAGCATGAAAGCAGCGTTTGATCTTTGGATATGTGATCAAAAAAAGTGGCAGCTATAAAGGACATTTTGGGGACAACTGGAGAAATTTGAACACAGATGTATTAGATAATAGCAGTGTATCGATATAAAATTTTTGAAGCATTATAACGTTCATGAAGGTTATTTGGGAAGATTTCTTTGTTCTCCAAAGATTCCTGCTGCAGTATTTAGACATGAAATGACACAACATGTCAGCTCTCAAAGGGTCATCAAGAAAAAGAACAATGCGTGCCTTCAGAATGACAGAAAGACAAGCTAACAGAACAAAGATTAGCAATGAGTGGTTTAAAGGATATATGACTTCAAAGCGCTGTTTTTATGACTTTTCTCAGATTTGAAATTTTTCAAAATAAAAAGCTAAAAGAAAAAATTATAAATTAACCCTGAAGAAGCCAGTACTTCCACAAAGCTCAAGGTCTTTTCATTTGCCCAATCAGTTCCTCCTCCTGACCTTGAAAGCACTGTTATGGGTGCATTAGGAAACCACCCACGGGACAAGCTACCTACCTGCTTCAAGCCTCAGTCTCCTCATCTATACAGTGGGGCCAAAAATGGTACTTAACTGAAAGGGTTGATTGTGCATAAAATAATTCACAAAAGTTACTATTTACTGAACAAGAACAGAATATATACTAGAATCCCCACTTAAATTGCCCAAATATAATCCTAAAGAAGAAACTGACTTTTGTTTTAGAAAATTCTTTTTCTATCTTCTCCTAAATAAAATATAGAGAAGCAATTTCATAGAGATTACATGCCCAAAACCACAGAAATTGGAGTCAATCCATATGTCTTGTCTTTTAAGGGGAGAGCAGTTTCTTATAAACTCTTTCTTAACTTGACATTCTGGGTGAGGCACTTTCAGTGAAGAAACAGCAACTCTAAGAAAGAAAAATGAGCTTCCCTCTCTAAGAGGACAGTTGTGCAATGAGGGGCAGGACTAGGTAGGAAACCCAGGCTTCAAAACAGATTCCTTCTTTCAGCAGGAGACACCCAGGCCAAGGGTCTGGGAGGGCAGAGGCCCTCTCCACAAGCAACCAGCGTCTGGAGGCCTGGGGAGCAGCTCAGACGAGCACATTCCACAGGGCTGGAGGGTGGGCTAGGGGCCAGCAGCCGTTCAACACCACTTCTGTGTCCTCCAGCAAGAAAGAATGTCTGCAGCCAACAGCATGTGCCTTGTTCTAAGAACAGCTTTCTCCCTAGCTACTCCTCCACGGGCACAGAACCATCAACACAGCCAACACGGGCTATCCTGGGCACCCTGTGCCCGTGGTGGGGATGCCCACACTTGCTCAAAGCCTGCAGGATGGCCTGCTTCCAACCTAGAGGGACCAAGTCCCTAGATTCAGTGTGAGATCTGAGAGCTAGACTCAGATTTAAAAGAGAACAATGAAATCTACAGAGAGCTTAAAGCTGCCCACTCAGAGTTGGTGCGACCCCCACCCCAAAATTGTGGGGGCAGGTAAAGTGGCTCTGTAGGAAGTAAGGGGAGCTGCAGGCACCCCAGGACTTGCTGTGTGACAGTGCTGTGATATGTCACTGCCCTCGGTGTCAAGTCCTCACTGTCCTGATCCCCTGATGGCTTTCCCTGTGTCACACACCTTCTCACCTTCATCCTGGACCTCTCTGGATGGTCATGGAGAGTCACAGAATGTTCTTGATGGATAATCTGACTCTTTTCACCTTATTATTATCACAACAATAATAATAAAATTGTTAATTAAATCATCAATTAAAAGGTAAAACAACCTATTGGAAAGAGGAAAAATATGGAAAACCTAAAATTATAATAATTGAATATGAATTAAGAAAGAACAAAATGTATTCACAATCCCTAATCCACAGCTGTTAAAAAGTGATGGATGAGTCCTGAAATAGGAAGAATGTCTCTGGCTGAATATACAGGAGTCGATGACATAACAGTTACGTGAAGATTATAAATCACAGCTATGTCCAAGAAAGACTGGGGGAAAAATGTCTGCCTACAAATGCAACAGAAATTAATGGCAGCTGAGAGACGCGGATAATGTTTCTGAGAGACGTATTTTTTTTTTTCAGTTTCGTAATGAGGTAACACTGTTTGTGATGAACAAAAATAACACTATTATTTCTTGACAAGAAAAAGGAAACATTGAACCTAGAAAAATAACAGATTTTTTATATGAACTTTACACACGTCTAAGGGAACTGAACACCAAGGAGTGTGTAAAATTCATGAGAAAATAAATTATGGATCAACACGGGGGGTTTCCTTCCAGCAGGTACCCAGTTGGACACCCTGGTAATGGACACCTCCCATCTGTTTGGGGGAAATCACAAAGTGGAGAGGAAGCTTCCAGGACTCTCTGAAAATATTTATACATGACAAAGAACTCTCTCTTTCTCCAAAAATTAAAGAACCAGAAAATTAAAGAACTAGGCTAGTATGAAAAACTAAAAGGGTTTGAAATCCCCAACTAATAATGGCCTTAGTCCGGGAGATCCTATTCCAACTCCTTTGCCTCGTACAGAAAACTTGGATCTAAGGGAAATCCAGATGCTCACAGGGAGCGGATGAACTTTAAAGAAATGGGTTCAGGTCTGGAGCAAGGTGCGCAGAGTCTCCTAGAGCATCCTCACTGAACACAGCGGAAATCCACATGCCCTCAGGAGCTAGAAGAAAATGTGCCTAAAGAAAGTGGGCCTCAGAGGGAGCAGGCAGCAAAAGATAACCAGAGAGGCCTAGAAGTCAAGAGAGGAGCAGCACAGGACCCATCTGCACCAGATAAGTAATTGTGCCCAGGGACTGAGTACGATGGATCTGAGACCCAGAGCCTACCAAGGCAGGCCAAGAGGGATCGTAGCCAAACTGGTACGACTAGAGCTTAAAACCCTCCTCTTAAAAACCTGCTCACATTGTTTAATTATCTATACAGAGCTTAAAATTAATGACTCCTCCATCCATATTCGTAATTAAATTCTCCAAAAGATTACTATGGAAGTTTTCATCAGACTGTAACAATCTGAAGACATTTTATGAGTTGGCATTGCGTGTTCTGAGGAGCAGCTCTGACATATCAATGTCATCACTAACTTGCACTGGGGCATAGCAGGAACCATGTGGGAATGAGAAATGATGGAAAGAACCTGCTAGAGACAGAAATATCTGTATTATAAAATTAGAAAATAAAAGAAACAATGCCAGACATCTGCTTTTTTTAAAAAAAATCAATCTTCTTGTGAAAAGAAAATAAAAATAAAAATATCTGTCCTGCCTACCTTTCAATTACTCAACAAAATTTCTAAGACCTGGGATACAATGGTCATGAAAAAAAAAAAAAGAAAGAAAGAAAAAAAACTGATCCTTGCCCTGTTGGAACTAAAATTAACATGAGTGATGATATCAGTCAGATCATCAAAGTAATGAGTCAGAAATATAGCATATTATAACCCCTCTGAAATAAAGAAACCCAGATCTCTAAGAGAAGTTTGCATAAGGCTTGAGCTGGATCATCAGTTAACTGGGCAAAGGGAAGATGAGAGGAAGACAGTTCCAGACAAAGGAATGGTGTGTGCAAAGGTCCTGTGGCAGGAAGAAATGTAATTAAAGAACTTTTAACAAGGAAGGGGGCTCTTATGGCTGGAGTACTAATTGCCAGGAAGAGCTATAAAGAGGTCAAACCATAGAGGGAGGTGTAGTCCCTTTTAGGAACTGTATTTTTACTATGACAATAATATAATGCCATTGAAAGGTATGAGGAAAGACGATGACATAATCAGATCTACATTTTTCAAAGATTTCTTCTAAATATGAGGAACAGGCAGGAGAGAGGGCAGAATACATGTGAGCAGAGCTGCTCACAGGCTATTCCAGTTCTGGCAAAAGATGGGGACAGCTTGGCTCTAATGAGGTGGACCAAGGAGATGGAAAGAAATGGATGGAGTCCAGACATTTAGGAAGGAAGATCCCTAGGACTGAGCAACAGAGCGGATATGAGATGTTACGGAGAGGCTGGTGTCAAGGACATGTGCTAGGCTCACAGCCTGCCCCAGTGGACAGCAACGGTGCTATGCACCAAGATGGAAACGGGTCAGGGACAGAGCCAAATCCAGGCTCAGGCAAATGTGGCTGAGGAGCCTCAGAGACAGCTCTGAGGAGAGACAGCTGGCACCTGGATGATCAGGTCTTGGAGATCCAGGATAAAAATACAAATTAGGTGCCCGTCATAACAGAGATGGCAACTGAAGCGACAGAAGTTGCCCAAGGAAGGTTAGAGAGAGTACAGAGGTGACAGTCTAGCACAGAGCCTTGAGAAACTCAGACCTTTTAGAAGGAGAAAATGTCCACAGATGTTTTAGAAACTAAAGCAATAAAAAAATCAGCGACACTAAAAGTTGAAAGGCTTAGACACTAATATTTTTCAGTGTTTTCCAGGTGTAGACACTGATACAGAAACTAAGGATGAAGCTCCACAAGGCCATCGGCTGTAGAGAGCTCAGCAAGAGTTTACTCCGTATCTAAGCTCCAGAAAGTCCAGGAGAACAGACTGAGTTCTCCGTGAGCTCCCCAGAGGCTCCTGAAGGGGGCTTAGAATTACTCATAATCAGCAGGCTATTTCTTTTCCAGAACCCACAAATGAGCCCCATACTTAGCCTCTGCAGCGAGCTGGCTGCAGCTCCCGGGCTGGGCTGACACACTGTAACCTCACATCTGCAGGACTCTGGCCCCTTCTCCCTCCCTTAAAGGGCCTTTGTCACTTGTTCCCCAGCCTCCCAGGCAGGACAGAAGGGCCTTTGCTTCCATACTCTGTAAAAGCAGAACCAAGTCTGGGAGCCGGAAAGCTGGAAGGAGACTTCATCAGCACACCTCGGGGAGGGCCAGGCCCTGGATGGCGAGGAAACACAGGAAGGAGCCCCACATACTCCTGTTTGAGACCATGTTCCTCTCCCAACGCTTCAATGCTGATTTTAAAAGCAGGAAAGAGGGAGGAATCAAGCTTGGTGTAAGACAGCTTGCATTTTTCTCAGGAAGACCGTTTTAAACAGTATTCATTTGCTGGAGTTAAAAGTGGTTTCTCAAAACGGTGACCTTAGAATCATCCCACCCAGCTGCATGAATCAAGAGCAATTCAGCTCATGCCCCTGGGAGGGACAGAGTGGGAGGCTGAGCCAGATGACCCTCGGTGGTTTTCCTGCTCCATGATTCCACTCCCACGCGGAAGAACCAGATGTTCTGCAGTCACGTTCTCCAATTAGGGAGTCAGCATCTTTCAAAAACACCTACTTTCTCTCCACTAGTACGTGAGCTGATGGTACTACAGAACTCTGATTGGCCAAGCTTGGGGTTCAGCGCGGATGTTTTATTAGCCGAGAGTTTGTTCTTACCCACTTTCTCTCCAGGGTCTTCTTGGGCTTCTATCCTAAGTCTACGGCCACCCAGCCACTGGACATGTGCTCAGACCTGCTGACCTCTCCCCACAGGACAGATGCAGTCTCCTCCCACTCATCTCAACTGGCCTCCAGCCTTAGGTGCCATCAGCACCCCCTTTCCTGCCCTGACCAACTCCTTCCAAGGGTCACTCAGCATTTTATCCTTGAGTCCAGGGATCCCAAACCTGGCTGCATACTGCAGTCCCTTGGAGGGTGCTGCGTCCTTTCCCAACCTCCTCAAGGAAGGCAGGTAAATCACAGCAAGTGCTTTCACCAGGTACTGGACGCCTGCTGCCTAAATGTCATGACAGCCTCTCACGGCACTTGCTGATCGTAAACCCACCCACTGAGAGACCCACCACCCCATCTGTAAGGCTTTACATAGACTGCAGACCTCGGTACCCATGTGTATCCAGTCTAGAGACTGGTGACAAAGGTCTTCTCCTTAGCTCCAGAAATATGGACTCAGTCTTGGGTGGGATTCAGGCCCAGGATTTTTTAAAAGCTCCTGAAGTAATTCAAATGTGCAGCCAGAGAGGGAAGAAGGGCTCTGCTTCCCACGAGGGCTCTCACATGGGAGAGGAGAGGGTGGGTACCAAGGGCTGCGCAGCCTGCAGTGCCCAGGCGTCTCGGTCGGACCACCAACACAGGCAGCTGGCCACCTACAGAGAGACAGGGATGTGGGGCTGGGGCTGCAGAGGGAGATGTCCCTTAACTCTGGAAGGTCAAGTCCACAGACACTTCCTGAGCTTCCAGCCTGGAACATGGTCCCTGCCTGGCCACCTCCTTCCCTCCCAGTTTCCTTCCACTTCTATACTGCCTCCCCGCCTCAGAGGAAGGTTGTACGGAATGGGGACACAGGGTGTCCAAAGGGAGAAGCTGGACATGCAATGACCATCTAAAACCAAAAGCTCAGGCAGCAGAATTACTGAAGCAGTCACATCTCCCTTTCTACCCTGGTGGAGATGTGGAGACCTGGAGCACACACATGAAATGTGATGCAACAATACAGGGATTATGGGCGACACTGTAGGGACAGGTAATGTCAGTGGGTGCTCAGAAAAGGGTGAAAAATAGTGACTCTAAGAGAATCTTCTAGAACCCACTGGGCATCCACCCAAATAGTAAGTAAGTTCCAGTTTCAGAACACCTGGAAAATTAATTTCATGTTGAAGACAATAAATGATAGAAGAGAGAGGTGGATAGGTAGGATAGAATGATAGGTAGTCATATAGACAGTGGACAGGTGGTCACCAGACAGACAACAACAAAGCTTGTTTTTTTTTTTTTTAATTTTTTATACTTAGAAGCTGCTTCCAGCAATGCCTTGTGATTTGAACCTGACAACTGGGGAGGTGCCTGTAACCTTTTCTGAAGTGACTCCACTTTCCCAACCTCCTCAAGGAAGGCAGGTAAATCACAGCAAGTGCTTTCACCAGGTACTGGATGCCTGCTGCCTAAATGTCATGACAGCCTCTCACGGCACCTCGGTTAGTCCTCACACCGACTTCATCAAACAAAACTCAGTATTATCATTTCATGTTAAAAATGAAGCGAATGAAGCCAAGACAAATAAAATTAAACCAGAGACATTTTCAAGAAACCCCCAAATGAAAATGTCCTGACTTCTGGCCACCTTCCTCTAACCTCCAAGCACTCTGAAGGAAAACTGAAGTCAAGGTCAGGGACAGCAGCGACTCTAAAAAGACTTGACAACAGACAAAAATGAGCTTGAAAAGCCATCATCGCAAAGCAAATACAAATATCCTGACTTCGTTCTGGGTCTAATTCCAGAAGCATTTCAGATAATCGCACAAACCTGTCTTTCTATGAACAGTGGTAAGCTACAGTCCAGGCCTAGCCTAGGGGAGCTCAGCATAGGTGACACACTTTGAAGCATCCCTTACATTTCTGTGAATTTCCCGAGAATGCACCATTTGTCTCTGAATGCCTACATCTACTTTATGGGTTTTTTTCTTCTTCTTCTTCTTTAGTTTGTGGCAGAGAATTAGAAGGGCAGTTTTAAAAAGCAAGAGATTTTACACCCCACAAATGATACTTCTGGTTTCTTTTGTCGTTGGTGGACCTTTATTTACCTATTTATATGTGGTGCTGAGAGCTGAACCCAGTGCCTCGCACGTGCGAGGCACACACTCTACTATTGAGCTACAGCCCCAGGTTTCTTTAGAACCCAGATCATCTGGCGACATTGGGTCCCAAAACCTGGATGGCCCTGGTCTTTGGGCTGCTGCTTCCACTGAACAGGTTCGGAGCTCTCGGTCCCTCTGAGCTCCTGCCAGCTTCACTCTTTCACTGCCTGGCTCTTGAACTCATTCAACGAAGGGTCCAGGAAGGTGGGAACAGTCAACTCAACTGCAGTGTAACAGGAAGTCAAATCACTGTGTTTTCAAATAAGGGAGCATAGGAAATGAATGGCCAAGGGGTGCCCTGGGGGTCAAGAAGCTGCATGCTGTTAGTCCCACTGAGTGGTGAGGAATGGAGGGACTGAAGCCCACTGGAGCTGGGCAGCCGGCAATGCGGCTGAGGCAGGTGGTGGGTCCCTGCCCACATGGTATTCTCACGGCAGCACTGGGCACCATGTGCTGCTCAAGGATGTTTGTGGAAGTCAGGAAAGAAAACCTCCAAGCAGAAAGCAACTGCCCCTGAGGGCCTAGAGATACAGGATGCATGAATGAGTGAGGCGAAGGTCAGAAGGCAGTTCAGAGGTGACTGAGAACTCAAAGATGCATCACAAAACCCAAGCATCACAATGTGAGCAACGAATGACAAAAACGTTGTACCTTAAGTGCAAGATCTGAGTGACTGGCCAGGTTTTCCTGCAGAGCCCTAACTGAGCAAGGAACTGGAGCTCAGTGGCAGGAGCTGTGTTCACACAGGGCATCTGCAGGTCGGAGGAAGAAATGCCAGTGTCATGCACCTGTCATCTTCTCTCCTGAAGCTTCCTTCTGGTCTTAGTTTCCTGCTTCCACCTCCCAGGTTGAGGCAGGGCAAGCTAAACCATGCTGGCCTAGCAAAGCACAGCCAGGTCAGGGCATCGGGTCAAAATATCAAAAAGCACAACCTGGAAACAGCCCAGTCACACCCAAATCTCAAAATAGGAGCACTGACCAGATCCTTGTCTTGAAACAAGCTGAGACTTCTGAGTGGACAGGTGGACAAGGAATTCATCAGGAATGGAGGGGGCAGGGAGCCCAAGCCAGATGTGACCTCCACGATGGGTTCTTGGCGCCAAGTCAGTTCCTTTGGCTCCACCCAGTTTGAGGGGGTCACAGCACTCAGTGCACTGCAGAGGGTCAGGGATGCAGCTGGCCTCATGCCAGGAGCAGCAGGACACTCTAGACAGAGGTTCTCCAACTTAACAGGCACAGAGATCAGCTGGGGACCTGTTGATACTCAGAGTATGACTTGGAATGTCAGGAACAGGGCCTGAGAGCCTGCGTTGGTGACAAACTCCCAGTGACGTGGATGCTACTCATCTACGGACCACTCCGTGAGCAGCAATGTTTCAAGCTGAAGGTTCTCCACCTTGGTTTCACTTTGAAAGGACCAAGAACGCTTTTAAAATTCCCAATTCCTGGGCTTCATCCCTGAACCAATCAAATCAGAATCTCGCCTGGGACTGAAGCCTCAAGACTTTTAAGCTCCAGGGTAAGTCTAGCATGTAGCCAGGACTGAGAACCAGGTTCCAGGGGGTTCATTAGGCTGGAGAGGCTCAGAGATGAGCTGCCAAGGGAGTGACCAGAGGCCCCAGCTGAGAAGGTCCTACACCAGTAAGAAGCACCCCCTGCCTGGATGAACACAACGAAGGATCAGGGAGGGAAGAGCTGCTGGTGCCCAGGGCTTGCCCAAGAGTTACAGGCACTTAGAAACAGCGAAGTAAGGTTCACATTCCCCAAACGGCAAGCCAGGTTGCTAAAAGGCAGGGCCTGGATTTCTCATTGTAGGTTTCAAAACAGGTAGAGCTACAGGCTCAGGATCTCAGTGCAGGGAAGCAGGGACTAGGAAAGGCAAAATAAGAAGCGAATTTCCCACTGCCACCAACAGAAGTCCTCACTGACCACTGGAAGTGATGAGTCCTCTCTTCACTGCTCCTAGTCTTTATTTAAATGTCAGCCCGTGGTATTCCACATCGGGACCTCTCCTTTGTCCCCAGCTACTGCATACATTTGGAAAGTCAATTCCACAGTTTCCGAATGCTGGAGAGAAATCCCCACCCTCCACAAAGGCCCTCCATGACGCACACCATTTAAGTGACACCCTTCAGGATGCCATCAGCTGCTGAGAAACCCATGTTCTTGCAATAAGGCAGGACAATCCAGACAGCAGGTTCTGAACCTGAGTTCAGGGCAGAATAAAGCACTACGAACAGTGGCAAAGTCAGAGCCCTGAGAAGAAGGGAAAGGTGTTAGTGGAAGAGACAGGAAAGTAAAGGATACAAAGACGCAAAACAGGGACAGAAAGAGGAGGGGACCAGGAAGGCCAGGTGGGGGTAGGGAGGCCTGCTTCAGTACAGGGCCAGTGTTAGGAGCACAGCCCTCAGCTAAACCCAGACTCCATGAGACTCTTTAAATTCGTCACCTTTGCCAGGTTTTAAAAAAGAA
Source organism: Glaucomys volans (assembly GCA_020662805.1). Taxonomy (NCBI): domain Eukaryota; kingdom Metazoa; phylum Chordata; class Mammalia; order Rodentia; family Sciuridae; genus Glaucomys; species Glaucomys volans. The sequence continues at coordinate 49,658 of JAJEJO010001546.1, forward strand.
AAATGTAAGTGACTCAAAGGAAACATACTACAAGGTCAAATAAAATTCAAAATGAATTCAGAAGGATCAGCCATGTGGGAGGACCAGGAAGTAGAGAAGGAGGGAAAAAAAGAAGAGCATGGGGCTGGAAAATACTCCAGTCTCCACAGAAATCAATTAGGAAGACAATCAGAGACCAAGAACATGTACCCAGAAGCCCCTGGAAGAGCGACCCGGCCGGGGTGTCCAGGCCAGCTCCCGGTAAGCTCAGGAAGGCATGAATGGATGTGTGGTCAGAGCCCCCATTTATGGTCAAATTTCAACCTCTGTCTTCTCTGGGCCAGAATCTTGGGAATAACTATGAAATGTCTAATAAGCAAGTTGATTTTTCTGGTTTATGATGTAAGATGGCCACTCACTTCATATATTCTCCAAAAAACAATGTTTTCTCCAAAAATGCAAAGGGCTCAGGATAGGTTTCAGGTACAGATGTGCAGACTCATAGTGCAGCTTGCTGGTGAAGGACTCTAGTTCTTGGGTGGTAAGCTCACCTGCCAGTCATCAGGGTCAAATTAGGGCCCAGCAGGAAGAGGGAACAGGGCGTCTCCGAATGCTCTGCAGGAACATTCAATATTCTGCACATTCAGCGTCCTAGAGAGCAATTCCAGGGGGTCCCAGTCCCACATGAGTCCATGGACTTGGTTTGAGAACCCCATGTGACACCTTTTAATCTTCACGGGTTTCTTCTAGTAGCAAGCACTCTGCCCTGGTCAGCAGCATCCATCACTTGGGAGCCTCATGAAACTCCAGTGAGTCCCCAGAGCCATGGACTGAATTGTGTCCTCTGTAAATTCACACACTGAACTCTCGCCCCCAATGTGAGGGTATTTGGAGATGGCGCCTGTGGGAGGTGACTGGGGTCAGAGGAGGTCATGAGGGTCCCACCTTCCTGATGGTGTTAGTATAGACTTATAAGAGGAGGACACAGAAGGAAGGAAGAGAAATCACCTTCTACCATGTAAGGACCTAGAAGAAGGCCACCTGCAAGTCAGGAAGAGCCCTCACCAGGAACAGAGCTGGCTGGCAACGTGATCCAGGAGTTCACATCTCTGGAACTCGGAGTAAATGTCTGTGGTTTAAGCTGCTCATTCTACGGTGCTTTGTTATAGCCGTGGGCAGATGAATACGTCTCAATTACAAAATACAGTCCACTGGTCCACTGTGGAGCACAGGAGCCTCTGTGACGCTAGGCAAGGTCCCCCAGAGCACTATCCAGCACATGGATCCAGGACCCAGGAGAGGGAGGTGTAAAGAGGAGAAGCTGGGCAGAAACGAAATGCCAGGAGTACCATTCCAACCCCAGGAGAGGAAGGGAGGAGAGGACTGAAACTGAAAATTCACAGGGAATGCTGGGGCTGGGCCAGTGCTCCTTTCGACCCATCCCAGACAAACCTTGCCACCTTAATACCCCTCTGCACAATGCAAGGAATCCCTCAGCACCATTGATCCTCGGTGCTCTTCTAAAAACACACCAGGCTGCAGGCCTATTATTAAGCTGCTCCCATCCGGTAAAGAGGCTCACTCCCCAATCAGTATTTTTACACCCCAAATAACAGAATACAAATCCCTGGTCAAGCCAGCTCTGGCAAGCCACCCTCCTGGCCTGGCCACTCAGATTGCCATGGATGTCCTTCTTTGGTGGCTTTCACCTCCACTTTGTCTCTCCTGAGCCACTATCAGCCCTCCAGGGCAGGCCGAGTCTACCATGGCCTTTGTGATCATTCCAGGAGGCCGGATTCCAGGTTCTGCACTCAGAGACAGGCCAGTAATTATCGTTGGCCAGCTGCTTTTCCTGAGAAAGCATAATCGGGCCTTTTGATTCAAATACACACACTGCCTGTTCCCTGCCACTCTCCTCTCTGGTAAAAGGGACCTCACAGCCCACTCACATCCCGGCCACAGTTTACAGATCCGGGCATGAGCAGCCTGGCTCTGGGGTGCTAAGAAGTGCAATTGAGGTTTTGGACCCATGGTGCAGAAGCCAAAAGAAAGAAAGTTCCCTTACCTGTGAGATGAAGGGGCTGTGCTCAGCCAGCTCACAGGTCCCCACCAGATCAATGACCGTATAAGTCTGGGGACATGTCATTCCATGGTGTGGCAAACATGCTGCCTCGCTACTCAATAGCCACCCTGCCCTTCCTTCTCACTATCAGTCAGATCAAAACATGCGCCTTCCTGGCCTCTCTTGCAGGTAGGGGTGGCCAGTGACATTTAAGAGTAATTCTGCTGGAGATCTCAAGAGGAAGCCATGACTTTCAGATACAGGTAGAACCCCTTCCTGCTTCATCCTCCCACTTCCTTCCACCATGGGGGCTAGAGGTGAAGCAGCCATCCTGTAGACACGAGGACAAAAGTCTACCTGCTAAAGAAGGGGTGGGAAAATTCTGGGCCCCACTGGCACTGGCCAGTTACTCCAGCGCCCTGGAAGGCCTACCCCAGGACTTCTTGGTTCATGACATAATTAGGTCCCTACATGTTTAAATTACTGTATTTTCCAGCCAAGGAACACATGTGCTTGTGATTTTTGTACTTTTGTTCTTGTTTTTGATGCTATTGTTGCTTTTTGTTTTGTTTTTCTTAAAAGCAAATTTGGCTCTGATGGTAGTTTCTTAAAAAGGGCAACGAAGGGGAAAAAAAAAAGAAGAGGAAAATTTAAAAAAAGTACCTGCCAGGATATTTTTCTTTCATTTGGCAAATCCAAAGAACAAACTTTTCCATGAGAGGCGTCTGCATTTCACAAAGGACCAAAGACATCAAAAAGTCTCCAAAATTGCAAACTGTTTTGACGTAATGAAATTCGGTAGAAAAGAGCCATCAGGTAAACTGTTAAAACTCATCAGCCTCTGAGGACAAGCATTTCCTTTCTTTCCCATTCAACCCCATTATCAGCAACACTGTTTTTGCTTTAATGAAGTTTAAGGCACAGATCCTTCCTCCCAGAATACTTCTCAAATTGCCAAAGTAACAAGACATTATAGAAAGAGATCCATTCTTGTACTAGAATCTCCACAAGACTTCTGTTAGATAAAAGGCTGATTGGTCCAGATAAAAGAAAGGCACAGAAGACCAGCTTAGAATCCTGCTTCCCAAGAAAGCAGCACTCTAGTTCTGCTTATATGGACTTCTTTGGAAAACCCAAGACTGGAAGTAGTCAGGCCACAGGCCAGAGAGAACATGTGGCTCAAGTGACTTCTCTGTGACTTCTCGACAGCACTCCAAAGTTGCTCTGCTGGGAACCTGCAGGGGTCAGCAGTGTCACTGATGGAGCAGCCACCAGCTTCTCCCTGCACCATGGGCAGCAGCCCTGCCCGGGCTGGTCAAGGCCCCATTTCCAGTTCCTTCTTTCATCTCCTCGTGTTCACAGATTTCTAAATATATCACAATCAGCCCCTGAAAAGTTATTTATACTAGAAAAAGCAATGCAGATGATCTCAACGTCCAGTAACAGATGGTTGTTTCAGGAGACAGCAGAGACACAGAATGGACATCCCCTTCATCCCTTCCCTCTTAGAGCAAAGAATATGAACACCTGCTGCCAACCCCCTGCCCCCTGCTCAGAACCTACAGAGAACTTCAGTTCTTCAGAAGCAGATGATGAAATACCATCAAAGTGTGGATTCATTCAGGCAAGTCAATATCAGGCCTTGAGCCTAAGAGGGTTCAGGGAGGAGCTCAAAAACATGTAGATCCTTTTTCCCTAAATATCTTTTCACAAGTAGAGCACAATACGAAGGCCTTATTCTATTTATTAATTTTTCCCTTAAGTCCAGATTTCAGCTGAGGTTTTCTTCCTATGTTTCTCTGAAATGATTGGAATAGAAAAATGGAGAAAAATAAATTAATGCTCCTAAGTGCCAGGGTCACTGGGTACCTATAGGTAGAATATGATGCCCTTAAACCAAAGGGCGGCATGTCTGTCTTCATCTACCTTTGGTCTTGGCCTCAGTCCATAGTCCCAGACCTTCTGGACACTCCCAAATGCAGGCCATGGGCTACAGGGAAGACCTGGAAAGGAAACTTGCAGACCCAGAGCAGAACCAGAAAAACCACTCCTGGCAACGCCTCAGAACTGAGTGCCATCCCAGGGCAGGCAGTTAAAAGTCACACCTACAAAGTCCAGCTTCAGGGTCTTTGGTTACAAAAAACAGTAATTCCCCACCCAGCTCCCAGTCCCTTTGCAAAGTACGGTGTCTAGTGACCAAGTCATCTGTACATAGAAAGAGGGAGGAAAACAGGTTTTCGATTGTATTCTACTGAAACTGAAAGCTCTAGGTCTGCACCTGGGTGTCTGACTATGTTTTTGTTAACACAAAATAAAAACAGTGCACACACACATTTATGTCTGAGGCTCTCAAGGGGCCAGTGTGCCTTCTGACTGGTTACAAAGGGAAGCTTATCTGCAGCTAATGTTAAGAAATAAGGTTAAAATCAAGAGCTGCCACAGGTAACCCCAGCCTAGGAACCCACATTCCCACACAGCTGGATGTGGATGGTGGGCCAGCCTGCAGGTGCTGGGGGGCAGGGTCTCTTGGAACTCTTTGTATGTTTTTGTTCAGTTTTGCTATGTACCTAAAACTGCTCTAAAAACCAAGTCTAAAAATGAAATCTATTTCTTAGAAAAGGTGTTAGGCATAGGTGCTCCAAACTCACAAGGCATTTGCTCAGTGAAAGAACATGACAGTCATCTCCCCATCCCACCCCCACCCATCCCCATGCTGCTGGACCAGGGAGTGAATCCTAAACTCCTTGAAGAAGCCCATTCTGTTCCCAGTGGTAGAAGCAGAACTTTCCTTACTGCTCAGCTCTCCTATACCTGACCTCAGGCCCAAAGAAGAGTTTTCCCTCCCATCCCTGTCCCTCAGGTCCCTGGGAGGCCTGAGAGCCAGGAAAGGAATGTGGTTGGATACTGTAAAGTTGAGAGCAAGCAGCACTAAGAGGCTGTACCACAACAGCCCCATGGAGGTCCTGGAACCAGAGCTCGCTTGTAATTGTTTATTTTAATGTCCCTCTTCAGGCTCCTGGTCTGACAAAGGACCTTGTCCTCACCTGCTCCTGTTATTATTTCATACAAAAATGGCACCAGTGAGTTGGGAGGCAGGTGGGGGAGGTGTGTTTTTCTACCACCTGAATCCTGCTGATGCCTCTGTACCAAAACCATTCTTGGCATTCAGTGGGGCCACCCGATACTTTCTCAGTGGAAAACTCCAAAAAAATGCAGAAAGGAAAATGCTCCCCTTGGTAATCTTCAGGGGACTCCCAAGGCGCTTCTACAGGAGTAAGGAGACGGGCCACCTTTTTGCACACCCTGAAGCCTGAGGAAGACAGATGACACACATGTGCACAAAACCTCCTTGCCAACTGGAAGAACATCCAGATACAGATGGGCTCGATCTGGAGAGAAGAATGAAGAAAAGACCATAATGCAGTTACACAGGCCCCAGGGACATCCACAGGGTCGGTTCTGAGAATGACGACTTTTGGTGTGAAATCGAAGCAGCGGTGAGTGTTGTGCAGTCTACTTACTCTCAGTTGCTACCTTTCTGCAATCTCTATTGTCCCCTGGACATGTGTCCTCCTCCTAGCAGACGCTGCAGGCCATGCACACAGGGCTGTCTCCAGCAAAGACCTGTGGCTGCTGAACACAGGTGCTGACCCGGGCTACCCGCAAATCAGTCCTCCTCGGGGTTCTTGAAGTCAACCAAAGAGCCCAGGGAGACGAGCTGTCTTTATCGTGACCTATCTCTAGCAACTCCCCCTCCTTTGGACGCTGTGATGGAATTTTCCTGGCTTCCTCTTGTCTGCTGATCCTTTCTGCCTTTCTCCTGCAGACCTGCTTCCCCTGCCAAGGCCTCAAGTGCCCCGGAGTTCCATCCTCCACCTTTCTCTCCGCTCCTCCCTCTCACTCTGGTCTTTGTGGGATTATTTGATATGGACTCTTGGTTTCCCTACTACCCCCACCAGGAGACTCAGAACACCAAATCTATATCTCCAGTCCAGACCTCTCTCCAAAAGTCTACCCGTTTCCAAATACCTCCTAGTCTCCTGGGTATTCCACGACATTAGTCACTGTGTCTGAAATTGAACTCATCATCTTCCCCACCAAACTCATTGGCTCTCCAAATATTGCCATTCTCTGCCAAGCCAGAAAACAGGATGTCTCCTGCAACCACTCTCAGTCCCTCCCCCACCATCAAATCTCCTAGTCTAGCTTCCATTCCCCCACATTCATTTGCTCCTCCCTGGAGGAGACTCTATGGATAGAAGACCCAACCAGCAGATCATCTTGGAACCATCTATTCTTCCTTCCAATGCATCCTTTATAACCACTGGAGTTTCCTTCTGTTCCTCTCTGGTTAAAAGCCTCCCACCCTCCTGCCTACAAAAGAATGCCCGAGTGGCCACCAAAGCATGCAAACCTTCTGTGATCTTGACATCCCTCCCAACACTCCCCACAGAGCACTCTATTCTCAAACTACAAAACAAACAAATAAACAAGCAAACTACTTGGGACTCCCACGATCAACCATGACTATGTACACATGTCTACCTGTTGTTCCCAGAGCCTAGAGAACACCTATTTATACTCCAGCACCCACTGCAAACATCTCCTGTTCTGTGAAGTGTTCCCCAACTCGTGATCCCCTTCAGACTTATCACTCCACATTCTCTGTTTCAGAAATATTCTGACCACAGCTCTAATGCAAAACCTATATCAGGTGTTTTAATGACTTGTAATTCCAAGACTTGTTTGCCGATCTTCCTTCCTATGCTCCTGGGAGAGCCCCTTGCCTACAACACGTGCAGGTTCAGAAAGGCAGTTCATAAAGTTCCTCAAAATTCAGCGGAAGAACCAGCAGTGAGAGATGTTTCCCCAGGATGTGCAGACAGGAAGCAAGGGGAAGGAAGGAGTTAATGGCTGAACCTTTAAAAACACTACCACTGGTAACCTTGGACTACATTTCTGTTTAACACAATTGGCCAGTGAAAAAGAATTTTCATCACAAATCCTATTTCCTCCAAGTTTTCTAAAAGCATCACGCTATCAGTTTGAATCCTGCAGGCTTTTTCTCAGCCAAAAGGAATTTCCCTTTACACAGAAACTATTCAGACATTTCCAAGATATGAAATATTAAAAACCAGGACTTTCCACTCAGACAACTGGGAAACTATTTGTGGATTTTTTTTCCCCAGACTCCTCTTGTATTTGCCAAGAAGTCTAAGGAAGATCTTTTTTTTTTTTTTAATGTTAAAAAAGTGTTTCCTACCTCTGTGCTTGTTTTTCCATTCCTTATTTTGTCTGGGTTTTACTGAAGCAAGGTTTTAAGTCAGAAAGCAGAGACTATAAAACGTAAAACTACACTTGCCAATTGAGTTGTCCAAGTGAAATATGCTGAACGTAGCTGTTGTTTTAATAGCCCGTTTTTTAAAGAGACTTTCAATGGTAGAAATGCAGTACATGAAATACAAATGGGACTTCAGGACTATGTGACACAAATGCAGAATTTCACAGTTAGGGTGTGAAACAAAATGCCCTCCGATGCATTCACAGGTCAAAATGCTTTATTACCCAAGGAAAAACTTTCTTCTAAGAGCTAACTGATACACCTAACAAAAAGCAGACATGGATATTTGGGTGATTCAGTATAACTCATCTCCACAGGGAAGAAAAAAAAAAACTCTTCAGTAATGTCAGCAAAGGTCAGATAAACAAATGACACCAGTACAGAACAACTTAAAACTCCAACATGAGGCCTTTTACCATGAGTGGATCATAACTGAGCCCAACTGCTTCTATACAAACCAGAGGAATATAGTACACATGATCTAAGAAGTTCTGTGTCTCTTTTGCATTGACCTTCTCAACAGAAGAAAAAAATTATATGTCCACCAAAATCCACAAAGCGTTTCCCAAGCCAGAGTGTAGCAAAAGTCTAGTCAAAACAGACTACATCTAAAGGGTGACATGGATTCTAGAAGCAGCTGTGTCCCAGGAATGATTCCTGAGCTCCTCCTGGGCTTACACTGCAGGAGAGCTGAGTGACTAAACCTTCCCTGAGATAAACAGAGTGTCTTGATAAGGGAGATCAAAGTGTCCCCAGCTCTTCTTAGTCAGAGTAACACATCACGAAGATTCAAGGGTTACCCAGCCAGAGTTGTTCTGCAGCCAAGGTGAACCCAGAGGATTCTTGGGTCATACTCCAAAGATCCCCTGCTTTCCATCAACAAATAACACTACAAAGATCTAAGAACCATCTGCACTGAAGTTGACAGAGGGGATAGATAGGCAGCATACAGAGAAAGGAAAAGGCTGAACACTAAATGCTCACATCTGATGGACAGGAGGAAAGGAGGAAAAATTAAGCCCCCAAAGCGCCATGGAGGCCCAAGCAAAAATGAGTTACAAGATGACCCCGTGGTCAATACTGCCAAATATTTCCATGAGGTCCAGCAAGTAAGGGCAGAGAAGAGATTATTGGATTTAGCAGTTACGGGAAGGTTGAAGGACCTGTGATCCTCATCGGAACTAGAGCTGAGGTCTGCACAGGAGTAGAAAGTGAGGGAAAAGGGGCCATAGCTGTTGACTGCTTGCTTGAGAAACCTGAATAAACAAGACAGGAAACATGAGTAAGAAGAGGCATCTGGCAAGCATGTGTTCCCGGCGGAGACCTGTGTTTACAGCAGAAGGCAGAAGCTGGGAAGAGAGAATATACAGATGCACGAAAAAGAATAATTACAGACCCCCTCTACTTCTGAATGATGTCAGCCTCCTAAGGTTGAGACATCTTGTCCTCAAGATATTTGACTTAGTTAACAGGACGGAAAAATTCATCTTCTACAAGCCAGGAAATGGAAGCAAAGAGACCCAGATCCAAATAGTAGGCCTAAAGCCACCAGAGAACCACTGACCAGAGACACCAAATCTGCCTGGATCCCAGTCCCACCCTTTCCACCATGCTGCCTTCACCCCCACTCCCACGGGCGACTGGGACTGTTATTCGGTCACTCCACCCTTATTACCTTCTCTAAACAAAACAAAAATAGATACTGACACTGAATTGCCCAAGTCACTGTCATAATAAATGTCCACATTTGCAGAAGCATTTAGAAGAATTCAGAGTTTAAAAAAAATACACTAACAAAAGAGGCCCAGGCCACCCAGCTTAACCATTTTTCCAGGACCGCTCTGCTCCACTACGTCAGCAGCAAGCAATTATTATGTAACTTTGAGCACCCTGCTTTTGACTTCATGGGGACAGAGAAAAGACAAAGCTTTGTCTCCCATCCTCAAGGAGCATGTGTTCCATCTGGGCAAATCTCTACGGCTCCAGGTTTCAAATTATCCATAGAAAAAATGGGCTATAACCTCCTATGCATTTTATAAATATCCTCAATTCAATTCAGGGAAAAAAATCAAGGTCACTTAGAAATGTATTCTGTAGAGCCAGAGAGCATCTGACAAGCAAGAAGAGAGAATAAGCTCAAAGAAGGGGAGTATTATAACTTCCTTTCAATTCTGATTTTGCAGGGGCAGGGAACGTAGACACTACTCCTTCACCCATAGGATCAAACATGTGGATAATTCAGATGCACTGAGGCCACAGGCCCCAACCATTCTGAATGCCCAGCAAAGGACTAGGGCCATTTGCCCAAGAGAGTCAGCAGACAGGTTAGAGCCATGCTAGGCTGTGGCAGGCGCTCAAACTGCAAACACTCACATGTAGCATCATCAGTATTTGAATAGCCATATGCAACTGGACAAATAGCTCCTTTGAAAAATGGCATTCAGCTTTCCACCCTCTGAGGACCTTGAACAGAGCAAGTCATTCTTGTCTGACATGGTAAGCAAGATTACAGGCTCAGCTAGATACCTCCAGCCTTGGCATGACCCTGATGGTGGGAGGTCAGATAATATAGTTAATTCTATGTGTCCTAGTTAGTGAGTCAGGACATAGCATCCCCCCATAAAGAGCCTTTGCATGCACTGTAGAGAGGCCAATTCTGTCTCTTAGTTTTCCTTCATGGGCAACAGTGGCACAGCTAAATAACGTTCTCAGAACTTTGCAAGTATCATAGTATTTGGTGTTGCTCTTTTGCTCTCAGGGCTAATTGATGTGAATTTCAAAGCGTTTTCTAGTTGTGAGCCACCTTCCTGAGCAAACAAGCACACCTTTGTAAAACAAGTATACATCTGACTAAGGAAGGACCTGTCAGTGTGGATTATTGTACTAATGGTCATGCTGGTTGAGTTTCCAATAACTCTTTCATCTCCAAATGATTCATCTAAATTAATCTAAATCAATCACATAAATCCCACCCCTCTTTCTGGCCATTGGGTTTAGAAATGGTCTTGTGGCCCAATCCTTACCAATAAAGCTCTAAGAAATCAGGTGGCAGGCTACTAAGAAAAATTTCTACAATTCTAAACAAGGGACACAAGGAAGTGACGACATTTCTCCTCTCCATACTGTCTGAATGCAACACCTGCAACTCTATGTCCCATCACCTCTTCAACGTAAATGGATGGAACCAAGGTCCATGGGAACACGGAGGAGCTATTGAATCATTCAAAAAGGGAGCTACCTTACCAGGCCTCTTGCACTCTGAGATAATAATTCACTTGTACAAGCCAAACTGAAATAGTTTTGGGATACTTGACACAGCAAACATTGAGAGTAATTCAATTATTAATCAAGGTGCAATGCCTCATCTCTCCTGCAAGAACAACAGTACATCAGCACTCTTGTTTCCATGGAACATTATAACTCAGAGATCGGAGAAGGAGGGAAAATTCAAAACTATACTTCCCACTCATCTTTCAGGATCGTGCCCATGTCTACCCTCCCTCTATCCATATTTACACCACAAGAACAATGTCAGAGATGCTAAAATAGTGGGTCAAAGATTTTTTGCTGAGCCAATGGATATTCTTTAAAACATAGGTAAATTAGCAACACATGAACTAAATGCTGCCTTATGACTGCATGGATGGAACAATGGGGGGATCCAGAAAGTGCTCCTCCCCTTCCCCATGTATTCCTCCCCTACCAGCTTGCTATGCCCTAAGTTCTCCACTTACAGATTCACCCTGTTGATGTAAAAATAGTTGAATGTAAATGTCCATTTAGCAGGTAACATATTCAGTCTTACTAACATGTAAAATTTTAGCTTAAGTTTATCAAATTGTTCCTGTGCATAAAATTTGAAAAGGGGGGACTAAAAAGGAAACCCCTGCAATGAGCCCTTACAACCTAAGAAGAGAGGGAAAGATAAGAGGCAAAGGTACAGAAAGGGTCAAAGAGGGCCTTGAAGATCATACTTCACAATTTTCTGTCCTGCTAGAATTCTATGCCCATACAGCTGATAGAGGACAGGTGACCAGAACCAACAAATACCCAGGTCTCCTTAAGACCTTGGGTCCCCTTAAGAATTTGGCCAGGAGTCAATAATAGGAGATGAGCTCAAATTGGAACAGAAACCCAAAACTTCAATATCCCATTGGAACAATATCAGCCTCTAGGCCTGCTGGCAGGAAGAGGAAACCACCCAGCCTGAGATCAGCCAATTTCTTCTCAGCATCACCAGTGCCCGATGTGGGAGCCAGATGCTTTCCACATGGACACCAGCAGCAGGTTGAAAATTCACTACCTACCACTGTCTGGGATCAGCCATTTCACTTTACAAACTGACCAGATGTAAAATGTGAGACACATCACCATCAAATATTTTTACAAATAACTGGCTTTCCATGTGCTGTGCATTTAAAACAAGCAGAAATTCTGCTATCTTTGCAAAGACTTAGTATTTTTTAATACATACTTTTCAAAAAGGATATAATCATTGCAAAAACAACTGATAGAATCTTTATTTTCCTAATGCCTTTATATTTCCAGGAATATAAAAAGGAAAGTTACCACGTGTTATGATTTAGATATAAGGTGTCCCCCAAAAGTTCATGTGTGAAACAATGCAAGAAGGTTTAGAGAAATGAGTGGGTTATGAGAGCTTTAACACAATCACTGAATTAATCCCCTGATAGGGATTAGCTGAGTGTTTAACTGTAGGCAGGTAAGGTGTGGCTGGAGGAGGTGGGTCATTGGGATGTGCCTTTGGGGTATATATTTTGTATCTGACAAGTGGAGTCAGTCTCTCTCTCTCTCTCTCTCTCTCTCTCTCTCTCTCTCTCTGCTTCTTGGTGTTCCATTTCCTGACCTGCTTTCCTCCACCATACCCTTCCACCAGGATGCTCTGCCTTATCTCAAATCCCAACGAATAGAGCCAACCTTCTGTGGACTAAGACCTCTGAAACCGTGAGCCTCAGAATAAACTTTTCCTCCTCTAATTGCTCTTGTCAGTTCTTTTGGTCAAGCAGCAAAAAGCTGAATGAAACACCAAGTTAATGAGGTTTATCCAACACAAGCCCACTGTCAACAACCACCCAGAGGGCCCCTTTCTACCAAGCATTCCCACTTCCCCTACCCTCCATCCCAGGACTCCTGAAACTTGAGTGGCATTGACTTTTAATACAGCACTAAAGCCCCCTTGCCCCCAAGGACATTCAGATAAAAATTTTCTCTAGTCCAGCTTCAGTCTGTAAGTTGTAATTTCTTCACTTTCTAAACACATCCAGGAAGTCAAGCTTGAACAGTATCAAAGGGCATCGTGTATAGCTGAGCCTCCCTCCCTCCCTCTCCTGACATCCAGTTCCCAAAATCACTTTCCCAGAAACAATCAGTTATCCATTTCTTGAGCCTCCTTCCAGACACAGTCCGTGCATATATAAAATACACAGAAAAAAATGAAGAGATTATTTTGCTTTTGAAACTGCAAAGGTCCACAGAGAATTTTCAGAAATGAAATTTGCACAGATCTTACAGGAATACAACATGAATGTTAGAAATTCCCAACATCCTTGGAAAAAGAGGCAAGGTTTCTCACAATATTATCAAACCCTGAGAAATATGCTCCTCATTTTCAGATCTGCTATCTTTTCTGAACCTGCGTGTGTGTGTGTGTGTGTGTGTGTGTGTGTGTGTGTGTGTTTTGCTGGGAACTGAACCCAGGGTCCCTAGGTAGCTAAGCACATGCCCTTCCACTGAGTTACTCCAGCCCTGAGAACTTCTTTAAGCTTCAAGATGAAGCCCATAGCTTTAGAACTTCAGGGTCTCTTGAGCAAGTCCATTTTTGCCCCCTCCATGTGCTTCATTATTTTGTAGACTTTTAATCCATCTCCTCTAAGCCTTTGCCTTTGTCCTTGTGAACCAAAAGCCTTCAAGTCAACCAAATGAGAAAAACATTGTTCTTGATGGCTCACAGAAGGCACCTGAGAGACATTGTAATCCCAGCCTTAGGCGATTTGAACATTTTTGAAATCAGCTTTGTGACAGGTTTGCTAAGACAGAGCATTAGCAATTATGCATGTGGTAACTAAATCCCTGTTTAGGACAGTGAAAGGGATCACACTAAGAAGGTTTGGTGGCTGCCATTGTCAGCCCTGGTTAAACATTAGCTGCTTTGCAGCTCAGCAGTTTCTGTATCCCAGTCATTCTCTCCCAACCTCTTACTCCATATTTACCTTTAAGTGAGGATTCCTCACTCCTACAGCATCATGGGCAAAAACTTGGGCTGTGGAGGCAGGGAGACCTGGTTCTGAATCCTGGTTGTGTCACTGATTAGCAGTGGGGCTTAGGCCAAATTGCTTAAACTCATCCAACCTTGGTTTTTTATATGTAAAATGAGAATAAAGATGCCTTTCTCCTTGAGTCATGCAGAGGGATAAATGAAATGTCTTTCAGCAGGGCCAGCAACATAACTGGTGGGGACCAGTGCAAAATGAAAATGTGGAGCCCCTGTTCAAAACTTAGTCAGAATTTCAAGATGGCAACATCAGAGCATCTAACCAAGAGTAGAGCCCTGGGGGGCTGGAGAGGGGGCAGGCACATGCAGGCATCGCTCCTCCAGGGAGAGCAGCACTCCACAGATGGTAGCTATCACCACCTCCGACCACTTTCCCAGCTTACATCTGTCTGCTCACTGCAAGCTCCCTTCTCCCTGTAACTAGGCCCAATCCACTCAATTTGGAAAGTTTCACTGGGTCATTGCCAAAACAGGCACTGGTGACTTGGAAGTAACCTGTAGTAACCTGTATTTTCAAGGAAAGGAACTCACCAAAACAGAGAAATCTACCTCCGGGCCTTTGCCTGGTTTTTCATTCTGCCAAGCTAACAGTCTTACCTGTTTCAAATCTTTGTGCAAAAGGCTCATTATGGAAACTCATTTCAATACCACATTTAGTCATTCCTCTCTCTTAAATTCTCTATCCCCATTAACTTGTTCTACTTTTACTTTTTCCATAGCACTTATACTGTTTAACATACTTTATTGCTTATCTGTTTACCATTATTTATTCTTTCCTATGTAAGCACACATGACCACGCATGCACATATGCACACCTACACACACACACACACACACACACACACACACTAGAATGTAGGCTTCTCAAGGTCAAGAATTTTTGTCTGCTTTTGTTCACTGATGTATTTCAAGTGCTTAAAATAGTGTCTGGCAACATAGAATATATTCAACAAATACAACTGAACTGATAAATATATCTGGGAATAAACACATAATCACATCAGGCCATCATTTTTCCACATGGAGATTCAGCAGGAGATCAGGTCACCCCACGTTATGGATAAATGGCAATAATAACTAGCTCCACACCTGGATACCCAAGAGAGTTCAAGAAACAAATGGGAAAGTTAACTATTTTCAAATCTCTACCAAACCCCTCTTAGTTCAAAGGACCGTAATCCAATAGTCCAGTACCTCTTTCAACACTAACTCATGTATACACAGCTAGTTGCAATCACTTGCAGCAATGATGAGCAGCATTTCACATGTGAGCTGTTCAGAAGGGAGACATTTGTCTAAGTAGAGAACATAGAGAGTCATTTAAAAAAGGATTAAAAGAAAAATAATCCCACCAAAACAGAGACAACCTGAGTTATTCATATCGAAAGGAATGTAAGGTGTCTACCCCTGAAACTGTGCAGAAAGATGTTAAGAGTCAGTTCAAGCTGTTTGTCCTCATCCTGAAGTTAACTCCACAATCACAGGCACCATCTCAAAGCCTGAGCTGTGATCTCACAATGCAAGCCACAGGGTCCCTCCAGCTGAAAGACAACCCCAAAGCTATGGCATTACAGTGGCTGCATGAGACATTTTCCTGGTAATGGAACAGTATGTTTAAGAACGAAAGAGAAGAGCTCCCACTCCATACAAGGTTAAAATGTAGCTCAGGTCATTATAAACAGCTGGAGCACCCAAGACTCAGAAGATAGTTGAGGGCCAAAATCCAAGTTCTTTATGGAGGGCAGGAAACACGTCTGAGCTCCGTTCCAAATGCAGCCCACATGGTCTCCTTGGGACAGGCTCAGTGAGCAAAGCCCAGATCACGCTGAACATCTGGCTTTTGCCCCAGCATGAACTACCACTCCCTCTCAGCCCTGCATTCAAGCCCTTCTCAGCTACCTCAACCACTTTGGTGGGAATCAGCAAGGAGGCCCTCAACCCTTTTCCCAAAATAAAGTCAGTGAGAGGCAAAGGCCAAAGAGGTGGAGCCTGCAGGCCGCTTTACAAAAGTTTCAAGTATCGTGGCACTGACCCCATTAAAAGAACCGTAAAGGGAAAGGAGCCAAGTCTCTCCCCCTCTCATTAGTGTTTGCTTTCCCTCTCTCATTACAAACTTCTACATGTATACAAAAGAAACAAAGGGAGAAAGCTATCTTCAACAAAGGCATATGATCAGTGCTGGCTATTGGAAACAAAATTTCAGTTTGCAAATTTAATATCAAAAAAGTTGAAGTTGAAAACATTCAAAGAAACGTGCTGCTCTGTGACAGCTTAATCTCCAAAGAGGTCTCTGAGGCATAGAGAGAAGGCGAGCTATCCTACCTTCCCCCAAGTCCCTCTGAAATATGTAACTGCCTCAGATTTTCCATACTGATCTTTCCACTAAAAAGGGAGGAAGCAGCTTTCTCGGCAGTACAGTTTAAGAAGCCAAATAAAGCAGCCTTCCTCCTAATGTAGAGGAGGCTTTCCAACACAGACATGCGCACACGTGTGCTTTTTAAAATACAAATAATGGATGAGAGGGAGAGGGAATATGAGACAGATGGAAAGAAAATGTTATTTTAGCTTGTCCCGTTTTTTAAAAAATACCTTCCCACAAAAATCAATAGCAAACTAGGAGGTGGCATATTATTCTCAAAACACAACCGCCTCTTCCCACGTATCGTTACAATAGTTAGCAATAGGAAATGGTGTTACAGATATGAAAAGGCCACGGGGGAAAAGTACAAATAGCTAAAGAAATACAAAGTGTCATTATTCTTAGGAAAGTTTTAAAGGGCCAGGTGTGCACCTTCATCTGCTCGAGGAGAGAAACTGCTCCTCTCTCCAGACTTCTAGACTTTGGCCATGCCCTTTCCCAGACATTGTTTTCCCAGCTCCCAGGTCTCCAGCTGTTCCTCTGATGACAACGCCTTCCCCACTAAAAGCCACCCTGCCCCCGCCGCGAGTCCTCACCGTGTGGTACATGAGGGCCTCGGTCTCCCCGGGTTCTGACAGCTCGCTCAGCTTGCGGTCCCACTGCAGGACGCTCTGCTCCCCGCTCTCCAGCACCTCCATGGTGGTCGGAGCCGCGCTGGGCCGAGGATGCTGAGGGCAGGAGGGGACCGGGCGGAGCCGCCTCGAACCGGCGAGATTCCTTTCTCCGGGAATGCGTGCGTGTGTGCGTGTACGAGTAGCTTATATTCTTAGACAAGAAAACGTCTGCTTCCCTGCCTGAGAGAGAACCGCCAAGGGCTCTCGTCCAGTGTTCTCGGAGATCCGAGAATCCCCAGAGGACACAAGCCGTCCACTGCTTGGACCGGAGGCTGCAAGGGTTAAAGTGGGATGTGCATCCAAAATGAAGTCAGCTCGCTTCCCAAGAAAATCCCTTCGCAGTAAACCCACTTTCCACTACCGCTCCAGACACAAACTTTGAGAGTCCCCTGAGATTCTCAGCTCAGCTCCAGGCTGCAGCTGTGACCCCACCTCCTTCCAGGCCAGTAACCAATAGGATACTTGGCTCACCGCTGGACCCAATCAGAAGTCTTTTTCTCCGCCATGACCCGCCTACAAAGGCGGGGCCACGGGAAGTCTCCGCCCATGCCTTGGAATGTGGGAGGGGAGCACCCTTGACGTCACCGGGGAACTCCTCCTGCCCGTGCCGGGCCAGCTGCCGGCAGTCTGCAACAGCGGACCAATAGAATGCGTGGATCCGGAAGTGATGGACTGGGAGACGGACCAATAAAAGAGAGGAATCTGGGAGGTCCAGCCAGTCAAGTAGCGACAAGAATACATTTTTATAAAAGAGGGGGGCCGAACCCAGTCCCTTCCCTGAGGATCCCCAGAATTAGCTGGCTCACCGAGAGGCGGAGTGAGAGTTGCTGCGCGACAGAATTAGAAAAATGGGGCAGTTTTAAGTGCTGTCCAAAATGTTGCGAGTACGTTAGCTCATTTCAGTCTCTCAGGATTTTTAAAAAATTCATTACATATGCACAAATATAAGTATTCCACTTGAGCATAAATTTGTATTGGCACATTTCTAGCAAACTGTCCTTGTTCTTCACATTTTCTGTTACTATTTTTTTTTTCATTTTTTATGGGCTTCACTTATTCTGTTTTTGCTCTCACTCAGCAGACATTATTGATAAGAGTCAATGACGTGCTTTTCCAGGTCCCAGAGCAGTCAGCTCAAGTTCTTCAATTCTTTAAGCTTTACTCCCAGATAATGAAAAGATAAAGAAATGAACGCATAATATAATTTTGGAGTGTGATAATTTCAGTGAAAGTAAAATTAAACAGGGTAAGAGGGTGGGGTAAGTGGATGCTATTTCAAATTTTGGTCAAGGCAGTCTTTCTGGGTGGCTGACATTTGAGTACCACCGGAATGGAACGAAATTTAGGGAGGAGTAGGTATTTTGATGACTGACAAGAAGGTGGCGCCTGGCAGTCAGTGGTGGGAAAGAGATCTGACAGATGGACAGGAGCCAGATCATCTGACCTGTCTAGATTAGAAAAGAGATGGCTTATCCTAAAGAAATTACCAACATTGTGATTTTTCTTCCTCCTTTGATTCCTTCTTTTAAAGAAAGAGTCCTTGAACTATAATTTGCCCATCTTAAATATAAAGGAGCCTTTGCCAGTTGGTGTTTCTTTCAACAGTATCTTCAGGTATCAGGTATTGCTTTGTCCCTTGACAAATAATTTTTGGTGGGTGGAAACAGTCAAATGTCATAGAATTTTATGTTGTCTTTAAACAACAATTTATCATATACGCTACTCTATTTTTCTGGTACCATCTCTTAGAGTGTTTGGAAATTGTTTCAATGTTTAAACAGAAGGTGTAGTTTATGGGCACAGGCCTTCCTTATTTACGACTTTTCTCTTGGGCCCTTGGTTTTTCTTCTCCAACCTATTAGCCTCCCTCACCATGTCCTTTTCATAGATCACTTTTCAACTTTTGAAGACCTATATTTTTAACATAGTGTTCAACATGAGCAAGAAAGATTAGAAACATATACATTCTCCTTAATATAGGAATGCAAATGTTTTATCTGCTAGACATTTCTGTTTTTGAGGAAGTCTGATCCTAGTTATGCCCCTTGGGGTAGGCAGCTTCTCAGACTGCTTCCAGTGATCCCACCTTCTGGAATCAGCACCCATGGGTAAGTTCCCCCACTTGAGTGTGGTCTAGACCCAGGGACTTCCTTCTGACAGAATATGACAAAAGCAAGGAGGCTGGGCAAAGATTCTGACTCCTGACATGCTGTTCTCTCTTTCTCTCTTGCTTGCTCTGAAGGAAGCCCTCCCCTATACAGAGGCCACTGTGGCCACCATGAGTCAGCAAGGAACTGAAGCCCTCAGTTCAACAACTTAGCAACTGAACTCAGAAAATAACCACATGAGCAGACTTGGAAGTAGATGGAGCCCACGTGAGTCTTGAGATGACTGCAACCTGGTGAAAGACCCTGAGCCAGAGCACCCAGCTAAGCCAAGCTCAGATGCCTCCCCTGCAGACACTGAGGCAATGAGTGTGTTATCTTATGCCACTAAGGTCTTCCTTTGTTCAATAGGTGATATGATCACTAGCACTCTAAATGGCTTGATTAAGTATATCTGTCCTCTGACAATAACATCATGGTCCCTAACAGTGAGTCTCTTCAGCCTCCTTTGTTTTGAGTATCCTTTGCCTATTAAATGTACACAAGACTTCTAGCCAGCCCATCTTCCTGTTTTACATTTTGATTACTAAAACTTTTCCCTTCCCCTCTATTTCTTAGGGCTTAGCAGTTTAGTTGACTCTTTTTCCAGTCTCTCTGGCAACCTTTAAGAGATAATGACAGCTGGGCCCTATGGATTGGGAGACAGAGGCAGGAGGACGGCAAGTCCAAGGCCACCTAGGCAACTTAGCAAGACCATGTCTCAAAAAGTAAAAAGGACTGGGGGCTAGGGATATAGCTCAGTGGTAAAGCACCCCTGGGTTCAAGCCCCAGTACCATTAAAAAAAAAGAAAGAAAGAAGTAACTGCATGTGTTCCCTTCTCTATTATTGATGAATGGCATTTGCATAATTAGAAGTCATACTTTCGCCAGGCCCAGTGGCACACGCCTGTAATCCCAGCACTTGGGAGGCTGAGGCAGGAGGATCACGAGTTCAAAGCCAGCCTCAGCAACGACGAGGCCCTAAGCAACTCAGTGAGACCCTGTCTCTAAATCAAATACAAAATAGGGCTGGGAATGTGACTCAGTGGTCGAGTGCCCCTGGGTTCAATTCCCAGTACCCCCCCCCCCAAAAAAAGTCATACTTTCCTGAAATCGAAATCAGATATATGAACTGATGAGATATATTTCTTATTTTTTCCTGCTATCATTTTCTTAGTTTTCACGTGCCAACCTATTTACAAATTTGTTCTACTTGCTTTCTATACCTTCATCTCAATTATTAAAATAAATTGGGTGCAGAATTGGGCACTTGACAGATCCCTACTTCATGAAAATAGAATCCACCTTCCAAACTGATGTGGCCTCATTCATCAGCAGGCTTTGCATTTGACTGGTCAACAACTATCAAACCATTGATATTTCCCTTTTAATCGCCTAGTTTTCATTTTATCCACAAAAATGTATTAAGTACCTGGGTAAGTCCAGACATCATTTTATCCATATTTTTCTAGTGACAAGCTTCTTAAAACAGTAATGGGGTTCTGTTATTCACCTTTTTCTAGACTGGTGCTTTGGGGAGAAAAAAGACCATGTTCAGTTCAAGTGTGAAGATACAGAATCCAACTGCATGAAGATGGACATATTGTAGTCAGGAATTCCTCAGGCATTCCTGGAATTGGAGCTGACCTCTGACCTCAAGACCTAGCCAAATGAGAAACACAGCAGCCAAGGAAACTGAAGTTGGTGATGGTCACAGAGATGTTGGTTTTTCTTCCTCAACTGGACTCTGCAGGAAATTCAGCTCAGCTCACCTTTTCATTGGAGAGAGTTCAGTGATGATCCTGCTGTCTTTGTTGTTGAGAGAAATAGTTGACCTGAGGGGACAGGAAAAAACTGCAAAACAAGAAGCAGCAAAAACATCCCTGGAGCCATATCCGGACCCTGATTCATGCCACAAGCATTGCAGACTTGCTCTTCCTGAGTGAATTGTGAGGAATGTGTGTAAAACTGTTTTAGGTCTCTCTCTGAAGGACTGCGGGTAGGGACAAGCAAGAGAGGGTGTCATCGTGTTAACAGGTGCCTGTTCTGTTGCTTTCCTAGGGCTGCTGCTTGCAAATGCCACAAACCAGCCAGCTTAAACTACAGAAATTTACTTTTCTCATGGGTCTGGAGGCTAGAGGTCCAAGTGGAGCTGTCAGCAAGGCCACACTCCTTCTGAGAGCCTGGGTAGAGTCCCTCCTTGCCTCTTCCTGGCATCTGGTGGAGGTCATCAATCCCTAGCACCCCTTGGTTTACAGCTCCATGGCTCTAATTTCTATCTGCATCCCTGTATGGTGTCCTCTGGTGTACTAAACTCTTGTGTCTTTCCCACCTGTCAAGCATGGCCTGATAATAACCAATTTCATCTGATGATTCTATTTAAAAATAAAGTCCAGACTGGAGATGTAGCTCAGTTGGTAGAGTGCTTGCCTTACATGCACAAGGCCCTGGGTTCGATCCCCACTACCACCAATAAATAAACAAACAAACAAACAAATAAATAAATAAAGTCCATTCTGGGAAGCTGAGGATTAGGACTTCAGCTTCCCTTTTGGGGGTACAAAATTCAACCAAATTGCCATCAACATTACCTCACGAGTTCCTAGTGCAAGCTCATTCCTTTCTTGATCGCTTCACTGCCCTCAGACATCTCTCTTGGAGTCCTTGCTGGAACCCCCATAGCCAAAAGGAAGAAAACAGTCCCCATGGTGCTTAGGATTTGGCATTCCTGCCATCAGTCCTGCCATCATCGGGTCATCCCTTCCCCTTCTTCTTCCCTTTCTTTGTATGTGTCCATTCAAGAACTCCTTTCAGCATGCCCCCTGCAAACACCAAGCTCTCCGAGAACAGCCCCTTGTCTTCCTTACTTAAACCATTTGCGATCACACAGTCACCTTTGCATTTTTGAGAACTTCTCATCCCTCTTGAACAATTTCTCTTCCTTTTAGTGTAACACACCATGAAATCCTGCTTGTCTCATCTCTGAACATTGTTGTGATGAATGCTGAAGATGTATCAATTGAGGGCATCCATGAGCACAGCCATACTCTTTTTCCTACCATCTTTTGAGAGCTTCTCTGGTAACATAAACTATGGATGGGTATGAGATGACTCCCCTGATTATAGAGGTCGGATGATACCTGAGATGAGATCTTGCTAGAGATTATGTTGTTCTTGGCTCCTATGCTCTTGAGTGAGAGGATTTCAAGCAAGACCTGAGACTTGGTAAAAGTAGAGCAAAGGTTATTAGAAGAGAAAGAAGAAGGGGTGAAAACACTCAAGGGAAAGTGTGGGTCCTCTCAGAGAGGACAGTGACACCTCACTTCTTTGTGAACTGACTTTCATGGGGGTAGCAGGGGAGAGTTTGGGAAAATCCCACCAAACACTATTTCTTAACTTCTGACCAACAGTGGGATTGTATCAAATGTTTAAGTCCCCATTGCACATGTTTCTACCTAAAGGTAGCTTGCAGTTATTTTGGTTTGTGGTAAGGTCACAAAGGCCCTTTCATCTGGGTCTGGCCTGGAACAGGGTAACTTGTGTTCTTTTTATTGGTGGAGGAGTCTTTGGACCTGCACTCCTCAGCCCTAAGAAGGAAGAATAGCTCTGGAAATAACAAGCTTGTTGGTCAAGGGTTGTAACATACTGTTATCTCTTTAAGCCCGGCTGGGTCAGAAGAGCTGCTTCAAAGAAAAACATGCTGAGAGCACGTAGGCTCAATCCACAGAATTAACCCCTTAACTCTAGGTGCCCACTGCTTACATCTGCCTGCTACCTAACTCCCCAGAAAGCTCATGTGACAAATGCAGGAATGTTCTGAGGTGGAATGATTCGATTATGAGAGCTGTAATTTTATCGGTGGATTAATCTATTTGTTGGATTAATAATTTGAAAGGACTACAGTGGTAACTGTAGGCAGGTAGGGCATGGCTGGAGAAAGTAGGTCACTGGGGGGCGTGTCCTACTTTCCTTGGGGATTATATCTTATTCTCCTGGCGCCTGGCTCCCTCTCTGCTTCTCCCAAGTGCCATGAGTTGAGCAGCTTTCCTCTGCCTTGCTCTTCCACCATGATGTTCTGCCTCACCTTGGGCCCAGAGCAATGGAGTAGTCCAACCACAGACTGAACCTCTGAAACCATGAGCCAAAATAAATTTTTCTTCCTCTAAGTTGCTCTCATCAGGTACCTTGGTCACAGCAATGAAAAACTGACTATCCCTCTCTTCTGGCTTAAGACAGGGACATATTTTTACTGCCCCTGCACCTTTCTTTCTTTCTTTCTTTCTTTCTTTCTTTCTTTCTTTCTTTCTT
>JAJEJO010001546.1:72827-97705 GCA_020662805.1 Glaucomys volans
CTTTCTTTCTTTCTTTCTTTCTTTCTTTCTTTCTTTCTTTCTTTCTTTCTTTCTTTCTTTCTAAAAATCTTGTTTTATTGTGTTTTGTGGAAACGGGGTCTCTCTATGTTGCCCAGGCTGGATTAGAACTCCTGATCTCAAGGAATCGTCCCTCCTCAGCCAACTAGACGGTATTGCAGGTGCACCGGCCACGCCCCTCAGAAAAGAGTCTTCACTATAACACATTTTTCAGCTTTGAGGAATTCCTTTCAATTGTGATGATATAATCAGAAACACTGTCTTTCACTGTATGGTTATTATTCTTTCTTGAACGTAGATCAGAAAGGAGAGACGTCTGGGAGAATCTATAGTCTCTCCGGAGTATATCTGGGAGGTTGATGTAGACCTCAGGAGCCTGAAAAAGTGATAATGGGGACTTTGAGCACTGAGATAGTCAAACAAAGGGCTGGGTATTTAGCTCAGTGTTCAATCCCCAGCATCTGAAGAAGGAGCATCCCAGGAGGAGGAGGACGAGGAGAAGGAGGAGGAGGAGGAGGAGGAGGAGGAGGAGGAGGAGGAAAGAATAGGAGAAAAAAGTCAAATCAGAGTCTTTTTTTTTTCCCCTATGGTACTAGATATTCCAAGTAAACAGGGTTCACAGCTGGGATGTAGCTTTCCATACTTTTCTTTATGCCCATGGAATAGCACGCACATATAAGGAAGTTTGGCCATTATTTTATTATGCACACTTTTGTGTGTTTTTGCTCTTCTCACTGAACAATAGACCTTAAACATCCCATAAGATCTCCAATATAGATGTAATACTTTCTTGTCAATGGCTAACTGAAAAAGGATGAAGCCGGTTTCGTTCCCCATTGATAAACACTGACTCCATTTCCAGGTTTTACTTCTAGTAACAGCCATCATATGACATGGGGGATTGAACTTCCCTCACTGTGACCTTGTCCCAGGAATGGAAGAATAGTCTCTTGGTGTTGCATTTGACAGATTAAGGGCACCAGAGTTGGGCGAGGATATCAGAAGTGGGACCCAGAGAGGAGGAGGGAGCTGAAATGTGTGAAGGTCAGGGAAGGGGGAGGGGCCTCAAGGATGTACTTGGGTGCAACACAGTTTTGCCTCAGAGCTAATGTAGGGGCATCACCTGGGGATATTGTTTGCACTGTGACACAACAGGAAGAAGTTGATGGAGAACAGAGATTCCTGAACACAGAAGAAAGAAGCTAGGAAACCAAGCAGCTGCACTGGGAAGGACAGGAACTTCAATTTCCATCATAGATTTTGGTCATTTCTGCAACACTGCCACCATGTGGCTGAATCTGAGCAATGCAGCAAGCAGCCCCAACTTGTTAGACTGGAAAAATGAAGTAAAATCAATTCTCACCTTTTAGCTTAATTTTCAGCCCCCTGGGTCAAGATACAAAACATTCCCATCCACCCAAAGAGCTCTGTCGTGCTCTTTTCCAATCAGTCCTCTCCCGGAGGTCACTGCTGTTCTGACTTCCATAGATTAGATTAGACTCATCTGTCCCTGGGCGTACCTAAATGGAATCCTACCAGGCGTGCTCATGGGTCGCACTCACAGTGCCCGTGACACGCATCCATGTTGCATGTACAGCCGATTCTCATTATCCACGGTAGTTGTGTTCTGTAAAGTCGCCAGAGACACTGAATTAGCCAATACCAACCCATTGTTCCTGGGGGAATTAAAGGCCAGGCTCCTGAGAGCATGTGGTGATGACAATGTGGTCAAGTGATCAATACTTTTAAAGAAATATGTATATTTGCTTAAAAAATATATATATTTTAATAAAACGAGATATATATATTTCTGTGTGGTATCAACTAATCAATACATAGAAACAAACCAAATCAAAACAGTGAAACAGACATTATTACCTCATGTACATATATGACTGCATGACTGATGTGATCCTACAGTGTATACAATTAGAAAAATGAGAAATTATACCTCATTTATGTATGATTTATCAAAATGTGCAAATTCATTCTACTGTCGTGTACAACTAATTAGGACAAATTAAGAAATTATTTTTAAAAACACAAACTTATGTGTGTTTCTGTTTAAAGACGCCTTATTTAATGTTTCCTTCGCAAGGCCCCTCCAGCCTTCTTGCACTTAGGGACTGCACTTCAGGACCAAAGAGCAAAAATGCCAAGAAAAAAGGCACAAAAGATGTGAAAAAATATAGCACTAAAGAGATGATGAAAATGACACTTGTTTCGAGTACGAGAGCTGGAACAAGAAGCCAGAGCGAGATCTCGGCTGACCTCCTTGGGCATGTGCACAGCAGGTGGCTCACTAGTCACCACGCTGTACCTGTCCACTGATGGCCAAACCCTCCTGAGGATTGATTCTGCATTTACAAACAAATTTTAACAAATAGACAAATTCTCAGCTATAGAACCCATGGACAGCGAAGATGGACTGCACTTGTTCCTTTCTATTGCTGAGCTATATTCTAGTCCATGTACCTGACCCTACTGGTTTATCCAATCAGAGGTGGGATTTTGGGCTGTTTCCAGTTTAAAGCCACGAGGACTGGGTAAGCTATAAAGACTCTCATAGAAGCTGTTTTGTTGAAATAATGCACACATTTCTTATGGATATATTTCACCTAGGTGTGAAATCACCAGCCTGTTCAGCTTCATTAGAAACTCAGTTTTTTCCCAGGTGGTTGTACTATTTTGTCCTCTTACCAACAATGTGAAACACCTGCTCTTGACAGTCTTTTAATTGTATTTATTCTGCCGGCTTTCATTTGGAATTTCCTAATAGTTTTGATTAATGGCTATGCTCATCTCTTCTTGCAGCAATCAACCATTTGGATATATTTCTTCACACTTTGCTTTTCCTTTTGTCCATTTAGCTTTCTTACTACTAGAGTCCTTCATATATTCTACATGCGATGCGAGTCCTTCTCAAATACATATGTGTTGTCCCATGTAGTGGAACTGTTTTCTCCCACTGTGCTGCTTGCCTTTTCACGTACTTCCTAGTGAGTTGTGATGAGTTTTAGATTTCTATTAAATTCAATTTGTCAATTTTTCATTTAGGATTAGTGCTTTTTCTGTCCTAAGAAGTATTTGCTTACCCCTAGATATTGAAATCATTCTCTTATTTCTTCTAGAAGCTTTACAATTTTACCTTTCACATTTAGGCCTACAATCCACCTCAAATTAAATTTCCTGTATGACACAAAGTAGAAATTAAGATTAATTTTTTTGTCATGGATATCCAATTGCTCTGGTACTGAAAGAGCTTCTTTCCCCATTACTTGGCACTGATGTAGTGATGGCTAATTTTATA
This sequence comes from Glaucomys volans, assembly GCA_020662805.1. Taxonomy (NCBI): domain Eukaryota; kingdom Metazoa; phylum Chordata; class Mammalia; order Rodentia; family Sciuridae; genus Glaucomys; species Glaucomys volans. The sequence goes on from JAJEJO010001546.1 coordinate 76,156, forward strand.
TATTGGTTTGGCTGGGCCATGGTGCTCAGATATTTGGTCAAGCATGTCTGGATGTTTTTGTGAAAGCATTTTTTAGAAGAAATTAACATTGAAATCAGTAGACTGAATAAACTACCTCACCCTCCAAAATGTGGGTGGGTCTCATGCAATCGATTGAATTCCCTCAAGAAAAAGGGAATTCTCTCAGCAGCCTTCCTTCAGACCCCCAGGTGCAGGCTTGACTCTTCCCTGGGTCTCCAGGCTGCAGCCCACCCTGCAGATTTTGAACTTGCCAGCCTCATTTTTCAATTATTCTGATCCATTCATTGATTAATCAATTTGTCTTCGTATCTTAATTATTAAAGCATTACAACAGGTCTTAGATACAGCAGTGTAAGTCTTCTAAATTTATTTTTTCTTCAAGATTGTCTAGGTTACTCTAGGTCTGTGCATTTCTATGTAAATTATGGGATAGTGTATTTTAAAAATTCTGCTGAGATTATCTTTAAATATGTAAGTCAATTCAGGAGAAATTCTCATCTTAAAGATAGTCTTCTCACACACATGAAATATATCTCCATTTATTAAGTCTACTTTAATTTCTCTCAGCAATATTTTATAGATTTCAAAGTAGAGGGTTGAACTTACTTAGTTACTTTTAAAATTGGTCCCTAAGTGGATTCCATTTTTATGTCATTGTTACTATTTTTTCTTAATTTCTTTTTCTAATTATCTATTGGTTTCAATAGAAATGCTACTAAGTTTTGCACATTGACCTTGTCAGTTTGCAGTCTTGCTAAATTCTTGCCAGTTCCAGTTATTTCTTTTAGATTCCTTTAGACTTTCCACATACACTGTCAGGTATCTGTGAATATGGGTTTTACTTCTTCCTTTCAAACTTTTACCTTGGCTATGAGCTGAAGGTTTGTGTACCCCTCCCCAAATTCATATGCCGAAACCCTACATCTGATGTGATGTTGTTGAAGATGAGGCCATTGAGAGGTAATTAGGTCATGCAGTTGAGTCCTAATGATGGCACTGGTGCCCTCATCAAAGGAGAAAGGAGAGCCAGGTGCAATGGCGCATGCCTGACATCCCAGCTACAGAAGGAGGATTGCAAGTTCAAGACCAGCCTGGGCAACTTAGCAAGACCCTGTTTCAAAATAAAAAACTTAAAAGCACTGAGGGTACAACACCTCTGTGTTCAATCCCCAGTACCACCATTCCCTCCTAGAAAAAGAAGAGGAAGGGGAGAGCTTGCTTCCCCCTCCCACCATGTAAGGACACAAGACAGCTATCTGCAAACCAGAAAGAGCCCTCCCCAGACCCCAGAACTGCTGTCACCTTGATCTTGAACTTCCCAGTCTCCAGAACCTTGAGAAATTAAGATTTGTGCTGTATGGTATCTTGTTATAAGAGCCCAAACTAAGACAGCTTACCTTTTTGAGTCTTTTTGCCCTGATATTTCACTCCTAACAGTGACATTAGTGTATGGATTGTTTATATTTTGCAGATGGAGGAGGTCTGCTTCTGTAGCTGATGACGTCTTGGGCTCGGACCCCTGGTCAGCTCCTTCATGCTCACGGCTGTGGGAGGTCCTAGCACCACAGTCTCAGCCAAGTCCTCCTCTAGGACTTGCCTTTAGCCAGAGTCACTGCACTCCAGTCCACACCCCATGATTAGTCCATGGGGCGTTTAGAGACTCAGCCCTCTCACTGCCATGTGGGGACAGCTCTGCACAGTCACCCCAACCCGAGTCCCCACAGGTTCAACGGAGGCCTTTGTGGAAACAGCACAGGACATCAGTTTCTCTGTTTCCTTACCTCTGTGATCTTCACCCCCTACGGATGTTGATCTTGCAAGGCTTTTCCAATAAATTTTGTTTGTATGACCTTTGGTACAGGGAGTGGTCCAAAAAAGCAAATGATTAAATGGGATTTTGGAGCTGAACCACTTGGGATGGGATTCCAGTGGAATGGAGCCCACTGTATCTGCAGGTTCTGCATCTGTGCATCCAACCAGCTGTGGATTGGAGATATTCAGAAAAAAAGATTGCATCTGTATTAAACATGGACGTGCTCTTTCTCTCTTATCATTATTCTCTAAACAATAGAAAGACCATTTACATAGTGTTTACAGTATTTTATGTATGTAAGTGATCTAGAGATAATTTAAAGAATGCGGGAGGATTACAGAGATTTTATGCAAACGCCATGCCATTTTACATAAGGGGCTTGGACATGGAGGACTTTGGTATCCTCATGGAGTTCTGGAAGAAATCCCCCAAGAGGGGACTTCATACAGTTAAATCTGCTTCCTGGAAAATTGGTCTGCTGAGATAGCTATTACTGGTTTTCTGAGACCTTTTATTATTGACAGATGGTTAAATTGATCAAATGCTTTTTCTATTACTCTGATAATAATCCCATTATCTTATTTTTTTTCTTACTGTGGTGAATTGCATACATGGATTCTTTTTCCATTGGATTTTTTCCTTATTTGTCCCATCTTTACTGAAGAAAAATTGGAATGCAATAAACGAAATGTATTTAAACAGTATTAATAGTATATGTTCATTCCTATAAAAAGATCATAAAAGTCAGTGTAACAAACGTTTCCATAGCCCTCAAATTTTCCTTTTTACTGATGTAATCCATTTTTCCTTCCATCTGTACCCCTAGGTAACTGCTTTCTTTCAAACTATCAATTATTTTCAATTTCTAGAACTGTATATAAATGAATTGTGCAATGCCTATGTGTGTGCATGCATGTATATGTATTTACATTTTCTTGCCTGGCTTCTTCCGCTTAGTATGATGATTTTGAGACTCATCCGTATTACCGCTTATTTCAAATTTTTTTCTTACTTTTTACTGATGGTATTATTCCATTACACAGACTTACCACAATCTGTTTATTAATTCATCCATTGACATTTGGGTTGCTTCTAGTTGTGGATTATTACAAATAAAATTACTGTGAACATTTGCATATATGTCCTCATGTGGACATCACATGTTTTCATTTCTCACAAGTGCAGTGGAAAGATGAGAGAATATGACAGGTGAAGGTTTAGCCTTTCATGAAATAGCCAAACTGTTTGCAAAGATAGGTTCCCTTTTCCCTCTGGCAGTGCATGAGAGTTCCAGCTGCCTCACGCCTTCACCCACACATCCTATGGTCAGTCTTGATTTTCAACACTGTACAATTTGACTTTCACATCTTTGGAGATTCAGTTTTCATTTCCCTGCTGGCTAATGATACTCATCATCTTCCTTGTATCTACTGAACGTCAGCATATCCTTCTGTAAAGTGTTCAACCCATTTTCTTAGGTTGTCTTCATATTAAAGAGATATTCCTCTATTGTGAATAAGTGCTATTTCTTTGACATATGCACAATGAATGTTTTCTCTAAGTTTGTGAATGTCCTTTTAATTTTCCTAATGGTGTCTTTTAAGAAGGAAAAGTGTTTTTTTTTTTATTTTGGTGAAGTAAAAGTTATATTTTTCTTTTATTTGTATATTCTAAGAATCCCTTGTCTTACCAAAGATTCAAAAAGTTTTATTCTGTTTTCTTTTAGAAGTTAAATAATTTCAGGCTTTACATGTTTGTCTGTGATCCATGTCAAAGCAATTTTTGTGGTCGGTGTGATGTGAATGTTCTTTATCTGGGAGGGCATTCATTGAATCTAGTACTGTTAATTGAAAACACTTTCCTTAATGAATTGCCTTGGTACCTTTGTCAAGGAACAATTGACCTTATATACCTGGATCAATTCCAGGGCTTTGTTTTTCCATTGATGTCTAGGTTTTTCCCAAACTGAGCAGTCTTGATGACTGTATTTGTATTACATCTTGAAATAGGTAGCACAAATCCTATAGTTTGTTCTTTTTTTGACATTGTTTTCTCTAGGTCCTTGCATTTGCATATAAATTTTAGGATCAGCATGTTGACTTCTATTAAAAAAAAAAAAAAGAAAGAAAGAAAAACAAAAAAAGTCTAGTGGTGTTTGGATTACAATTGTATTGCATCTGTAAACCAATTAGAGGAAGCCAAAAAAAAATGAGGAGTTTCCAATCCATGAATATATTTCTCTCCATTTTTAGATCTCCGTGTCACAAAGCACTACTGTGTGGCTTTCAGTGTAATGGTTTTGGATGTATTTTGTTGGAATTATTCCTAGATATTTTTGTTTTGAATTTTTAAAATTTTTCTCTTCTCAATTGTTTGATTTTTACATATTAACCTTTGATTCTGTGACCTTTGCAAATCTAATGTTAGTTTTAGTAATCATTGTGTAGCTTTCCTGGAAGTTTTTATATCAGCAGTTCATTGACATCTGCAAATAAGGGCCATTTCATTCTTCTTTTTTGATCTTTATATCTTTATTTATTTTGGGCTTATATTGCATCAGGCCCTCCAACATCATGGTAATAGGAGTTATTACAATAGCCATCCTTATCTTGTTTCCAATCTCAGGGGGAAGTAGTCATTATGTATGATGTTGATTACAATTTAGCTTGTAGTCCTTTTGTCAGTTTGAGAAAGTACCTTTTATTCCTAGTTTGTAGAGTATTTTTTATCACAAATGAATATTGAATTCTGTAAAGTGCTTATCTATTTGCTGAAGTGATTATCTGGTTTTATCCCCATATTCTGTTAATATAGTGAACTATATCAACAAATTTTCAAGTGTTAAATCAACTTTCATTCTGGGATAAACTCTATGATATTGAATTTGGTTTTCTAATTTATAGTACAGATTGTTGCATCAATATTTATGAGTGATGTTAGTGTGTAAAAATGGTTTTGGTAATAGCCTGGTAAAATATTGATATTAGGATATGCTGGACTCATAAAATCATTTGGAAAGTGATCCCTTCTCTATTTTTTAAAAACATTTGTGTAAGATTTGTTTTTCTCTTTCTTGAATAACACATTCCTCTAGTGAAATCATCTGCACTCAGACTTTGCTTATTGACAAGGTTTATAATAGGCATTATTAAAGTATATTTTCCCATACCTCATGGAGCATATTTATAATAATTGCTTAACATTTCTTTTCATAATTCAATATTAAAGTCATCTCATAGTTAATCTCCACTGGTCATCTCTGTTCTGGAATTTGGTCACTGACTTAGTCAGTTGGGTTGACTAATACGGTGTGACTTAAATGAACTGTCTCTCACAGTTCTGGAGGTTGGGATCACTACGATCAAGGAGTCAGCCAATTCGGTTTCTAGTGAGGGCTCTTCCTGGCTTGCAAATGGCCACTTTCCTTGTCTTAGTGTATGCATGGGGTGGAGGGTGGGGTCCTTTTTCTCTTCTTATAAAGCCACTATTGCCATCATGATGGCCCTGCCCTCATGATTTCATCTAGCCTGATTACCTCCCATCCAGATACCACCTCATCCGGTGTTGTGAGCTTCAGCACATGAATTTTGGGGATGCAAGCATCCAGTCCATGACAGTCACACTTACCTGTTTGGGGGGTTGTTTTTAAGATACAGTGACTTGGATTTTATCTTGACCATTATGAATACTCAGCTGTGCAGACTCTGGGTCCTGTGACCATCCTTTGAAGAATTTCCTTTTTTGGTATTTTTTTTTTCTTGCACGTGTGTGCGTTTTTAATTTTAACAAGAAATCAACACAGGCTTGGGCAAGTTGGACAATGTTATTTTATTATTAATAATGTTCTATTATTTAAACGTGTTTGTGTAAGATTCATTTTGTCCCATAACTATTTAAAAGACTTTATTAGTGAAGCTTTCTGAGTACGGAGTTTATTTCATGAAAGGATTTTAATTATGGATTCAGTACAATAGTACGAAATACTGTGTTTCTCTTGAATAAAAAAATACCCTCTATATATTAGAGTTATATGTTTTTCTTGATTGTTGATCATTGACATAATTTTAACATTATTTTTTACACAGAAGTTTCCTTTCCTAATGCCACAAGCCAATGGAACTACATTACTATCTAAGAAAATAAACAATAATCCCAAAATATCCATTTAATATTCAAATGCAGTGATTGTCCCCAACTGTAGTTTAAAGTTAGGATCCAATCAAGATTCATGTGTTGTATTTGCTAGTTACATATCTTTAGTCTTTTTAAATGCAGACTATGTCTCCTATGTCTTCTTTGTTCATGGCACTTAATTTATTAAGTAAGAATAAAAGCCAGTCACTTTGTGGAACCATCTGTATTTGAGATTCATAAACATTTTTTCCTTTGTTATTTAACATCCTGTAACTAGAAGATGAGTCCACAGGCTTGGTGAGAACCAACTTAAACTCTGAGCAAGTGACTAAGAGTGGTGAGTCCTACAATGTCCTCATGTCAGATGAGGGGCTGGATTGCTTCCAAGAGGTCATCGTCAGATCTCTGATGGAAAGGTGTGCTTTATTCACCAGCATGATGGTTTCGCATAGTGCAAATCGTGCTGCCCAATATAGGAAGTATTTTCTGCCCAATTGGAAGTATTTTGATTCACTGATGGTTGCAAAACGGTCATACTCTAACTATTAAGTTTATCAGCTGCGTTGTTCAGAGAAGTCTCCCTTCACTGAGTGGAGATGAACTGTTTCTGCTTGCAAAATGAAGGATCAAAGTTTAATCATTTTCTCTCACTCCCAGTTTCTAGGATGGGCACAGATGTAATCATTGCCTGCAATGGTGGTCTCTGGAGTGTTTTCCTCTCCCTTTTCCTTTCTGTTCTTTTAAAAAAAACAATTTTGGACACATGCATTTTATTTATTTAGACATTTATAATTACTATTATCTTGTTGAAAACCAAATTGCCCCAAATTTGACCAGTGGGAACCCCAGTAAACTGACTTCTGTGGCCTGCTGCTGTCACCCCAGCAGCCTGTGACCACTTTCTTCCCCTTGACACGTTAGAAATGGCAAACTCCATTGCTTTCTCTTCCCCAGGCTGGTTTCCATGCCTCTGAAGAGCCTTCATTCTCTAGAGCAAAGAAAGATATTTAGACACTTGGAACTGAGCTCTGGGCAGGCTCACTATAAAGATGCCATTGCTTTAGGTCCTTTCTGGTGCAGAATTTAGGTACAGTTGGCTCTGTGCCTAGGTGGGTTTTGCATCCCATGGAGTCAACCAGTCTCAGACAAAAAAAAATTTGAAACAACAAAATCCTACCTGTACTGAACACATACATATTTTTTTCCTTGTTATTCTCTTAACAATACAGTATAACATGCATACATTGTATTCGATACTATCAGTACCTTGAGAAGATTTAAAGTAGATGGAAGGCTGGGTGTGGTGGCATATGCCTATAATCCCAGCAATTTGGGAGTATGAGGCAAGAGGATTGCAAGTTCAAGGCCAGACTCAGCAACTTAGCAAGGCTCTGAGGAACTTAGTGAGACCCAGTCTCAAAATAAAAAATAAATAGGGCTGGGGATATGGCTCAGTGGTTAAGTGCCCCTATGTTCAATCTTTGGTACCAAAATGAATGAAAGAATGAATGAATAAAGTTTATGAAAGGATAAACATAGGTTATATGCAAATGCTACCCCATTTTACTGTAGAAACTTGAACATCCACAGATTTTGTTATCTGTAGGGAGTCTCGGACCCAATATCCGGCAGGCTTGAAGGAATGACTGCATGTATTTTTAACTTGAATTTATATTGATATATCCAATTCAAATGTGACATGACATGGAATGAATTATTTGTACTCTATGACACTTTAAGTCTTGGTCCCTAATAACTTCAATATATTTACTTATTTCCTTTATCTTATAATAAAGGTAAAGTGCTTACAAATTAAAATACTAATATAACTACTAATACTAATTACCACTAACATAACTACTAAACCTACTTATTTTCTTTATCTTATAATACAAATAAAATGCTTACTAATTACAATATTGATATTACTACTGAAACTAATACTACTGAGTACCAAGTCCAAGTAGCAAGACCAAGTCCCAAGTCTCCTACTAGGGAGAGAACCCGGGGAGTCCTGTGTACTAGGCAAATGCTCTGCCCACTGAGCTATGTCCCCACCTCTTGATTCGTTTTTTAAATGCTCAGTCTGTATCTTGCTAAAGATGGAGAGGTCTGTGTTCAGAAGTCACTTGGAAAATTGTTCTGTATCCAAGATTAAGTTACTGTGAAATAATAAAATATATAGATATAAAGGTATATGCTCCTTGTTCCTGACATGGAGCTCCTAAAAACCTTGGAAACAGGGGTGCTGGAAGAATCTTTTGTTATCATATCTGGGCTTTGACCCTGGATCCTGACACACAGCTCCAGGAACCTTGGTAATTTCCTAAGTGATAGGAGGGGGTCACCACAACCTCCAATTTGTCACCAAGACAGATGGAAGTGGTGCCTCACCTGAGGACCCACCCATTGTGATTGGCATCTGAGGCAGAGGCGTCTTGCTGGAGTTCTCCCTGAACTTGTGGGGTGTGTGCACAAGTTCAAGAAGTGTCAAAATTGAATTCTAGGACCCTTCATTGGCATCCACCGAGTAATGGAGAATTGCTTGGTGTCGGATAATTCCCTCACATCTGGCGTCAGAAGTAAAGATTTTAGTCAATACAGAGTATTATGAGAATATGCAGGAAAACAATTTGTTTTCCCTAAGGACAGTTTCCAACTTGACCAACAGTTAGGTTCATTCATTTCCATTGTTTTCTATTTTAGAGGTTCTTTTCTTCATTTTATGATCAATTTTATTTTAAAAATATGTATTTTAAGGTGAAAACTATATGAAACTACATACAGAGGATTTGCTTGCATTTAGAGCTTTCCACGGTGACTTACCACCAACTCCACTAGAGGGCGCTATTCTGTTATTTGTTTCTAGTTTGTCCTTTTTGTTTCTCTTTCAAAACAATTTGCTGCTTGCATCTTACAATAAAATATATATTTAGTGTCCTTCAGTGTCCACAGGGAATTGGTTCCAGGCACGCCCACCGACACCAACATGCGTGGATGCTCAGGTCTTTATGTAAAAGAGGATGGCTTTTGGACAAAACCTATGCATACTCCTCAATGTATTTTAAATTATCTCTAGACTACTTTTAACACCAAATACAATGGAAGCGCTATGTAAATAGTTGTTCCAGTACAATTTTTTAGGAAAAGATGACAAGGTGAGAGAGCGAGACATATTTACTCTAGCCCCAACCACCGCAGACCTAACTACATTTTAAATTCACGGTTCACCAAATCCATAGATATGGAAGCTGTCACAGACATGGAGGGCTGACTGTGTATCTATGCCTAAGCAATATAAATTTTAATTTTAATGGATTTTGAACTTCAAAAGAAGGATATCTTACTATTTGCTCTTTCCTCATCATTTTCACTCAAATTACATTGCTGAGCTCCGTGCACACGGTTCTGCAAAGGAGTCTGCACGCTCATTTTCGCTGAGATGACAACACCACAAGTCATTTATCTTTCTATCAATGGCATCTTGCTGTTTCCAAGGCCTTTTCATATTTTCTATGCATTCCTATCAATATTCTTTTTCATTTTTCTTAGCACATATGGGAGACTTTCACCTAATCAAACACAGAATTACCAAGCAGAAAGGAATGTGAGGTTCCACTGCCGTAAAACCTGTAGAAAGACTTCCAGTTCTGACTCCTTTCAAGGAACTTTGAAGACCCTATTCCCATCCACACAACAAGAAAGGAGCTGAACAAATCGAGAATCAATAATTCATCTTAGATTGAACAGAGAGTTGAGGTCACTAAGCAAACCACTGTCCCCAGAATTGGAGAGAACAACCAATTTTGAGAATCACAATGTGTTGGAGCAAAAATGTCTGCAGGGATCAGTAACTGGAGAGCAGGAGTGGAGAGGTGTGATACCTTTCCTCACCTCTCACAAGGATCGTGGCTAACACCCCGTAACAAAAGACAGATTAAAGAGAGAAAAGCACAAGAGAGTTTATTTCATCAAAGTTTTACATAGCATGAGCGTCTTCAGATTGAAGGCCTGAAGACCTAGGGAAAATTGTTCATTTTTTTGCCTAGATTCAAGGAAGCATGGGCAGCCATGTAGAAATACGATTGGATAAAAGGGGTGTTGTCTAAGTGGGGGCACAGAGCAAGGCCTGTCTGGATTCTTTTTTTGGAACCGGGGATTGAACTCAGGGGCACTCGGCCACTGAGCCACATCCCCAGCTCTTTTTTGTATTTTATTTAGAGACTGGGTCTCACTGAGTTGCTTAGGGCCTTGCTAAGTTGCTGAGGCTGGCTTTGAACTCGTGATCCTCCTGCCTCAGCCTCCCGAGTCGCTGGGATTACAGGTGTGCGCCACCGCACCCAACTGGAGTCTTCTTGGCTCTGTGTGACATTCCTTGTTCCAGGGTCTAGGTCAGGACTCCTTCTGGAATGAAGGTCTTACAAGGTGCTGGTGAGTATGCAGCTCTTCCACAGAAAGCTGGAGGAAGGTTAGAGCAGCATCTCTAGGCTTACGTTGGGGGAGAGAGGTTCTACTTTCTATGACCTCCTCTCCTGGGGAGAGGAATTCTGCTTTCTTTTCTTCAAGGGGGAACCAGTGGTGAGAGACAGGAGGGCAGGAGGAAGTCAGAGACCCCGGCCCTGAGGCTTCTGAGTCCTTCCGGCGTTCTGGGATCCACAGGGTTCCACGTGCCAAAGTGCCACACTTCAAGGTTCATCTTCTGAGGCTCAGCACTGTCACAGGCTCCATGTGGACAAATTTAACAGTTAAAAACTCCAGAGGCAGCTCAGTCTTAGGGAGAGCCCCACGGATTTTTTAGTTTTATCTTCAGGAGCTCAACCAAGTTTTCGCAGTAAAAATTGGAGAAAGATCCTCTAATGCTTCTGAAAGAGAAGAGAGGGAAACCTTTTCAAAAGTAGCCATTTTGAAATACACCTGGAGTGTTCTGTTCTTAACAATGCCACATTTCCCTGGGCACAAATGACAGGCATTGTTGGAGCCTATGCCACCTGAGGGGAGGGCCACACCTAACCACAGTCCTCACTGGCCTTCCATGTGGGAGAAGGGAAACACCTAACTCCAGACCGCTAGCCTTCCTATGTCACCTAAGTGGGGGGTGGGACTGGCAAGGGTCACAGCCCACCGGCCCATCAAAAGACTGATACCTAGTGTAGGACTAAAGAAACCTTCCCTTCCCACCACATCTTCCCACCACATCTTCCCACCACATCAATAAGCCTCTTGTATAATAACAGGAATGTACTAGAATGACTTCACATTTCAGACGTTATTTAAGAATAAAAAGGTAGGGGCTCCAAGGCAATAAGAGAGACAGAAACCAGGACACCAGAGGAATTTTGGCCTCAGACACCTACAGACTCAGTGAACAGTAAATACAGTCTAACCCCTATCCACAGAAACATAAAACTTCATACTAACGTTGAATTTGCCTCAGTTCCTTTAGTCCACATATCTTGCCTGGCTTTCAACAACAACAACAACAAAAAATTACAAAGCAAGCTAAAAACAAAAACAAAAACCCACTTTGAAGAGACAGAGTAAACACCAGGCTTAGATATGGCAGATACTGGAATGATAAACCAGAAATTTAGAGCACCTATGATTCTAATGCTATTATAGTTTGAATCTGAAATGTCCCCTAGAGTCTCATGTGTTCAGAGGTGGGCCTTTGGGGGAATGGTTGGGTCATGAGAGCTCTAACTTCATCAGTACATTAATCCATTGGTGGTTGAAGGAACTACTGGAAGGTGGGGCCCACTGGTAGAAGTCAGTCACTGAAGGCATGACCTAGATGGGCTTATCTTCTCTCTGGACCCTTCCCCACCTACTTTCTAGCTGCAATGATCTCAGCAGATTTCCTCCATCATGCTCTTCTGCCATGATGTTCTGTCTCACCTCAGTTTCAAAACAGTGGAGCTGACCAACCACAGACTGAAACCTCTCAAACCATAAGCCCAAACAAACTTTTCCTCCTCTGGTTGTTAGTGTCAGGTATTTTGATCACAGTGATGCAAAGCTAACATAGAAATTTATACCTTGAAGTGAGGCCACTCTATGACTATAACTGACCAGTGATTCAGAAGTCTTTGGAGCTGCTTTGCAAGAGGATTTGGAAAGGTTTACAGATGCACGTTAGAGAAATCTTAGAATGTTGTAAATGCAGCTTAATGGGCAATTCTGATGGGAGTTCAGAAGACCAGAATGCCAATAGGTATGTGGGCAATAAAAATTGTGCTCATGAAGTTTCTGATGGAAATGAGGACTCTACTGGGAATTGTAAGAAAAACCATACAATGTTACATTCTGGCAAATAAATAGTCAACATTTTGTCCCTGTCCCAGACTTTTTTGTGAAGCTTAATTTGAAGATAATAGAGTAAGTAATCTGGTAGAGGAAATTATAAGATAGCACAACATTGAGGAAGTAGTGTAGGTTGGCAAGTTTTTCTATGTGTATTGTAAAAATTGGGAGCAAAAGGCAGAGGATAAAGATTTTAAAAACTTGCATTTTGGCCAGAAAGGCACATATAAAATCGGTACCAAAAAATGTGTGGTTACTGAGAGATGAGTGTCATTAAAGAGAAGCCAAGTACTTTGCACTGGGACAATAGGAAAGCTGCCTTGAGGCCGTCCCATTCATCAGAACCTAAATGTGTAAAAGTGAAAACTCTTTTTAAAGACTTTGCTTTGAGAAGAGAGTACCAGAGGTCCTCTTCTCATACAAGGGTGTCTAGGAAGTTGTATCTCCAGGATTTGTTTCAGTGTGTTCAGTCACCAGGCACTCAGAGTCTACTATATAACATTGGTCTATGGGCCTTGGCTCCTGGCTCGAGCTTTGTAACAGACTGTGACATCATCCTTGTGCTGCTGTTTTTGTAGAAATGTAAAATGCTGAGATACAGGGTCAGGGAGGCTACCACCAGGTTTCAAAGGAAGGCCTGGGACTTCAGGCAACGTGTAGCAGGGTCAGAATTTCTGAGCCTTCCCTGTGAAGGAGATGCACGAAGTTATATGAATGAAGCCAAAACTGCAATGGAGATGCCAGGAGTTAAGAAATGCCAAGAACATGGAGCACCTGCTGAGGAGTTAATACATGTGGGCTGCAACCAGCAACACCACAGGGATGGGGCCACGCAAGCCCTTTGGGGCCCACATCTTGACACCACGTGCCCTGGATTCTGGACATGGCGTATGATTTAATGTTTTGCATTCTGGGTTTCCTTTTTTTTTTTGGGGGGGGGAGTGCCATTCCTTCTTTCTATGCTGCTATTCCTCCTTTTTGGAATGGGAATGTTTCCTCTGTACCATTGTATGTTGGAAGCATGTAACTTGCCTTCTGATTTTACAGTGACTCAATACCTAATAATTTGCCTTGCATCTCAGAGGAGACTTTGTACTTGGACTTTTTTAAAAATTCTGAATGGACTTGGACTTCTGAGCAATGCTGGAACTGACAAAACTATAGCACTCTTGGAGATGGTTTGAACACCTTTTGTTCTGTGAGATGGGTATAAGTCTTTGGGGGCAGGGCTGGAATATTATAGTTTGTATCTGGAATGTCCCCCAAAGTCTCCCACATTCAGAGAGAAGGCATTTGGGAAGCAATCAGATCATTAGGGTCTGACCTTATCAGTGAATTAATACACTGTTAGTGAATAGATTACTGGCAAGTAGAACCCACTTGGAATAAGTAGCTCGCTAGGAGCATGCCTGGAAGGATTTAAGTTACTTTTGGCCCCTTCTTTTCTCTCTCTGTCTCATGTTTTAGAGCTTGTATCTTTTCCCTGACCCCTTTTTCCTTCTCTCTCTCTCTCTCTCTGTCTCTCCCTACCCCCACCCCTATTTCCCAGCTGCAATGAGCTGACCAGTTTTTCTCCACCATGTCCTTCCATCATGATGTTTTGCCTCATGTGAGGTACAAAGAAATGAAGCCCACCAACCAGGGACTTTAACCTCTGAAACCATAGCCAAAATAAACTTTTCTTCCTCCAAGTTTTTTGGTGTTAGGTATGTTGGTCAATAGTGCTGCTGTCCAACACACATATAAGGACTCTAATGGAAAAATTGCAAGAACTAATGGGTAATGTACACATGGTGTTACGTCTACACCAAGCAAAGAGGTGAAAACCTAAGAAATAATAAAGGAAATGATAAAAATGTAAAATACCATAATGGAAACGAAGAATGCCCATGATCATTTCATCAATAAACTAGACATGGCCGAAGAGATAATCAGTGAGCTCTAACATCACTAGTCATCAGGGAAATGCAAATCAAACTAGAATGAGATATCATCTCACACCAGTTAGGGTGACTATTATCAAGAGGATAAAAAAATAACGAATGTTGGGAAAAATGCAAAGAAAAGGGAATTTTCACATAGTATTTACAGGAATGTAAATCAGTACTACAGAAAACAGTATTAGAAGTTACTCAAATAACTAGAAATAAAGCTACCACATACTCCAGCAATGACAATTCTAGATCTATATCCAAAGGAATTGAAATCAGTATGTTGAAGAGACAGTTACATTTTCATGTTTATTACAGCACAATAGCCAAAATGTGCAATCAACCTAGGTATCCATTAATGGATGGATGAATAAAGAAAATGTGATATAAATGCAAATGTAATATTACTCAGCCATAAAAAGAATGATATTCTGTAATTTGCAGCAACATGTATGGAACTGGAGAACACTAGGCTGAATGAATTGAGCCAGGCACAGAAAGACAAATACTGCATGTTCTCATTTATATATGAAAACTAAAAAGTTGACATTGTGGAAGCAGAGAATAGAACAATGGTTACCAGAGCATGGAAAGGGTGTGTGGAGAGGAATTTGGACAGAGGATAGTTGACAGGTACAGGGTACAGTAGATCAGAGAAATAGCTTCTAATGTTCTATAGCATAATAGGATAACTATTGTTGAAAAAAATTGTTATGGTTTAGATATGAGGTGATCCTCAAAGGCTCATGTGTGAGACAGTGCAAGAATGTTAAGAAGTGAATTGATTTGGTTAGGATAGCCTTAACCTAATCAGTGCATTAATCAACTTAAATAGGTTAACTGGATGGTAACTGTAGGCAGGTAGGGTGTGGCTAGAGGAGATAGATCACTGGCAGTGTGCCTTTGGGTTCATATTTTGTCTCTGGTGAGTGGAGCTATTCCTGCTTCCTTGTCATGTCTTAAACGACTTTTCTCCTCCACACCCTTTCACCTGATGTTCTGCCTCACCTCAGGCCCAGAGGAACAGAGGGGGCCATCTATGGACCAAGACTTCTGAAACTCTGAGCAGCAAATAAACTTCTCCTTCTCTGAAATTGTTCTGGTCAGATCTTTGGTGAAAAAGCTGACTAAACAACAACTAAATGAATATTTCAGTGTACAACTCAAGATAAATTTGAAAGTTCCCACAACAAAGATATGATACATAGGAGTGGTGATGGATGTGCTAGATACCTTGACCTAATCTTGTATGCATGTACTGAAATGTCACACTCTGTCCCATAAATATGTACAAGTGTCGTGCTGATTAGAAGGACAAATGTATTTTTTTAAAAAAGAATCAGAGATATTGAAGAAATATCATTAGAAAATCCTAAAACTAAAGTGCAGTGAAAAATTATGGAAGGAGAGAACTGAATATCCAAGAACACTGGAACAATTACCAAAGGTAAGTGTACATGTAATAAAAGCACCACAAAAAAAGAAAGAAATGAATATAATGTGAATCAAATGGAAGCAATAATGACTGAGAGTTTCCCCAAATCAATAACAGACAATAAATCACAGATCTATAAAACCAAGAGAGCACCAAACAGAATAAGTGCTCCCTAAGACACCCCAAAGCCCCCAAATCAAAATAAAAACAAACAAAAAACAATATACCTAATTTTCAAATTTCAAAACATCAAATACAAAATTGTGAAAGAAGTTGGAGGAGTTGGGGAAAGGGAGACTTATTATAGAAAAGCAAGAGCATAAATTACTTTGGTTTTCTCTTTGACAATTTCACTCCATTCTCTTCTTGTTTGAATAATTTATAAAGTGTTGAAAGAAAAAATCTATCAACCTAAAAAGTCTTGTCCAGCAAAGTTATCATTCAAAAATGAAAAGGCAACATAGACTTTCTCAAACAAATAAAAAATAAATTTCTCACCAGTACTTCTGTTCTGCAAGAAATGTTAAAGTCTTTGGAAATAAGATAATAACAGCTGTCAGAAACTTGGATTCATGTAAAGAAAGGATGAGTGTCTAAGAAGAAATAAGAGAAAGTAAAAGAAAGTATTTCATTTTTCATATTCTTATTGACAGAAAAAGATCACAGTTCAAAATAATGAAAGCAATGTACTTGGTGATTATAGCTCATGGATAAATGAAATATTCATTTATCAGCATTGTTATAAGGAAAAGGAGAGGGAAATACTTTTTCATGCAATACTTGCTCTATCTGTGAAATGGTATATAGAGCTATTTGAAGGAGGATTTGGGTTAATTATAAATGTATACTGAAAACTTAAATCACCAGTAAAAAAAAGCTTTAAAAAGAAGTACAATTGATATGCTGATAAAAGACAAAAAATGGAATCACATAAATGCTCAGTTAAAACCACAAAAAGCAGGGCTGGCCCATCACCTGCCTTTCACCTACCCATCACCCACTGACCAAGGTCCACTTGCTGATCATCTGCTGGTAGCCTGCAGACTGCCTGCAGACTGTCAGTGGATCACTAGCTGCCTGCTGTTGCCTGGAAGTCCATTGTCACAGTACCCACAGGTTTGGTTACAAGTAGCTGCTGCCATTTTGGGAAAATAGCCAGGACCTGAAGGACCCCAGCCTGACTAATTGAGCCCTGCCTCCAGGACCCCCAGCCTGACTGACTGCACCCCACCTCCAGGACCCCAGACCAACTGACCGCACCCCGCCTCTAGGACCCCACAACCCAACCAACCACACCCTGCCTCCAGGACCCCCTGGGCCTGACTGACCACACCCCACCTCCAGGGGTGTGGCCTGACCAAGCACATCCAACATAGACTCAGTGCCCATGCCCTGCATTGCAGCTCCCCATTTGCCAACACATTTGGAAGTCAGTGCAGCCATTGTGGATTATCCTGGAAGTGGAAACTGTTATTAGGTGGGACAAATCCCATCCTGAGACCCCTGCTGGAGACTGGAAGCTCATTGTCAGGTACCTCTCATGCATCAGGGTACTGAAAACTGGGAGGTTTGAATACTATATGACTGTTATAGTGCTGGTTTTTTTTTCTCCTTTTGGAAAAATTTTGTTTTTATTTCTTTATTTTTCTTGCTATTTTCCTTTTGATTACCTGTTTCCTCAGAGTCTCTCCCTTTTCTCATGCTAACAACCAACTTCTTTTGACTACACTTTCACTCTACCTATGATCTAGAACTTCTTTATACTCTTTTCTTATCCCATTAACAGTTACATCCTATACCCTCCCTATCCTCTTTGTCCTCCATTAGAAACTTCAGTCCTCATTGCAAATGTATTTGCTGTACTATAGATAATAATTGAACTCATCCTCTCTGTTTATTACGACAATATTGTTAATGTCTTCATAGGGGCTATTTGGTTTATGGCTGCATTTTCTCTGTACTGGGTGTTGCTAATATTGATCTCCCCCTTAAAGAAGAGGTTTTGGAAACCTCCAGTGTCACTATAAGCCTATAGGGTGGAGATTGCAATACCCCAGATCTGTATTGCTAGACGGGAAGATATATGAACAACATGAAAAAACAAGGGAAGAAAGTGTTCCAAACAAACCAAAATTCTATACTAATAGAATCCAATGATAGCATGGTAGAAGAAATGTCAGAAAAGGGGTTCAGAATATACATGATTAAAATGATTCATGAAGCAAAGGATGAGATAAGAGAGCAAATGCAGGTAATGATTGATCACCCCAATAAGCAGTTGATAGAGCAACTGCAGGAAGCAAAAGATCACTTCAACAAAGAGATAGAGATTCTGAAAAAGAACCAAACAGAAGTCCTTGAAATGAAGGAAACAATAAACCAAATAAAAAACTCAATGGAAAGCATCACCAACAGACTTGAAAACAGAATACTGAATCTTGAAAATAAAGTTGCCCAAATAGAGAAGATGGTAAGAAATCATGAACAAAATCTCCAAGAACTATGGAATATAATGAAAAGACCAAATTTAAGAATTATCAGAATTGAGGAAGGCACAGAGATACAAAACAAAGGAGTGAACAACGTATTCAATGAAATATCAGAAAATTTCCCAAACCTGAAGAATGAAATGGAAATTCAACTACAATAGGCTTACAGAACACCAAATGCACAAAATTACAGCAGATCCACACCAAGACACATTATAATGAAAATGCCTAACATACAAAATAAAGATAGGATTTTAAAGGCTGTGAGAGAAAAGCATCAGATTACATATAGGGGGAACCAATATGGATATCAGCAGATTTCTCAGCCCAGACCCTAAAAGCTAGAAGGGCCTGGAACAATATATTTCAAGCTCTGAAAGAACGTGGTTGCCAACCAAGAATCTTATATCCAGCAAAACTAACCTTCAGATTTGAAGATGAAATAAAATCCTTTCATGACAAACAAAAGTTAAAGGAATTTACACATAGAAAGCCTGCACTACAAAACATTCTCAGCAAAATATTCCATGAGGAAGAAATGAAAAACAACAATATAAGTCAGCAAAGGGAAGATGTAGGGAAGTAATCTAATGAAGGGAAGAAATCTCTGACACAGGTCAGCATGCAATGATTTTTTTTATCCCTTATTACATATGATTTTAGCCTTTTATACCCCTGCAAACAAAGAAGGCAAAAAGCCAACAGCAATGAATTCCCAGGCAAAGCAGGCAAATTGCCAACAGCAATGGCTAGGGCAAATGCACAACAGCCACTCCTTGAACTGTTTCTTAATCTAACCTAGGCTGAAACATTTCGAGCTCTGTCCTTTCTCAGGACCAGAGGAACATTCTTGTTTGCAAGCAATGTTCTCTCTGTTTCTGACCTCTTGGCAGAACATCCGTTTGCAGGCAAGTCCTACCAAGGACTACAAAGTACCTTGTTTGCAAGAAAACCTATAGCCACTACTTCTGATTCTCTACAGGAGGAACTACCCTAAAGGAAAAGCCAATCAAAGGAGAAACCAAGTCAAGCTAAAAATCAAAACTAAGCCAAAATGACTGGGAATACAAATCATATCTCAATAATAACCCTGAACATTAATGGCCTAAACTCATAAATCAAAAGACATAGACTGGAAGATTGGATTAAAAAGAAAGACCCAACAATATGCTGCCTTCAAGAGACTCATCTCATAGAAAAGGCCATCCACAGACTAACAGTGAAAGGATGGGAAAAAAACCTACCAGTCACTCAGACTCAGTAACAAAGCAGGGGTTTCCATCCTTATATCAGATAAAGTGGACTTCAAGCCAAAGTTAGTCAGAAGGGATAAAGAAGGTCACTTCATACTGCTTAAGGGAACCATAAATCAGGAAGACATAACAATCATAAATATTTATGCCCCAAACAAAAACACATCTATGTACATCAAACAAATCCTTCTCAATTCCAGGAATCAAATAGACCACAACACAATAATTCTGGGTGACTTTAACACACCACTCTCACCACTGGATTGATCTTCCAAACAAAAACTAAACAAAGAAACCATAGAACTCAATAACACAATCAATAGCTTAGACTTAACAGACATATAGAATATTCCATCCATCACTGGGTGAATACACTTTATTCTCAGCAGCACATGGATCCTTCTCTAAAATAAACCAAATGTTATGCCACAAAGCAGCCCTTAATAAAGGCAAAAATTAGAGATACTACCTCGTATTCTATCAGATCATAATGGAATGAAATTAGAAACCAATGACAAAATAAAAAACAGAAACTACTCCAACACCTGGAAACTAAATACTATGCTATTGAATGAAGCATGGATAACAGAAAACATCAGGGAGAAGATAGAATAATTCTTAGAGGTAAATGAGAATGATGATACAACATATCAAAATCTCTGGGATACTATGAAAGCAGTACTAAGAGGAAAAATCATTGCATTGAATGCATTCAAGAAAAGAATAAAAAGTCAACAATTAAACAACCTAACATTACATCTCAAAGCCCTAGGAAAAAAAACACATCAACAGCAAAAGTAGAAGACAGGAAATAATTAAAATCAGAGCTGGAATCAATGAAATTGAAACAAAGGAAATAATTTTAAAAATTGTCAAAACAAAAAGTTGGTTCTTTGAAAAAGTAAACAAAATAAATGAACCCTTAGCTACACTAACAAAGAGAAGGAGAGAGAAAACTCAAATTACTAAAATTCATGATGAAAAAGGAAACATCAAAGAGACACCATTGAAATGCAAAACATAATTTGAAGCTACTTTGAAAATCTATATTCCAACAAAATAGAAAATCCCAAAGACATCCACAAATTTCTAGAGACATATGATCCTTGAAAGAAATCGACACCAAGACACAAGGCACACCATCGGAGAAGTTCCGTTTTATTGAACAATCACCAGGGTTATATAGGGTGCACTAGGGGATTTCTGAGAGGGGCAGGTTGTTGGTAAGTGGTGGGGCAGCAAGCTATTGGTTCCCTACATTAACCGCCATCGTGTAGCTCGGTCATTGGTCTAAGGTTTGCGCCATTAGCAGGGTGGAGCAGGGGAACAACCCGGAAGAGAAGCTCTGTTGGCACCATCTTGAGTAAAGACATGGTAGGGAAGAAGGAAAATCCCTATATTCCTCCCTTTTTGTTATTTTATGTGGGATTCTGGACGTTGCTCGATCTGGCTATTTCCTGCTGATTTGGGGCATTATTAGGGGGTGAAGGGGATTCAGGGAGGAATGTGCTAAGGAGACCCCACATTAGGGCAGAGCAAATCATAACCTCAGATGGGGACATATCATAAAATGTGCCCTGCAGCCACAAGTCCTGCACAGCTTTCCACCAGTCATCTGGGCAGGAAATGGTAGGGCAGAGCCAGGCATTGTCATGGAGAGCAGTGAGGAAGGTCATTCCCTAGAGATGTGTGTGGATCCTCTGTGCTCAAATGCTGATAATTCCAATTCCTGAGGAGAAGCTGATTGAAAGTTTGGTTAGAAATTTTTCCAACCTGGTTTTGAATGAACTTAATGAGTGCAGGACCCAAGATTGGCCAAACCCATGTGATTAAAGGTGACTGAAGCCAAAAGGAGAAAGGGGAGTTACCGGGTAATCCTCGAAGTCCCTTGGCTAAGTCCCACAGTTTAGCAATATTTTGCTCTACTAGACCTGATTCATTGATCTAGTCACAGCATTCTTCCTGTAAGGAGATCTAAAGCTCTTCAGTTCTGGAGAGTTACCTGAGCCAGGGAAGTAACCTGTTTTTGAAGAGAGGCTAATGAGGAGGCCGTGGAAGTGAGTGCACTTTCAAGACGGGTGTTGATTTCCTCCGCTGCCCACAGAGAGTGACCAAGTGCCCCTCCAGAGAGAGCAGCATCTGAAACAGAGGTTTTTAGAGACACACCAACCAGG
>JAJEJO010001546.1:97805-163234 GCA_020662805.1 Glaucomys volans
CACACCAACCAGGATGGGTAGAAAGGCTGCCTGTTTAGTTCCCAGGGATCTGAAATGGTTAGGTTGTATTTCCTTCCTAGTTGGTGGGGGTGTATTATCAAAGAGTGGGTGAGACAGCTCCAATAGGGGCAACCCACGTAAGTGTCTGGCCACTGTTTGCAATAGTCTTTAGTCTGGTCATATAGCAGAAGTACCAGGATGGGGCCGCCTGGTGTAATAGCCCCACAGATGGAAAAAGTGGAATTTTTATTTTGGAGGTACATCCCGTAAGGGGACAATCAGCTGTGCCTGCTAGAGTGGTGGTTTTAGTAGTTTTTCCTGTGTAAGTTTCTCTGACTTAGAATCTCCATATGAAGGGTGAGGAAATGACAAGATGGAATAAAAGCCAGAGACAGACTAGTGAGACAAACATTGACTTAGGTGACATCTTCTAGTATTGGTTCGAGGAGAGAGATGCGAGAGAAGCAGAGCTTCAAGGGTTCACAAGGAGAGGAAGAACAAGAATATTTTGGTGTGGAGTCTTGAACAGACACTGCCAAGGTGAGGTCTGGACAGGCATCCTTGAAACTGGATGAGGTGGGAGCTGGCTTTAGCCTGGAGATGTGAATCCAAGGAGTCAAATGGTGACCTGGACCTGGGAGGGATAGTTTAGCAGCTGTTGGAGTTCATGGTATAACCTGTGTTGGTCCTTCCCATTTTGGATGTAATGAGTCTTTATCTCCCAGGGGACAGAAGTATACAAACTGTCCAGGTTGTAAGGGAAAGGGGTTTTGGGATCTATCGGGATCAGGAAGAAGCCAATCCTGATATTTCCATAATTCAGCCTGAAGGTGGAAAAGAAGTGGCAGGGCTACTGGTCGGGGATGGGCCAGGCCGAGAGATTGATGCCCGGGGGAACAAGAGGATGGCCATACATTAGTTCGAAAGGAGAGAGAAGTGAAGGTTTCTTAGGCAGAGCCTTTAAGCGGAGAAGAGCAAGAGGGAGTAAGGTAACCCAATCCATGCTAAGTTCCATTGTGAGCTTTGTGAGCATTTCTTTGATGGATCAATTAGTCTATTCAACTTTCCCAGAGGCCTGGGGGTGGTAGGGGCAGTGAAAATGCCAGGGAAGAGGCAGGGCCCAAGCAACAGATTGGGTGACTTGTGAGGTGAATTCAGGGCCATTATCAGATTGGAGAGAGGTAGGCATCCCAAATTGGAGAATTATGTAGTTGAGCAGTACATTGACTACAGTGGGGGGTCCTCTTGTTAGACGTGGGGAAGGCTTCTACCCACCCTGTAAAGGTATCCACCATAACCAGAAGGTATTTAAAGTTCTTAACTCTGGGCATGTTAGTAAAGATCTGCCAGTCTGCAGCAGGGGTATGTTCTTGGGCTTGGTGGGAAGGGAATGGTTTTGGCTTTAAAGGGGTATTAGAATTAGTGTGTTGACAGATATGACATGTGGAGGAGATTTGCCGCAGAAGAGCTCTGTCTTTGGCTGAGAGGAGAAAAGAGGAATGGAGAAAGAGTTCAAGACTTTGAGGACTTGAATGAAATAGGGAGTGGAGAGAGTGGAAGAGTTGCTCTTGCTTGTCTTCAGAGCCGGGACTGTGGTCCTGCTTGGAGGGCGTGCACGCAAGCACTTGGGATGAATTGGGGGATTGTAGGGCTGCTGCCCGCGCAGCCTGATCAGCCTTGGAATTTCCAGTGGTAACAGGGGAAGAATCAGATCGGTGGGCCCGACAGTGAGTAACTCCCAGTTTAGATGGTAATCTGGAAGCATCAATGAGTCGGGAAATGAGTTTTGCATTCATTACTGAAGTGCCCTTGGATGCTAATAGGCCCCTTTCTCTCCATATGGCTGCATGAGATAGCAGGATATGGAAGACATATTTGGAGTCTGTGTATAGGGACAAAGTTTTCCTGGCTGCAAGTTCACAGGCCCTAGTGGCCGTGATTAATTCAGCTTGTTGGTTGGTGGTGTTAATGGGGAGTGGGTTTGCCTCGATGACTGATGAATGAGAGACAATGGCATATCCAGCCCTCTTTATCCCATCCTGTGTGAATGCACTCCCATCTGAGAACCACGTAAAGTTGGATTGGGTTGGGGGCCCTCAGAAATAGAGGTGGGACAAGGTAAAAAGGTCTCCAGAGCCTCAGTACAGAGGAGCACAGGCGAGTCGAGCGAATCAGAAGTGACAGGAAGCAGCAAGGCAGGATTCAAGGGAGGACAGGTTTGGAAGGTAATGGCAGGATTCTGGAGAAAGGATACAAGTAAAGAAAGTATCCGGGAAGGAGGGAGTGTCTGCAAATCTTTGTAAGTCAGTAAGTCTTTCAGGTGATGTGGAGAAAGAATTGTGAGTGGAGAGCCAAAGTTAAGTTTGTTAGCTTCCTTTTGGGGATCGTGACCTGCTGCCAGATCCAA
Source organism: Glaucomys volans (assembly GCA_020662805.1). Lineage (NCBI taxonomy): Eukaryota > Metazoa > Chordata > Mammalia > Rodentia > Sciuridae > Glaucomys > Glaucomys volans. Next base: position 100,213 of record JAJEJO010001546.1, read on the forward strand.
CTGCTTGGATAAGCCACGGGGGCAAAGGTAGGGCCATAGTTTTGGCCCAGAACACCCAAACTTTGGCCCCCTTTCTCATGCCCATAAAGGGAGAAAGGGGCACATCAGGTCAGGCAAGTGCAAGGTCGGTGCTTGGAGAAGGGTCTTTTTTAGGATTTGGAAGGGTCTACCCACAGAGGAGGACAAAGGCTCATCCTGGTAGCCCTTAGCTAGATCATAAAGAGATCTTGCCAGGAGAGAGTAGTTAGGGATCCAGGCCCTGAAGTACCCAGCAAGGCCCAAAAAAGTGGTAGTTGGTAGAGTGTTGGTAGAGTTTCAATGAGATGTTTCCTATCAGTAGTATTGGCCTTTTTCCATTGGGAGATGGAAAATTCCAAATAAGTAACCTCAGGGCAGGAAATCTGAGCTTTCTGTGGAGAGGCATGATACCCTTTCTAAGCTAGATAGTTGAGTAGTTTGATAGTATCATCCGTGGAAGCATGTTCTGAAGGACTACAGAGAAGGAGATCATCCACACCCTGTAGAAGAGTGGATTTGAGACATTTAGGATGGAAATCTTGCAAATCTGCTGCCAAAGTCTGCCCAAAAAGGTTGGGGGCTATCTCGGAAACCCTGGGGGAGTACTGTCATGTAAATTGTTGAGAGTGTCTGGTAGTGGGGTTGGTCCAGGTGAATGCAAAAATATCCTGGGATTCAGGGGCAAGAGGAATAGAAAAGAAGGCATCCTTCAGGTCAGTGACTGAAGTGGGTAGCTGTTGTGGGAATTTGAGATAATAGAGTGTATGGGTTGGGGACCAAGGAATGGATGGGTTTGACAGAGGAATTTATGAGACGATCTTGGACAAAGCAGTAAGAATCATTAGGTTACTTAACTGCCAGAATAGGAGTGTTATAGGGGGAATGAGTCCTGAATGATAAGCTGTAAGCCCGTCAAGGCTGTACTGACATTGATTGGGAAATTGGTTGGGGCTTTTAAGGTGAATTGTGACAGGAGGGCAATTGACTGTTGAAGGGTTGTGGATGTCCCAGATAACAGGATTTACAAAGCTCACCGGAACTGGAAAATGATCCTTTTTAAGATGAGAGTCCAACCAATCATCACATTCAGAGCAGAATGGGAGGGTGATTTTGTCAGCCAAGAGAGCCAACAGGAAATGTGGGGTGGTTGAGGATGGAACTTGGATAGAAATGGTAGTTTTTAATGCTGAAAGAATGTCCCTACTGAGGAGTGGTACTGGGCATTGAGTCATCACCAGAAAGGAGTGCGAGAATGGGGACTTATTGATAGAGCACAGCAGCGGAGGAGTTTTTTGAGGATGTATGATTTTCCCTCCTACCTTGACAATAGGAGAAGATGACCGCACAGTAGGCCCCCAGAACTCCCTCAAGACCGAAAAGGTTGCCCCGGTGTCAAGAAGGAAGTCCATTTGGCGCCCATCCACCTGAATATGTACCCTGGGTTCCTGCCTGCTGATGGTAACAGCCGGGGAGGAGGACCCAGGGCCCCGTCAGTCATCGAGCGCTACGCCCAAGAGGTCCGTAGGGTTTTTGGCCGTAGCCCCACTGTGGGAACTAGGATAATCAGAACCTCAATGACCCATTTGCTGATATTTAGGGCATGGTGTGTGTGGGGTCCTAGGAGTTGGGCATGCTTTAGCCCAGTGACCCTCCTTGTTGCACTTAAAACAGGCACGCGGGGGGAGTTTTGGTGTGTGGCAGCTGGTGTCACCGCATTTGAGGGGTCCTTTGAAGGACGTGGGCAAGCATTTGAAACTTGCTCTGTTCCACCTTTTCCTGTCTCTGGTATGTACGGCGCTCAACTTCCTCATCTTGATTGTGAAAGACCTTGAAAGCCATGGCTAAGATTTCAGTCTGGGGAGTTGTGGGTCCTTGCTCAAGTTTTTTAAGTTTGGCCTTAATATCAGGATAGCTTTGTGATAGGAAGTATGTCATAAGGACATGCCGGCCGTCGGGGGTTTCAGAGTTGGTATATTGTTGAAGGGCCTTAGTGAGTCGATCTAAAAACTTGGAGGGGGTTTCATCCTTCTTTTGAATAGTCTGCTGTATTTTCTGAAAATTGATAGCCTTGCATACTGCCTTCTTCAGGACTGCCACAATGCATGCAGCGAATTGATCTCTAAGTTGCAATCCTGCATGGGTGTTACAGTCCCAATCGGGGTTATGCTCTGGAACAGCACGAGGTCCAGTTGGATGATTAGAATTTACCCAATGGGTTTCATCAGCATGTGCTCCAGCAAGTTCCCAGACCCTGGTACGTTCCTCGGGAAGGAGAGTATTGGCTAGGAGCATGAATATATCATGGTGTGTAAGGCTATAGGCTGCAGGACCCACTGGAACTCCTGAATGTAAGTGGTAGGGTCCGTCATAGCAAAGGAGCCTAACCTCTTTTCTAATTGAGTGGGATCAGTCATAGAGAAGGGAACATGTACTTGCATGATACCTTCAGGGCCTGCCACCTCTCTCAACGGCACCATAGTTTGGGACAACTGGGTACGAGATCAGGTGGCAGGAGGACTAAAGGAATCAACGGACAAAGAGGAGTTGTGGGGAGAGGATGATAAGGGGGAGGTTCATCAGCCGGGTCAAAAGAGGAAATAGAGGAGTCGTTGGTGGAACAAAGCTCGGGGTGAGAGTGGAGGAGGAAAAAGGCTTCGATGTAGGGAGTCTCCTTCCATTTTTTCGAGCGCTCGCAAAAGTTAAATAAATCTTGGAGAATTTGGGGGCCTAATGATCCCTCAGCAGGCCAAATACTGTGGTGTCTAAGGGGTATCGAGGCCAATCTTGTGTGCAGAACTTAATAAGAAGTTTAGGCTTAGTATCTGGTGTGAGGAACAGTTGGTTCAGATTGGATAAGAGACACTTTAGAGGGGAGTCGGTGGGGAGGGAAGAAGAGGACTCCATGTTTGGGAGAGGGAATGTGAGTGAGGAAAAGACTTCCGGAACGGAGACTGAGCCGAACAGATTGCCCCTCTGGATGGTGTACTGCTCGGATGACTCAGGAGAGTCGGGGCAAGGAGGACAATCAGATTGTCACCTAAGGGTCCAACTGCCAGGTGTATGTGCCAGTGGTCATGGAAGTGCCAGGTTTTCAGACAGTTCTGGAGGCAGAGAAAGAGGAAGTAGAGGAGAAGAGAGAGAGAGAGAGAGAGAGAGAGAGAGAGAGAGAGAGAAAGGAAAAGGGGTCTGTTCTTCCACACCATCTGACAAGAATAAGCTAATTGAGAGGCCCCAGAGAGTCCACCATGGTCATGTAGACTGAGGTGGGGTGTAATCTCTCCCCTTGACTACACGTCAGGGATTTGCTGGAGGATCATGGCCAAATTCCCTGCTATAGTCAGGCCAAGGGTGGTAGCCTCCGCTGGGGTAACTCACCTATCAATCGACCAGTGTTAGTTGTGGAGTAGCAGGCACTTGAAAAGGTGGACAAGGACGATAAGCCTTGGTGGAGGGGGTCCTCAATAAAGGAGGGTATCCCTCTCCCAGGTTTCAGCACCAATGAAAGAAATCGACACCAAGGCACAAGGCACACCGTCGAACTTCTGTTTTATTGAACAATCACCAGGGTTATATAGGGTGCGCTAGGGGATTTCTGAGAGGGGTGAGTTGTTGGTAAGTGGTGGGGCAGCAAGCTATTGGTTCCCTACGTTAACCGCCATCGTGTAGCTCAGTCATTGGTCTAAGGTTTGCGCCATTAGCAGGGTGGAGCAGGGGAACAACCTGGAAGAGAAGCTCTGTTGGCACCATCTTGAGTAAAGACGTGGCAGGGAAGAAGAAAAATCCCTATAATCCTCCCAAACTAAACCAGGAGGACATACACAATTTAAACAGATCAATTTCAAGCAATGAAATAGAAGAAGTCATCAAAAGCCTACTAATCAAGAAAAGCCTGGGACCAGATGGATTCTCAGCTGAGTTCCACAAGGCCTTCAAAGAACTTATACCAATACTTCTGAAAGTATTTCATGAAATAGATAAAGAGGGAACCCTTCCAAGTTCATTCTATGAAGCTAGTATCACTCTGATACCAAAACCAGACAAAGACAACATCTAAGAAAGAAAACTTTAGACCCATATCTCTGATGAATATAGATGCTAAAATTCTTAACAAAATTCTGGCAAATCACCTACAAAAACATATTAAGATGATAATGCACCATGATCAAGTGCAGTTTATCCCAGGGATGCAAGGTTGGTTCAACATCTGGAAATCAATAAAGGTAATTCATCACATCAATAGGCTTAAGGTTAAGAATTGTATTATTTTTTGAATAGATGCAGAGAAAGCATTTGACAAAATACAACACCCCTTCACACTCAAAACACTAGGAAAAATAGGGATGGTAGGAACACACCTCAACATTGTAAGGATATACTAAGCCCAAGGCCAACATCATTCTTAATGGAAACTGAAAGCATTCCTTTTAAAAACTGGAACAAGACAGGGATGCCCACTGTCACCACTTCTATTCAACATCGTGCTTAAAATACTAGCCAGAGCAATTAGACCACAGAAATTAAAGGAATACAAATAGGAAAAGAACTCAAGTTGTCACTATTTGCAGATGACATGATTCTATATTTAGAGGATCCAAAAACTCCACCAGGAAACTTCTAGATCTAATTAATGAATTCAGCAAAATAGCAGGATATAAAATAAACACTTAAATCTAATGCATTTTTCTACATAAGTGATGAATCATCTGAAAGTGAATTGAGGAAAACAACTCTGTTCACAATAGCCTCAAAAAAGATAAAATGCTTGGGAATCAATCTAACAAAAGAGGTGAAAGACCTCTACATTAAAACTACAGAACATTAAAGAAAGAAATTGAGGAAGACCTTAGAAGATGGAAAGATCTCCCATGTTCTTGGATAGGCAGAATAAATATAATCAAAATGGCCATACTTCCAAAGGTGCTATACAGATTTAACACAGTTCCAATAGAAATCCCAATGAGATTCCTGATAGAAGTAGAGAAAGCAATCATGAAATTCATATGGAAGAACAAAAGACCCAGAATAGCCAAAGCAATCCTGGGCAGGAAGAATGATGCAGGAGGTATCACAATACCAGACCTTAAACTCTACTACAGAGCAATAGTAACAAAAATAGCATAATATTGGCACCAAAATAGACGGGTAGACCAATGGTATAGAATAGAAGACACAGACACAAACCCACGTAAGTACAGTTATCTTGTACTAGACAAAGGTGTCAAAAACATGCAATGGTGCATGTTCTTCATGCACCTCTTCAACAAATGGTGCTGGCAAAACTGGAAATCCATATGCAGGAAAATGAAATTAAACCCCTATCCCTCACCCTGTACAAAATTCAACTCAAAATGGATCAAGGACCTAGGAATTAGACTTGAGAGCCTTCACCAAATAGAAGAAAAATTAGGCCCAAATCTTCATCATGTTGGCTTAGGACCAGACTTCCTTAACATGACCCCCAGAGCTCAAGAAATAAAAGCAAGAATTAATAAATGGAATGGATTCAAACTAAAACACTTTTTCTCATCAAAGGATACAATCAATAATGTGAAAAGAGAGCCTACAGAGTGGGAAAAAAATCTTTTCTATTCATACTTCAGACAGAGCACTGATATCCAAAATTTATAAAGAACTTAAAAAACTTTATATCAAAAATACAAATAAATCCAATCAATAAATGGGCTAAGGAATTGGGCAGATACTTCACAGAAAATGATATACAGGTGATCAACACATACATGAAAAAAGTGCTCATCATCTCTAGTAATTAGAGAAATGAAAATTCAAACCACCCTAAGATTTCATCTAACTCCAATTAGAATGGCTATTATCAGGAACACAAGCAATAATAATGTTGGCGTGGATGTGGGGAAAAAGGCACATCATACATTGCTGGTGGAGTTGCAAATTGGTGCAGCCATTCTGGAAAGCAGTATGGAGATTCCTCGGAAAACTTGGAATGGACCCACCACTTGACTCAACTATCCCATTCCTCGGTTTATATCCAAAGGACTTAAAATCAGCAAAGTATAGGGATGTAGCCACATCAATGTTCACAGCTGCTCAATTCACAATAGCTAGATTGTGGAACCAACCTACATGCCCTTCAGTTGATGAATGGATAAAGAAACTGTGGTAAATATACACAATGAAATATTACTCAGCCATAAAGAAGAATAAAATTATGACATTTGCTGGTAAATGGGTGGAATTGGAGAATATCATGCTAAGTGAAATAAGCCAAGCCCAGAAAACCAAAGGCCGAATGTTTTCTCTGATAAGTGGATGATGATACATAATGGCAGGGGAGGAGTGGCAGGGGCGGGGAGCAAGAGAAAAAAGGAGGAAATTTGGATAGTGCAGAGGAAAATGGGATGGGAGGGGGGGGGGGAAGGAAAGATAGTAGACTGAGACAGACAGTATTACCTTATGTATATGTAAGATTACATGAATGGTGTGAATCTACATTGTGTACAACTATAGAAATGAAAAGTTGTACCCCATTTGTATACAAGAAAAAGAAAAAAAACCCACAAAAAGCAAAAAAAAGTAGAAAACCAAAAAAGGAAACAGAATAGGAACAATAAACAAAGATAATAATAAATGTTATTTATTTACCACCTACAATCATAATCACTTTAAATTTAATGGATTAAAATATGCATATTAAAAAGCAGACTGTCAAATGAATAAAAAAACCTCCAATTTTATATTGCCAACAAGAAATCCACTTTAAACATAAAGGTACACATAGATTTAAGACTAGAAAAAGACATATTATGCTAACACTAATCAAAAGAAAGGTAGATCCAGGCGTGGTGGCACAAGCCTGTAATACCAGAAGTTTAGGAGACTGAGACAGGAAGATTGAGAGTCAGTATGCCTCAGTAACAGCAAGGCACTAAGCAACTGAGTGAGACCCTGTCTCTAAATTAAAAGCAAAACAGGGCCAGGGATATGGCTCTGTGGTTGAGTGTCCCTGAGTTCAATCCCTGGTATCAAAACAAATAAACAAACAAACAAAAACAGAAAGAAAAAAAGGTAAAAAAATTTTATTTATTTATTCATTCATTCATTTATTTTATTTTATTTTTATTTTATTTAATTAATTAATTAATTTATTTATTTTTTTGGTACTGTGGATTGAACCCAGGGGCACTCCACCACTGAGCCACAACCCCAGCCCTATTTTGTATTTTATGTAGAGACAGGGTCTCACTGAGTTGCTTAGGGCCTCGCTAAGTTGCTGAGGCTGGCTTTGAACTCTCGATCTTCCTGCCTCAGCCTCCCAAGTGCTGGGATTACAGGCGTGCACCACCGCACCCAGCATATTTATTTTAGACAAGCAGGGATGTAATGGGACATGAGGTAAAGTTGTCATTTCTCTATAACAATCTCTAATGTGTATGCACTTAACAAGAAAACATCCAGGTAAGTGAGGCAAAAACTGATAAAATTGAAAAGAGAATAGAAAATCTAGTATTATATGTGAAAACTTCAACACCCATCTATCAGAAATTGACAGATCTTGGTAGAAAATCAATAAGAACATATTTGAACTGAACAGCACCATCAGTCACCTGTGTTTAATTGATAACTATAGACTATGTCATCCAAAGAGAGAAAAACATATTGATTTAAACATTCACCATGATAGACCACATTGTGGGCCATACACTGCAACTTAAAAATCTTAAGTGAATAGAAATTATACAAAGTATGCTCTTGGCCCACAATGGAATTAAATTAGAAATGCACGACAGAAAGATAGCTGGGAAATCCCCAAATACTTAATTAAGATTAAGCAATATTGTTCTAAGTAAACATAGGACAAAGACATCTCTGGAGAAATTTTAAGATATTTCGAACTAAATGACATGAAATATAACTTTTCAAATTTTGTGGGACATAGTGAAGGCAGCACTTTAAGAGATATTCATAGCATCAAATGCAAGCAAAAAAAAAAAAAAGACATGTAAAATGAATGATCAAAGCTTCCATCTTAGGAAACAAGAAAACAAAGAGCAAATTAAATTCAAAGCAAGTAGAATAAAATGAAATATAAAAATGAGAGCAGATCAATGAAACTGAAAACAGGAAATCAATAAAACCAAAAGCTGGTTCTTTAAATAGATCAATACAGGGTGGTAAATCTCTATTCATTTGCATCAGAAAGAGAGAGAGAGGACATAAATCACCAATAAGAGAAATGATGAAAGAGGGGCCTTCAATACTGATTCCATGGGCATTAAAAAAATACCAAAACAATATTATGAAGAAACTATGATCACAAATTTGGAAACCTAGATGAACTGGGCAATTCCTTGAAAGATATAATCTACCAAAATGCCCACACAAAAATAATCTAAACAGGCTGTATCAACTAAAAAAACTGAATCAATAATGAACAACCTTCTGGAACAAAAAGTACAGGACCAGATATTTTACAGGTGGAGTCTACCAAAGATTTGGTATAATATTAGCAAATTCAAGTCAACAATGCATTTTAAAAGCTTATGCATCACAATTGAGTGGGATTTATTCTAGGTATGCAAAGCTGGTTCAAGGCTTGAAAATCAATTAACATAATCCATCACATCAACAGACTGAAGAATGAAAAACATTATCATATCAACAGATGCAGAAAAAAGCATTTGACAAGATACAACACCTATTCATGATACAAAACAAAACAAAACAAAAAAAACTTTAGCAAACTAGGAATAGAGGAAACTTCCTAAACTTGAAAAATGGTGTCTGCAGAAACCTCCATCTAATGCATCCCTAATGATCAGAAACTAGATGCTTTCATGCTAATATCAGGAACAAGGCAAAGATGTTGCTTCTCAACACTCCTATTCTGCATTATACTAGATGTCCTAGGTAGTATAGTAAGCTAAGAGAACAAACTAAAATAAAAGGTATACATGTTAGGAAAGAATAAGTAAAAATGTCTTTGTAACAGAATGACGTGGTTGTCTATATAAAAAAAATCTCACAGAACAAAAAACAAATCTCCTTAACTAGTAAGCAAATATATCAACTGCATTCTAATATACCAGCAATAAACAATTGAAATTTTATTTATTTATTTATTTATTTATTTATTTATTTATTTATTTTATTTATTTTTAATGGGAGTTGGTGCAGGTACATTCTTTTTTTCCTCCATTTTTTAAACTGGTGCATTATCATATCTAATGGTGAGGTGTGTGGTTTTTTTATTCATACATACATGCACACATTGTAACAATATAATTTGACCAATATCATTCCTCCATGTTTACTCTTTCCCTCCTGTCCTCCTTCCCGATTCCTTTCTTCGATTCATTCTTTTGATCCTCCTTCGATTTTCATGACACCCCTACACACCTTTCTCTTCCATTTTTCTCTGTAGCTTCCACATATGGAAAAAAAATATGACCCTTAACTTTCTGAGTTTGACTTATTTAGGTTAACATACTGTTCTCAATTTTCATTACATTTTCCTGCAAAGGACATAATTTCATTCTTCTTTATGTCTGAATAAAATTCCATTGTATATATACCACATTTTTTTTTTCTCCATTCACCCATTGACGGATACCTAGGCTGATTCCATAATTTGGCTCTTGTGAATCATGCTGCTAGAAACATGGGTATCCATGTATGGCTACAGAATTACAACTTTAATTTTTTATGATAAATCCTAAGGAGGGGTAAATCCGGGTCATATGGTGGTTCCATGCCTAGTCTTTTGAGGAATCTCCATACTGATTTCCAGATGGCTGTACTAATTTACAATCCCCCCAACAGTGTTAAAGTGTTTCTTTTCCTCCACATCCTTTTCAGCATTTATTATTGATTGTATTTTTGATGGTTGCCATTCTGACTGGAGTAACATGAAATCTCAGCATAGCTTTGATTCGTATTTCCATTACTGGTAACGTGTTGAACATTTTTTCATAGATTTTTTGTTTCATTGATTTCTTCTTTTGGGAAGTGTCTGTTTAGTGCATTTGCCCATTTATATTAATTGGATTGTTTGATTTTGGGTGTTAACTTTTTTGGGCTCTTTATACATTCTGAATCATAATCCTCTGTCATAAGAATAGCTTACCTACCATTCCATAGGTTCTCCCTTCACCTCCTTAATTATTCTCTTTTCTGTGCAGAAGTTTATTGACTTGATGCCATCCATTTATTAGCCCTGGGTGTTATTTCCTAAGCTGTAGGGGTCCTGTTGAGAAAGTGGTTGCTTGTGCCTGTATGTTGGAGTATTAACCCTACATTTTCTTCTAGGAGTTGCATGGTTTCTGGTCTAATTCCTAGGTCTTCGATCCATTTTTGAGTTGACTTTTATGCAGGGTCTAATCTCATTCTTCTATGTGTAGATCACCAGTTTTTCCAGCATCATTTGTTAAAAAGGTTGTTTTTCCTCCAATGCATGTTTTTGGCACCTTTGTCAACGATCAGATGACTGTGTCTGTGTGGGTTTGTCTCTGTCTCTTCTATTCTATATCATTGGTCTCTTATGACAGTACCATGAAGTTTCCATTATGAAATAAGATTTTTAAGATGCAGAAGCATGCTGAGTGTGGGGGCACATGTAAGTAATTCTAGTGACTCAGGAGACTGAGTCAAAAGTATCACAAGTTGAGACCAGCCTCAGCAACTTAGCAAGACCCTGTCTAAAATAAAAAAATTAAAAAGCTGGGAATGTAACTCATTGGTAATGTACCCGTGGGTTCAATTCCCAATACTGAAAAAATTAACATTAGCCATTAGCATAAACAAATATTTAATTTCATATCTAAAGAAATACATGCAAGGTCTGTATGAGGAAAACTGTGAAACTCTGATGAGAGAAATAAAGGAAAAACCAAATGGAGATACATTTGTACGTGGAGATACATTCCACATAAATGGATAAGACGACAACGTCAATTTGTAAGTTTTTCTGAACTTGATTGATAGATTCAACACAATCCCAATCAAAATTCCTGCAAATTTTGTGGAAATTGACAAACTAAAGTTTATATGGAAAGCAAGAGACCCAGAATAACCAACACAATATTGAAGGAGAAAAAAAAATCAGTATTGACAGTACCTGACTTCCAAACTTGCTACAAAGCTGAAGCTATTAAAACAGTGGTTAAGGTAGAACCCATGGAACAACGGAACAGAACCGAGATCCCAGAATAGGGCCATTTAAATACAGTCAATCAATCTTTGATAAAGGAGCAAAGGCCAATCAGTGGAGGAAAGACTAGTCACTTCAACAAATGATGCTGGAAAAACTAGCTGTGCAAATGCGAAAAGAAAATGAAAATAAAGAATCTAAATCACAAATTAAAATTCCATGGCCACGCAAAACCTGCATGGGAATGTTTTACTACAGCGCATTCATAATTGCCAAAACATAGGGGAGACACTTCAGAACATTGAAATGGACAAGGGATTTTTGGACAAGACTCCAAGAGCACAGAAAACAAAAGCCAAAGCAAAAATAGATAGATGGGATTACGTCAAACTGAAAGGCTTCTGCACAGCAGAGGAAAAAATCATCAGAGTGAAGACACACTTACAGAAATGTAAGTCATACATCTGCCAAAGGAGTAATATCCAGAATAAATAACTCAAAACAAACAAACAAACAAACAAACAAACAACTCAATAGTGAAGAAGAAATAACCCAACTTAAAATTGGATGATAAATCTAAATAGACATTCTCAAAAGAGGACACATGAATGGCCAACAAGTAGGTGGACAAGTGCCCCCATCACTAATCAGGGGAATTCAAATTAAAACTATGGAGGTACTGCCTCACTCTAATAAGAAGGACTCTTACCAAAAGACAAAAGATAACACATGACACAGAGGGTGCACAGAAAAAGCAACCTTTGCACATTGTTGGTGGCAATGCACATGACTATAGCCATTGAGGAAAACAGCATGGAAGTTCCTCACAAAATTAAAAACAGGGCTACCATTTGATCCAGCAGTCCCACTCCTGGGTAGACATCCAAAGGAAATGAAATCAGGATGCCCAAAGAAACATCTGCACTCCTCTGAAGAAGGAAATAGGGCACCTGGAAAGGTTAGGACCCTCAGCCCCGCCTGAGAAACTTCCTATGAGGGGGAAGCAACCATCTAGGGATTAAAGGGGGAAGCTAGATGACCTCTAGGGGAAGTCAAGACCCTGACGGGGAAAGTCCCAGGTCTGGGTATGCTTAATAAATAGCCCAAGGGACTGACTAAAGTCAGCTTTGTGGTTTGCTCTCCCTCTGTGCATTTTCTGGGGGATAAAGAAGTTTTGCTTGCACAATAGAAAAGAAATCATGTCAGGTTTGGCTGTCAGTCGGGTGACAGTCAACCCCAGACCCACCCAGAGGAGAAGGGGTAGAACTAGCACAGTAGGGTAAGAGTGACCCCCACTGTGCAGATGGGCCTTGAGCTACTTCACTGCATGGCCCGCGCCTGAAGGACGTGGAGAATAAGCCCAGCAGCATCTCCCCTATCTGCAGCTGCTCCCCACTGCCTTCCTGCCATGTGGGCAGGGAGATGTTGGTGGTAAATTGGAGCTTTTGACATTTAGAAGCTCAGGCCTGGGCTGGAGGGAAGGCAGGAAGAGAAAATGGGGAGAACATAAGGGGAGCTCTCTGGCACCTGACCCGGACCTGATTGAATCAGCCGACCCCAGGACAATGGGCTCCAGGAACTTCCCTGCCTGCCCTCCTGTCCCACCCCAGTGAGCCTGCCAAAAATGGCCAACAGCTCATCCCATGACCTGGCTCTGCTAACCCTAAAAAACCCAGACCCTCGTGGTGCCCCGATGCCATTTTCTCCCTGGAAAATGTGCCCCTCTGTTGCTTAATAAAAGCATCATTGACCCATCCAGGTCTGTCCCTGTTTCCCTTACTCTTTGCCTTCAACTCTAGTCTCCCAGAGTGAACTTGCACTTTCAATAAACCTTCGCGTTGCTTGCCAGTGAAATTGCATTTCACTCAATTCTTGGTTCAGGATGCTAAGAACCTGGACCCAGGACCCCCTCGGAACCCTCTCTGCCCCTGAGCTGATAACACCCTAGCGTTTATTGCAACTCTATTCACAATAGCCAAGAAATGGAAACAACACGAGTGTCCATGAGCTGATGCGCGGATACCTTAAGTGTGGTACGTGTAGACGCTGGAATTCTGCTCACATTCTGCCATAACAGTCAATGGCATGCGGTCATCTGCATGGATGGCACAAGAGACCATTATGTTAAGAAAAATAAGTGGACACAGAAAGACAAGCGTTGCATGTTCTCACTCTTACAGAACATAAACAGGTTGCTCTCGGAGATGTCAGGAATAAAATGGTCACTAGGAACTGGGGACAGTGGAGCCCACTGGGAGTCGGGAGGAAAGGATGGGAAAAGTTGACCATAAGAGCAAGACGTTCTGACGTGCTGTTACACAGTAGGATGACCATACTGTATGTGTCACAAACAGACGAAAGGACTCTGAATATTTTCACCACAAGGAAATGATATTTGAAAAATAAAGGTTTTTAACTTGGTTTGAACATAACACAATGTGCACATGTATAAAAACACCACATAGTACTCCGTTAATCTGTCCCTTTATGTTTTTATGTGTCAGTTAAACATTTAATCATAAAAATAAGTAAATGGGTTAAGAAACTATGATCCAAAATCCTAACCCTAAGTGTATATTACTAAATGAAAGAAAGCAATCTGAAAAGTCTACGTTCTATATGATTCCAACTATATTTCGGAAATGACAAATAATAGGACAGTTAAAGGATCAGTGACTGATCGGTAGTGACCAGGAGTTTGAGGGAAGGGAGGGAAGGAGGAATGACTATAGCAGGGAAGATTGTAAGAGCAATGGAACTGTTTTGTATGACACTCTAGGGGTGCATGCATGACTTTATCTGTTTGTCAAAACCCACAGCCTATACAACAGTGGACACTGATGTAAACTGTGGACTTTAGGAAATAAAAACATATTAATCTTGGCTCACCAATTACAACAAATATATTGGAAAAACTGTGGGTAAGGGAAGTTAGGAGGGATGTTAAATATGGAGAGCAAATGAGCCCCCAGTTATCAGCTGATCTTGCAGTTTGACAAAGTCAAGCCTGGAAAACATTCCTTGCCAAAGGCGAGGATGCTATCAGCCTTGACTCTGATGCTAACAATTATCAGATGTCCCAGGACAATGGGTATCCCAGGTACAGCAGGATAATGGCAGAATGTTGTTAGCATTGTAACTATAGTATAGTTGCTGCAAAATGTTTCTAGCTCTGTAACTTTTCAATGCACAAGAAGCCTCTGACAATTTACGAGCCTTGAACAATTTACAATACCCTCATGGTTTAACTTCCTGATTATGAGCCCTATGTAATAAACTTGCAGAGCTAGTTCTGGGTCACTGCTACTCCATCAGAGTGGATTTTTCCACCCGGCCCCAGCTTTTAGTGACATTATCTCTGTGTCTTCTTTATCTCTGTGTTTTTCTTCATCTCCCACCGCCCCTACTCAGGAATCCTTTGTTGATGGTCATGGCAGTTAAGAGGATGTTAAGGGAACTCCGTACTTTCTCTTCCTTTTTCAATAAAACTAAGAATTGTTCTAAAAAATAAATTCTACTGTTGGAAGTGGTGGCCCATGCCTGCAATCCCAGAGACTTTGGAGGCTAAGGTAGGAGGATCACAAGTTTGAGGCCAGCCTCAACAACATAGTGAGACCTCAGCAATTTAGTTTAACCCTGTCTCAAAATAAAAATAAAATTAAATCAAAAGGACTAGGGGTGCATCTCAGTGGTAAAGTACCTCTGGGTTCAATCTCCAGTACCAACAATAAATAAATAAATAAATATTAGAAAATAAAAATAGATTATATTAATTGAAAAAAGTATCCACTTAGCCTACGTACTTCAAAATGTTTATAAAATTCAATGATTCATGTGATAGATGATGATATAAAATCTGAATAGACCTTCAAGACCTCAGACTTGTTGATATCTTCCTGTATATGACTGCAAAAGTTTAAGCAACAAAAGGAAGAATGGGTAAGTTAGACTTCATCGAAATTTAGAATTTTGTGTATCAAAGAACACTCTCAGGAAGGGGGAAATATAATTTACAGAACTGGAGAAAATATATGTAAGTCATTTATCTGTAAGAGTTCGGTACCCAGAATATACAAAGAACTCATACCTTAACGCCAGAATGAAAACAAATTTTAAAAAAATAGACAAAGGATTTGACCAGACACTTCTCCAAAAGCACATGCAAATGGCCATTAAACACAGGAGGAGGTGTTCAACATCATTAGTCATTGGGAAAATCAAATGCAAATCAAACCATAATGAGATGCCAGTTCCTACCCCAAGGATGGCTGTACATTTTTCAAAAACAGAAAAGAAGTGTTGGTGAAAATACGAACAAATTGAACCCTCCTATGTTTCTGATGCAAATGTAAAATAGGTCAGTTTTTGTGGAAAACAATTTTGTGTTTCCCCAAAAGGTACACGTAAAATCACCATACGAGCCATTTCCCCTTTTAGGTGAGCACCAGAAAGAAATGAAGACAGTTATTCAAACACATGCAAGTCATGACTAGTGACAGGAACGCCGTACCCAATAATCAACGTGTGGGAAAAACCCAGTTGTCAATCAGTGCATGCAGAGAAACAAATTACGAGTTTACATGAACATAACCACCAGCCGGGCAAAAATATGGAACGTTTACAGAGGACTCCCTTGTGCCTCCAGTCAGTAAATAAACCTCTGCCCAAAGTGATCATTATTTGAATTCTATCTCTACAGATTAGTTTTGCCTATTCTTAAATCCAATCAAATAGAATCATGAGTGTCCACCTTTTTTTGTGTTTAGTTCCTTTCATGTAACATTATTTCTGTGAATTTATCCGCGTTGTTGAATGTGACAGAGGTTTGTTCTTTTTATTCTTGAGTAGTATTTCATTTGAGTTGTTTCCAGTCTGGGCCTACTGTAACTAAAATAAGCATTACATTTCAAACGTTGGTTTTGTGGCTGGGTCCGGTGGTGCACACCTGTAAATCCAATGCCTCAGGAGGCCGAGGCAGGAAGATTACAAGTTTGAGGTCAGATTTGCCAGCCCCTGTCCCAAAATAAAAAATAAAAGGGGCTGGGGGTGTAGCTCAGGGGTATAGCAACCCTGGGTTCAATCCCCAGGACAGAAAAACAAACAAACAAACAAAAACTTGGTTTTGCAGACAGCAAAAAACTGCAGGTTTCTGACTTGCATGTGGGGTATGGTGATCACACCACGGGATCCCAATCTGGAAGCACCCAAGCCACAGTCTGTCATGACAAATTAAACTCTGCAAACCTGTCTGCTGCGATCTGAATCTTCAGTGTCCGCCAAAGCCCATGGGTTAAACTCCCAGTTTGGTGCTGCTGGGAAGAGGTGAAACCTTGAAGGGGTGGAGCCCAGTGAGAGGTCTTCTGGTCACTGGGGAAATGTCCTTTCAGGGGATAATGGCACCCTTGCCCCTCTTCTTCCTGTTTTCCCATGACCTGGCCTTGAGTTGGGCAGCTTGGATGTTGGCCCTATGCTCCTTCTGTAATGTCCCACTGCAGGCCCAAAGCAACAAAGTCAACCGGGACAACCCCCAACACTGGAGCCAGAAGAACCCTTTTGTCTCTGTAGCTGACGACTGAGGTCTTTTTTACATTCCTGGAAGGCTGACCTGCATATCATGTCTCTGGAAGGCCGAGGGATATGTGTGCACTTGGACCTGGTGCATACTTCCTCCTCTGCTCACAGTACTTTCCACCCATCCTTCTGTCCATTGGCCTCAGCTCTCAGTCCAGCACTGTGCTGAACTGGCTGCCAGACACCAGTGATGACCTCACCGCCTCCTGGCTTTTCCCTACTTGATCCTGTGTGTTCAGCTCTGGTTAGTGACTTGTCAATTATATCTGTTAGCCCACCTTTATAGCTTTTGTCTTCTTTCCATGTACCTTTTAGTAGTAAAGCTCCAGGGCTAGAGCAAAAGCAGAGCACTAACCCTTCCAAATGGTTCTTTCTCTGTTTTCTAAAATTCTATAGATGAGGAATAAACATAGTTGGTAGGTGGATCAGGTCAAAGTTCTTTTTAAAAAATCTTGGCATGCAAATTAAAGCAACATTTAATAGTATTTCAATTTTCTATGAATAATCAATTTTTGATGCTATAAAGATTTCAGTGAAATAATATTATTAGTGGCAAGCTAATTGACACAAAGTCAGAAAGCTGACTGTACCTAGTGCTTCTGGGGACTTTCGCCGAAGATATTATTTTAATGCTGTTGTCATTGGCTTTGTTTCTCTGAGGAAAGGACTTGCATGATGAGTCAGGGGTCTAGAACTTTGGAAACAAAATAACTGCATTTGTGATTGATGGGTTTGTTGAGTGACAGAAGTAAAGCTTCACCTACTCCAGGAAGGTGTAGAGTCCAGGACTCCGGGACAGAGTCCTCTCCCATTGTCTCCCTAGCCTGGGCCAGGTCCCCTCCTGGTCACCTTTCACATTAACGCATTTCTTTGCCACTTGTCTGTTCTATGAATGTTGGATCTCTTCTGTCCTGGGTGCCCTTCTTCACACCTTCTGTTTAATCTATATCTTTTGGAGAACTGTTTAAGGGCACTGGAAACTTTCATTCCTGGTCGTAATGGTCCAGATTCATGAGACAGACCTCTATGCTCAAAATAATTCAAAATGTTGGATACAGCAATTTCTAATAATCTTAAAAGCATCAAGAGCTGATTCAGCAAATGGGACATAAGAATGGAAGGACAAAGCCAATTATGTAGTCACCTCTCCTTGGCGGTGTCCACCTTGTTCCACTAAGCACAGACGTGGCCACTAGAGGTGGCATATTTTTCCTAGAGCAGTCTTGCTCATATCAGCACACACTCTAAAATTAATTACTAGCCAGGAGTAACATTGCTGACTTTCAATCTTTCAAAAGCAAATGCTGACTATAGGTGAACAACCAATTCTAGAAATATGGCAAGCCAGGAATTTTAAGAAAAACAATTGGGATAGTAACACTGGGTTATCCTGTTAATATTTCAGGCCTTTTAAAAAGTTCATTCCAACTCTAGAGTTTTTGTTTGTTTGCTTGCTTCATTATTCAATGAGCAGACAATTCCTAAAAAGTGAATTTCAATAAATCATTTTTTCCAGCCTCTGCTATTTCATAGAAACTACATTGGTTATTGAAGATGCAAAATTTTACAGATCAAGGGCAAATAACCAGCATTTTACTAGGCAGGACAAAGAGAGGACTGGGACCACTGAGGAGAAAGAAACAGAAAAGGAAGCAGAAAAAGAAGGAAGGAAGGAAGGAAGGAAGGAAGGAAGGAAGGAAGGAAGGAAGGAAGGAAAGAAGGAAGGAAGGAAGGAAGGGAGGGAGGGAGGGAGGGAGGGAGATCCTCCAAATCAATCATTTGGGTAAGTCTATGTGATCATTAGCTATAAAAGTAACAATAACTATATAGTATTGGGAATCTTAAAATACATATAAAATTAAAATACATGATAACAAGGGCATAAAAATAAAAAAAAGTGGTGAATGAAATTCAAACTAAACCTCGAGAGAGCAGTTATAGATACGTATTCAATCAACCTGATTGAGGTATAATTTACACAATAAAATGTACCCATTGTAAGAGTACAGTTAGGTACTTTTTTTCAGTTAGATAATTTGACAAATATATATGTGTATATATGTATATGTATATATAACTACTGTCACAATTAGATACAAAAGATATTTCCATCATCTCAAAAGATTACCTTGTATGTCTTTTCAGTGGATTCCACACTTCCATTGAAGATTCGAGACAATCACTGATCAGCTCTTTATCCCTATAGGTGAGATATATCTTTCCTAGAATTTTACATGTGTAATTATAATTGATGTATTTTTTGTGCATGTGTTTTTTACTTGGCATATCGATTTTGAGATTCCCCAGTGCTGCTGCACATGTAGGTAATTTTATTCCTTTTCATTGCTGAGAACTATTCCCTTGTTTGAAGGTGACACAATTTCTTTAACCAGTCACCTGCTGATGGACTTTTGTGTTGTTTCCAGTTTGGAACTCGTGAATAAACCTGTCGTAAACCTTGGTATACAAGTCTCTGTGTGGATATGTTTTCATGAGCAGATGGTCATAGGGGAAGTCTACAAATAGTGGAACAATTTTTAAAAGAAACACAAGTAGGAACACAGACTCTCTGTTGTTGCTGCCATGCTCCAGGAAGAACTTCCTGTTGGTACCTTTCCTTTCTCTTCTTGAAGTGTTTTCTTGGTCATTCTTTCTGAATGTTCTTTTCCATGATTTGTACGATCAACTTGTCCAGCTCGGGACTTGTGTAGACATGCAGACTTTGTGTTAATTTCCCATCCTGTTCCTTCATTACAATCCCCAATTGATTCTAATGGTCAACAGAAAATACACACGAAAAAGAATTCATAGGCAAAGCGAGGACTGGATGGGCTATTCTTACAAATCAGGAGAGTTTACAAAAGTCATGTATAACACATATTTTTCAAGAATTCTACATTTTCCCAAAAACTTAAAAAAACTTTTTTTTAACAAAAGAAATACATTATTCTATTTTATTATTATTGTTATTTTGCACTATTTTAATTTTTTATTAATAAAATAGAAACTTAAATGCAAGACTGTTTTGATCTTTTATCTGACCACATACTGGAGTGGCAATAGTTTATAAAAGGATTTGGGTGAGAACAGTCAACATACCAGTTCCAACAAAAAAATGCAGATTAGAATGTCTAAAGCTTAGCAAATGAAAATTAAAATGGAGCAAATTAAATATTAGAAATCATAGGAGTCTTTTCATGAGTGGGGCCTCCTTTAGTATTCTTCACCATAGCCACTTGGAATCACAAGAAAATTCATTAAGATCGATCACATTGTACAACCCCTAAAGGAAAAAACTGGGGGAACTCAAGGGTAATTTTCACAGCTTCATTATGAAGTCCAAGATCAAAAGGATTGTTACCTTCCTTCAACTGGACATCAGCATGATGCAGCATGGTGGTTGCTTTTGCCTTACTCTGCCAACTACTTCCACAGTTCCAGAAATTTCTTCATCAAGTGGCTCCATCAACTCAATGGTTCCATTTTTTCCTTCTCCAGCTGAAGGAATAAACATCTTTCCAGTGAGATGAATCTTTTCCAGCCTTCCTACGAAGCAGATTAGCCAGTCGATGAACTGAGCTAGCATGCTGGCGTTGACCCAGGCCTTGGGCAACTCCATTGGTCAACCATGATTACACTCGTGCCCGGCGGGAACTGGATGCTCTACTGGTGTTGGTGGGGAAGATTTCCCCGGCACCTATTATTATTATTATATCCATTATCTACTTTACTCATAATATTACTCAAATACATAATAACTTAACCTCCACAAAACGCATGACTTGTTTTTGTGGACCTACTTTGGATCCTACTGACCATTAAACTTTTTCTAAATTACCCCCAATTATTTGTTCAGCAATTCTGGAATCTTTTCAGTATTTAATGCTAATAATTCTAGTATATATATTGTTCTTAAATCTGGAAAATTTCCATCCTCAATCTTTTGGCAAAGCTACTATCATTAAAGTTTGCTGGAAATTATTATTAACAAAAGAAAGTTTGTTTTTTAACAACATGGGAATTTAATCCATGCGTGTGTAAGACAACTCGTTCTTAGTTGTCTTCTGGCAAACTCTGAATGTTCTTCTATGTGTTTTCTGCTTACGTTTCCATCACAAAGGGTCAACGTCCCTAAATAACTACCATTATCCCCCAAGACCTAATGAGACAGCTAGGCTAGCCCTCAGTCTTATGGAATTAAGAGACATACCAGAAAATCTGTGGTTAGAAAGTAGACCAGTCTTGAAAGCTGTTGTTACAGTTTGGATCTGGAATGTCCCTCAAAAGCTCTTGTGTTGAAGGCTTGGTCCCCACTGCAGCTGTATCTAGAGGTGGGACTTTGGGAAAATGAATGGATCATGAGGGCTCCGACCTCATCAGCAGATTAACACGCAGATAGCTGAATGGACACTGGGAGGTGGTAAGAGCTGTCAGCAGGTGGGCATGGTTGGAGGAAGTAGTTTACTGGGGCTGGGGGCATGATGACAGGGACTATATCTTGTCTCTGGTCCTTTCTTCCCTTTCTCTCTCCCCCTCCTCTGTCTTTATCCCCTGAGCTGAGCTGCTTTCCTCTGCCATACCCTTCAGCCATGATGTTCTCTGTGTCCAAAAAATGGAACCAGCCATCCATGGATTGAAACTTCTGAAATTGTGAGTCAAAATAAATATTTGTTCCTCTCAGTGTTCTTTTCAGGTATTTGGGTCACAGCAACAAAAAGCTGACTAACAGTTGTGAAATTAAAATAATAAACCCAGAGACTAAAGGTTAGAGACTCAACGCAGCCTTCTAAGAAGACTGGGCCATCAGCTGAGATAGCAAGAAACCAGAGCCAAGAAAAACAAGATCATTAAAATCAAATCACGAGGCAAGACGATAGTCTGCCCTGTTCTAAAATATTAAGAACTCTCCCCGATGATAAGGGGAAAATTCCAGGTGGTAAGGAGCAAGATGCTTAGAATAGTCACTGGAATCATTTATAATCACCTTCACTTTATTAACATAGTCAAAATCACACCCCTAGGTGGAGACTCAAGATGGTAATGAGACATAAAGAGACACGAGGAAGAAGAAAGCAGGTGCAGCTAGACCTTCATGTCCACGTGGGATGACATCAAGAGAACGGTTCCAGCCTGCCCTGCAGATGCTGTTAACAGCTGTGCATCTTTGTCCTTTGCTTGTCAGCTGGGGTTTCCCCCTGATACCTGCTGCCTCCCTGATGCCTGAATGTAAGAATGGAGTCTTGTTCCTATCTCACCTGTGGTTCTCCTGACAAGAACCCAGGGAGCTGATAACACTGGCACTCCTCCAGTGGGAGCTTTTTCCAAAGGCCCCTGTCTTCATTCCCAAATTCTACCCACTTGGGACCCACTAGGATCCAAAAACCCACCCTCCACTAACTTCCACTACAATTCCAAAGTGTCAGTAACTAATGGAAGAAAAGGTGTAAAAATCACTTACCTCCCATAATTTTCAGTCCTTCAAAAAATGTAATTCCAAAATAAGAAATGTAGGGCTTTGGATATAGCTCAGTCCATAGAGTGCTTGCCATGCAAGCACAAGGCCCTGGGTTTAATCCCCAGTACTGGGAAAAATAAATAAAATAAATAAATAAATAAATGTAATGAAATAATAAAAAAGAAAAGCCATCATTTCCTTTATTCATTGTGAATGCATGCTAGGTTGCTCTCTGGACTCATGACCTCATGGGTTCAGTTCAACTAAGTCGACCGACTTGCATTAGGCCTATCTATCTCTCCCTCCCTCCGTCCCTCCCTCTCTGTCTCTCTGTTTCTTCAAAAAGAAAACAGGCTTATTTTGGTTCACGGTTCTGAAGGTGAAGGTCTAAGGGGATCTGGTGATGCCTTTCTTACTGGCAGAGTCCCCAGGTGGCCTGGGGACACACAGAGAGGGAGTAGGCATGTGGAGGAGAGCCTCCTGTTCTTTTTATTTTATTTTCTGCAGTACTGGGAATGGAACCCAGGGAAGCTCTACCACTGAGCTGCATCCTCAGCCCATTTTTTATTTTTTATTTTGAGATGATTTTCTAAATTGCCCAGGCTGTTGTCAAACTTGCTGTCCTTCTGCCGCAGCCCCTAAGTAACTGAGATTACAGGCATGTGCCACTGCACCCTCCCCTTCTTATATAGCCATCAGGATTCACTCCTGGGCTTCACTCCAATGACCTCATCCAATCCTAATGACCTCCCAGATGCCTCACCTCTAAACACCATGGTGAGATTAAATTTCCACCCCTGTAACACTGCACAATGGGGATTCAACGTCCAAGTGTGAAGCCTTGGGAGAGGCTGGGACCACAGCAGGACCACACAATCCTCCCACCTCCACTGCTCCTCCCCGCAGTAACTTCAGCAGACTGCAAGCCAGAGGACTTGGCCACCTTGCCTGGGAGGAGGGACCCCGGGTACATTTGCACTTGCAAGCAGCCAATCAGAGAATACAGGAGGACACTCTTTTCTAAGAAACTCACCTCCCTCTTTCCTAGACCTGTATTTCTTTAATGTGACATAAAGAAGTGGTCCTGACAGTCATCAGCTGCTATGTCCCCAGCTGAACCAAAACAATTTCACAGAAGAGCAACATCAGATGTGGACTGGCCTTGACTGTGAGTGGAGAGAAAAACAGGACATTTCTGTAATCACGTTGGAGCAGAGATAAAGACTAAGAATCTACGCAGCCAGACACACACAACCAAAATGTGCCCGTGTGAGCGCCTGCTTTGTCTCCAGTCACAGTCTGAGCCCCTCTCCAACCCTCCTGCCTCATAGATAAAAGCCACACTACTAAATCCCTGAACTGTCCCCACTTTCTGATAGTACTCAATCTTGAGCAGACTACCAGCTCTCCAACTTTCTCACAAAAAAACCTCCACCACGTCCAGATTCTCCAGCAAGTACCCTTCCGCTCCCTCTTTCCAGGACGCTGCGTGTTTGCCCCAGGGGGGGTCTTGGTGCAGCTAGCCTGCTAAGCCTCCCTTTACTACAAGGTGTATTTATGGTGGTCTGACGGGAGGGGCCTCTCCAGAAGCTACCAAGACGCCCTCTGCTGTAAACTGAGAGCTTGAAGCAGCAGGAATGCCCTCACCTGAGATTCAGTGTCTTACCTGCTGGTGGCCACCTTGCCTAACCATGGCACCAAGTATTTTGAGCTGGATCTGAACTCTGATTATTTGGTGGAACCTCTTCAGTGTCGGATTGATTTTATTTGCATTCCTAGAAATAACTTCTCCCTGGATTTTTCTTGGTCATTTGATCATATTTTTATCTTTCTTTGGTGAAAAGACACTTAGTCTTCTCAAACTTGCTTCTGGATTGTGGGGATTATCCACGGTCTCATTTTTCTTTAACAGGAAAAGTCTCTGAAGGAGAGAATAGGCACAGACCCAAAGAGCCCATCCTCCTGGTGATCCCAAGGGCTGGGGAGCTGCAAAGGTCTCCTGGGACCCCTCCCTTTTGCTGAACTTTTGCCTTAGGTCACCATTTCAAAACCCTTGGAGACTTTAAGAACTCCATTTCATTTTTTTTGTCTTTTAATTTTTATCTTCCCAGAAGTGGGAGGGCTCATTCATGATGACATCTTTGGCCAGGTTTGGGAAATGTGTAATTTCATAAGTGCCATTCTAATCAGTCTCAGAGGTCTCCCTGCTCTGGAACTGCCTCCTCTGGGCCAGATTCCTGCTTTCCTTGTGCTTTGTTGCTATAGAGCCCACCTCACCTCTGCACCTTTCTTTTCTTTCTTATTTTTCTTTCTTTCATTCTTTTGTCGTGAGCCTGCTGTGTCACTGACATAGATCCGACTTGTGTCTTTCCATAGTGTCAGGTGGCTGAGCCAAGGCGAAGGCAGAAAGCAGATATGAATGCAAAGGGTCACTGTAGGTGGTCAGATAAGATTAGGAGCAAGCTGAAGAACTTGTTCGGGGCGCAAACCTGTCAAAGTGCAAGAATTTATTCTAGGACAAATTTGGATGGAGAGTCGTTTCACAGTGTCAGCTTGGCGTGGGCCTTGTGTGGTTGTCACGGGCAGGAGAAACCACACTCTGCTAAAGCCTGCAGACAGAGGTGCGGAGGCTCATCACTGAGGCCATTTTCCTAAACAAGGTTTGTGATGAGTGACCAGGTGAGGGGGTCAGGGTGTCCAGTCTTGGGGTGCCCCTCCTTTTATGTATCTCAAGTGAGGGGTTTGCATCTATTGGTAGTCTGGTGTGTTTGATAAGCTTGTGGGCCTGGTTTTTCTGATATGAGTTTGATACACCCATGCATTCATGTGCTTCTGATTAATTTGGTAAGTCACTTGTGAGTCCAGGGTCAACCTCGGCTGTTTTATCAAAGTTAATTCTTGTACCTGTGTCTTCCATCACAGCAGGTATTTCCTTTGTGTAATTCTATCCTATGAACCTTTGGATATTTGAATTTTATACCTTCCTGTGCGTAGTCTGGGCATTGTGAGAATAGTGAAGTGTTTATGTAATAATTTGTCTTGTTTTCATAGGCATCTGTGTTTGTACTGTGTGCTGCCTTAAATTTTGTTAATGTGCTATTAATTGGGTATATCTTAAATGTTGGAGAGTATTGCCCAATGGTTAGTGGTGAGTTGGAAAGTAACATCATGATTTGGAAATGATACTTCATTGTCATTTATAGTCCAGTGGATTTAAGGAAATTGTATGCTCCATGGTCTATTTGTTTGTCATAATTAGTCCACTGCCACTGCGGAGTCAAGCATGGGGTATATGACTTGCCTCTGAGACCATCTTAGTTAGGCTTTGGGAGCTGCCTTGAGTGTTCACCTGAGTCCAGGCGTAGTAATGGAACCCATGGTGGGTTCTTCCAAGATGATATGGACTTCTGTTTGCTCTGGAAAGTTTGTACCATCTAAACATGGTACAAACAAATCTATAATCACATATTTATCCACATTTTCTTGCCATTTCACATCTTCAAAATGTGTCGTTTATGTAACTGTGTGATGAGAGATCGAATCCTTGGTTACTCAGTATTGTGCGTTATGCCAGGTATAGTGGTGCACGCCTGTAATCCCGTGTGTGTGTGTGTGTGTGTGTGTGTGTGTGTGTGTGTGTTATAATTTGTGATATAATGTCTGTGTTGTATGGAAAGGATTGTTTTCTGCCAGGAAATTGTACGCTTTAGTTTTATAAAAGGAACCTTTGATTTGTAGTCTTTGTGCTGCATGTAGGTCATGAATTCTGTGTGTCTTTGTCCCTGTGTGAAAAATGTGTTCCATGGTGAGGTCAACCTTAGCTTAAAGCATAGCAGCGTTGCTTGTAATTCTATATATTTCATTTTGGAAGATGTCTACTGCCAAATTCTCTTATGCACTTCTTCTGTTGTTTGGCTAATTGTGCCTCCTTGCGTGCAAATTAGGTTAGGCCTAGGGCGCCAGCTGCGGATGCCTGGTGTGGCATTGTAGGGTGCCACGTTGCTACCTCTGATTGTGTGTGTATGTTTGGTTGTGTGAATATGGTAGAAGGGATTCTGTATTTCCAGTCTAACTCTACCAGTGACTATATGTGCTAGATTTTTTTTTTTTTTTTTTTTTTTTTTTTTTATTTGCGCGGTGCTGGGGATTGAACCCAGGGCCTTGTGCTTGTGAGGCAAGCACTCTACCGACTGAGTTATATTCCCAGCCCTGTGCTAGATTTTTAATAACATTTTTCTGGTGTCACGGAAATTCTGTCTGCCCTCGCCAGGCAGTATTGGTCTGAACGATTCATCATAGGGTCAATTCCAATGCAGAAGTTGCCAAAGAAAGGGAAAATCTGGGCATCCTGCTAAGTGGTAAGCATTTCTGGTTCCATACTTTCTTGCTCATGTTGTTTCCTCCCTTTGGATGTCCATGTGGTAAAGGGTGTGTTCTTCCGGTGACTGAAATTAGGATACATGTGGTAATCTGAAGTTAGTTTTTCATGTTGTTTGTTGTGTGTGTTGTGCTGCTAGTGCTTAGGTTGTTGTTATGTGTTACTCTTATCTCCATCATCCTCATAAGCATTACAGTCATTTGTGTCCTGCTGGAGACCTGGTTGTTACCAGAATTCATAGAGTAGATTTATTAGCCCTTTACAGGAATGTGTAGTGAGACTCATGCATGTGGTGCTTGCTGGATTTACACAGGAGTCTAGGTTTGGAATTGGCATATGGGTGTATGTGTGTTGGATGTGTTTTGTTCCAGTGTCATTGTATATAAATTTATGTGAGGTTTGTATATTACTGATTTTCCTCATATTTGTCCAACGAGAGGTCTATGATTGTGTTCTATTGTTAAAGTCTTTGCTGTATGGGCAAAAGTCAGGCTTATAGCATCTGCCCAAGTCCTCTATGCATTCTGATAAGTCATGATGTCATGCATAGGCAAATCCCTTCCATCCCTTTGCCATCTGCATGGCTTGGAAGGATAGCTTAAAGAACTATTTTGTATCTATGTGTTAAGAATAAAAAGGTCTGATGATGACAAAGGCATCTCTCTTTCAAGATCCTCCATGATATAGTTCTTTCATTAGTCTTATTGTGTGAGCCATGTCATCAGCAAGGATGTATAAAGGTATACACTTTGTAAGCCCTGATAGAGTAAGAGGATTGTCTCGTCCTTAAGTGGGGGCTCCCTCTGTGGCCTAGTTATCTTAAAAGTACTTCTTTGTTCTGTAGTATTAGTACGGTTATTAAGTATGTTTTCTTTATCTCTGATAACAAGATGATACTTTGTGCTATTTACATAATGCAAATATATCAAGGCTAAGCATAAGACTATCCGCATTAAGTCAAGAGCATCTGAATAGTCAAATTCATCCTCAAAGTCTGCAAATATTGGGTCCCAAAATCAAGAGAGCACAAGCAATTCACTCAAATGTAAGGTTCCACTCTGTCTTTACTAAGACTGACCTGGGTCCATTTAGAAATATATTCAACCAAGTAAATGAGTAGCCAGGCTAACACTGGCAAGTCATAAACTTTAGAGATTTCTGTTAAACTTTGGATAGTGCTCCAGGCTGCCACCAACTCAAGAAGTCTATGTGTATTCCCATTACTAAATGCCAGTGTGATGTCTAAATCTGGTACTACCAGCAGTACCCTTCAGTTGTGGGATCTGAGTCCTCTCACTCACCAGAGTTGACTATCCAGAGAAGGTAAGAGTAGATCAGATCAATCAGGAAGGATGGAGGTAACTCTGGGGTGGAGACAGCATGGAGAGATTGTTGGTCCTCAGAATTGGTCTAATAAGACATGGCATCTCACTGATAGTTTCTGTTCCACGAAGGTCCAGCGCATAAGTTTGCTGCAATGATGTTTACTTATGCTGCAAGTGGGTGCATATGCACGTGGAGTTAGTGAGTGTGTCGGTGGCAGGTACTGGTGTTCAGACAGTGACTGGGCAATACTACTGTCTTTGTAGACAAAATAAGTAATAGGACATGATAGCTATGGTGACACAGATAATCAAAAGATAAGTCATGGTGGCGATAAGTGTGCAGAAGAGGCTAGAAGGTGATAAACTCTGTCTCGCTTTGTCTGAGCCTGGGTACTAGTGCTCAGACACAAATGAATGTTGTAATTGTATTCTGAGTTTAAATTTTGTGGATGAGATTTTGCATTCTTTACATCCCTGTATTGCCTTCATATCTGATGCCAGCTTACCTTCTGGTTCCTACCTGTCACTCATTTACATAGTCTGGGTGCCCATGTGTACTTTGAATGCACGTAGAGTTAATATCTCTTGTGCAATTTTTGCCCATTTTTCTCCCTCTCCTTTCATTTTAATGTTTGACACCTTGGATATTTCCCATGAGTCATCCTTTCTTTTTCTCAGTGTTACAGGTGAGAGTGAATGTTGGCAGTTAATATCTGCAACCCTTCTTTAATTTTGATTTTGGCATTTTATCCTCTGCCTTTAAACTTCACATTAACATTATTTACTTGGTTATTGTATTTAGTTGTGTCTGAATCGTCCTTCTGATGTGCTGATTTGCATGTTGTCCTGATGCTAAGCTTTGGTGAGGTTTCATGTAATTATTTCCAATACTTCCATAGGTCTTTGTATGTATTTTAAAATTTTGTGTGACCATAGGGCTATTCCATTTGCAACTGCCCATGAGTCTGTAAATATATAAACTCTGGCTTGTCTGATGGTGAGTACCACCACTCTGAGTTCTGCATGTTGTGTAGCAATTGAAGAACCTTGCTCCTCGAGGACCATATTGTGCTGGGTGGGGTCTGAGGGATGCTGCTTTCCATTTCATTCTCCCTTGGGCCAAGGAGGCTGGACCATCTGTAAATCAGACCTTATGGAGGTTGTTTGACCAGGCAGGACATGGAATCCTATATTAGCATGGATTCATTCTTCCCCCAGAATGAATTCGGGCAAGTTGATCTCCATCTTATGTATCTTCTCTATGAGAAGCCTTGGCTGGCCATTCCCAAGTAATGAGTTTTTGATCAATTTGGGTACCTACCTCTTAGCAGGGGACTAAACTTTGGAGCAAAGGTATCATATACCTGATTGTAGTAGTTCTGCTATCAGTCAGAGGTTCCATATCATTTGGTGGTTTGTAAGTTAGACAAACATTTTTTAAAAGTTATAATTATTTGGTGCATATGGGAATTTGGCCATCCAGAATCTTACTGGAACAAAACCATGTTGTGTTGGTTGCTTGGTCCATAATGACTGTGTGCCATAACCTTGTACCCTCATGATTTCAATCTTAGCTATACATAAGGTGTTGGGTAATGTAATTTTGGAGGGTATGGGCATAATCTTTAAAGGTTTGTCGTGCCTGTTCTTTTTCTGTTCCTCATGTGAAATCCTGTGAGTGTCTTGCCATT
This sequence comes from Glaucomys volans, assembly GCA_020662805.1. NCBI lineage: Eukaryota > Metazoa > Chordata > Mammalia > Rodentia > Sciuridae > Glaucomys > Glaucomys volans. The sequence continues at coordinate 129,773 of JAJEJO010001546.1, forward strand.
TTATGCATAGGTCTTCATATAATGTTTAGACCAGGTACAGGCTATCTCCAGTAAGCAAGCAGTCCCATCAGCCTCGGTGCTTCTTGCTTAGATGAAGGTGTCCCCATTGCCACAGCTTTGTCTGTCTCTGTCTGTGGTACTGGTCTACCACATGATGACCATATAACTCCTAAAAACTTACAAGTGGTATCAGGTCTTGTCTTTCCTTCATTTATTGTCTATCCCCTGTTTCTAAGTTCATCTATTCATTGTTTCTTTTCTGCTCCTATTTTATCTCATTGTTTATCATTTTTATATCATCTATATAGAATAAAATCAATGAGTCATAATTAGCTTGATTATTGGTCTATTCAAATAGCCTTGTGGGAGTCTCACAGACTCTTTGCCTTCCATGGAAAAGTGATATATTCTTGGCTTTCTTTATAGGTATTGCAAAGAACATATCTGAGGTGTCAATTGTCATGTAGAACTTTCCATTATATGGTGTCATTTTATGATGACTTCTTCTGCATCTGGTAAAGCACCTGAGGAGTTTGAGAAATACCTTGTTCAGATTTCTGTGTTCGACTGTTCATCTGTATGAACCCTGAGGTTTTAGAACTGGCCATATTGGACTACTGAAGTTATTAGACGCACTAGGTACACTTGCTTGATTAATTCCCTTACTTTTCTGTAATTTCTCAATGTCCACCCTTCATAGGTATTGTTTTTTTTTTCTTTTTTTTTTTTTTTGGTACTAGGGATTGAACCCAGTGACACTCCACCACTGAGCTACATCCCCAGCCCTATTTTCTATTTTATTTAGAGACAGGGTCTCACTGAGTTGATTAGGGCCTTGCTAAATTGTTGAGGCTGACTTCAAACTCGCGATCCTCCTGCCTCAGCCTCCTAAGCCACTGGGATTACAGGTGTGCGCCACCACACCAGCTTTGGGTATTGTTTTGGACATGCAGTTACCATGGGTGTGGGTAGTGTGATAGGTGTTATCTGCATGTTTACTAGTCTGCATTTCATAATTTTTATGTTTTCTTGGTCACTAACTTTCATATATTATAGTTTGCATATATAGTTTTCATATATTACATGTATATCCATTCCCCAACAGTTTTCTTCTTCCAGTGAGCAATGCGTGGTTACTTCCATTGGCTTACTATTATTATAGCATATTTTTTTTCTATGATTGGGCTGGCTCCAGTTATTTTGCCACCCAATCTTTCTTCTTCTGTGGGATTATTACATTTATTAATTAGTTTCTTTAATGAGGTTATCTGTGATCCTGTGTCTATTAAGAAAGCCAGTCTTTCTGTACTTTTCTAATTTTTTTATTATCCCCAGATCCTATGAAGATATTTTTGTTCTGAGGCTTTTCCAGTTTTTGGGTTTTTTTTGTTTTTGTTTTTTTAAAGAATCACTATGTGTGCCTCTTGTTCATTATTTTATATGTTTCTTTCTTGGTTTCTTGGAAGAAATAAATTCCTTCTCTGGAAGTTGTTTCTAAGTTGTGGGTTTTATTCGTGGAATGGTGTTGGGGTTGAGTTGTTTCTAGGTCTGTTATATGTTCTGTTTGTTGTGATAGGTTATTTGTCCTAGATGTATTTGGCTTATTGAATCTTCTAGAGTTAAATGTGAAAAAAAAAGTTTTGGCTTGTGATGGTCCCTGATTTGAAAGTAATTTGAACACAAATGTTATCCGCTATGACCCAGATAGCCCTGATGAAAATTTGAACGTCTGGCAGCCTGCTAAAGCACTTGAATGAGAATTTCAGATGTTCTGGTGTGCCTTTCAGGAGTGCCTTCTTTATCTCATTTGTTGCTGATACTTCAAATGGTGTTGTGTATGCCTTTGTCTGCTTTTTTTTTTTAATCATTGCTAAGATTGCTAATTTTCTAGTATTTTTAAGTGCTTGACCTAGATCTGTTTGTTTTAAATTATCCCCCAATTTTGTGGAGTCACTGAGGGTTTATTGTTCTCTTCCTTATTGCTGCTATCCAGTCCCATAATGACTGCACTTTGGATGGTTGGTTGTGAGCCTTAGTCTCCCACAGGTTAGATGCGTACTTTCTGCTAAGGAGGAAATTTGATTCATTTCAGAGCTGCTTTAGGCTGTGATATCTGTATAACTGTCTAGAGGTGCTGGGTTCATTGTCTCTGACCAGCAAGGAACTGAACAGGACACAGAAATAGCAAGCCAGGAGTAGGTTTATTGCAAAAGCAACAGAGATACTGACTTCTCCAAGGAGAAGAGGCCCCAGAGCTGCTAATCTGGTGGGGGAGTTTTGCCTTGTGCTTTTCATGATTTCTGGAATTTGCTCCTTTCCTTATCTCCTCCCCAGTCCACATGCTCCATACTATTATTGTCCATGCGTCTGTTTTAGTTTTTCTATTGGAAGCATCTGTCTGATTGGGTCTCCCACTTGTGTCCATCAGCATTTTTGTCAGGAAGTTGACCTCTTCCATGCTCATTTGTTCTCGTCCTGCCCTCCTCACTCACCATCTTGCTCTGGCTGCCTATGCCCTTCTACATCTCCCTCTCTGCTTCTCCATTCCACCAATATACAAGCCAATCAGCATCTGTGGTTTGTTTCTGTACAAAGACTATCCTACATTTTTGGAATCCTGCCCTAGTGTATTCCCTATCTTCTGCTATGTTTTGAGGACTTTCTTGTTCCTGGTTATAATCTATTATTGTTTTACAATTTGTCATTGGTCACACTGCTTGGATCCTCCCTGAAGGATCCTGGATCCTCAGGAGGGGGGTCCTGTGGTCCCAAGAGGTCATCTACTATGGTATCTGTCATTATATCATCTGCATATGTATAACAACTAAGTACTTTATATCCCCATTTTTTACCCTAATGTCCATCCTGATAAGACTTAAACAAAACAAAACAAAAAACCCCAAATATTGCAGGTGCATTATTGGTGTTCTCTATATTAATGGGTTCACTTTTTTTTTTTTTTAGGATTCTTTAAATCTAAATTTATATCCTTTGAGACTGCTATTGAAAACTATCTTTTAACATCCTTCTCTGTTGGGTACCATAGATCCCTGGAGGCAAGCTCCATTTTAGGGCATTTCCTCTTTATTCTTTATCTGTCATCCCAGAGCTAACATGTTTCTTAGCTAATTTTCTTGCCCACTCAATTTCTTAGTATAGTGTAACTAAATAGTCCACCTTATAGAAGAATAATCATAGTGTATAATGTGAGGTTTGCTCTTCTTCTTTCTGCGGCCTTGTATGTTTCTTTTGCTGACCAATTCCTCATGAGATGAGACCCTGCCCAGTGTAGGTAATCTGCCTTTACAGCTCTCCAAAATTAAGCCCTTGACCTGCATGGATCGGGGGGTGTCCTCCTTATAAACTGAGCTAGGTTTCACCCCAAATGTTTTGAAACATGGTGTGAGCCAGGCCTTGGATTGGCAAGGCAAGCTTTTAGTCTCAGTTCGCAATCCTTTAGTAGGGGTGGCAGATTTTATCTGTATTGCCAATTGGCATCATTTATTTGAAAAAAATTTTGTATTTCCAATTATTTTGCCAATGATCTGTTTACTTATTGAATTCTTTCTTTAACAAATAGAATCCTGACAGCTACACCAATTGTCATGAGGGTGCAATAACATTAACATAGACCAAAAGCTTTGTGTCTTTCCACAATGTCAGAATTTATGGAATAATAATGAATTCACAGGATACTCCACTTTCATCAGTGACAGTTCACGGAATATTTGTGGCTCACCTGGTAGTCAAAGCCAAGCAATTACAGGTTCTTTTATTCCAGTCTTAATCTCTAATATGTATAACACTCAAGCCATGCATCTCATTTGACCGGTTACACATATATAGGTTATGGAAAGGCTAGGAAGGGGTTAAGGTGGCCACAGGGGTTCCGAAGGCTGAAATCAGCAAAGGCAGAGAGCAGATATGAATGCAAAGAGTCACTGTAGGTGGTCAGATAAGATTAGGAGTAAGCTGAAGAACTTGTTCTGGGCACAGAACTGTCAAAGCGCAGGAACTTATTGCAGGACAAGGTTCGAAGTCGCGAGGACAGACGGACAGCAGTTCCACCGTGTCAGCTTGAGGTATTAGTTTAAAGTGAGACTCTTGTGACCATTACAGGTATGGGAAACCACACTCTGCTTAAGCTGGAGGATGGATATTTGGAAGTTTGTTGCTGAGGCCATGTTCCTGGGCACGGCTCCGCCTGCCAGTGACCAGGTGATGGGGTCAAGGTGCCCCTCCTTTTATGAGTCTGGAGCCAGGGGCTTGCATGATATGGTGGTCTGGTGTTTGATAAACTTGTGGGCCTGGTTTTTCTGATATGAGTGATACACCCATGTATCCATGTGCTTCTGATTAATTGGATGAGTTCACAGGTGGTTATTCTTATTAGTACGATTAATTTATTTATCAGTTTGTGCCTTATGTTTCTGCCAGGCACATGGTTGCTGTTTATTTATATAAAAAAAGGTGTGGAGTTGGGCTGGGGATATGGCTCAGTTGGTAGAGTGTTTGCCTCACAAGCACAAGGCCTTGGGTTCAATTCCCAGTACCGCAAAAAACAAAAAAACCCAAACAAACAAACAAAAACACCACAAAGGTGTGGAGTCATTCTACCTCAGCTCTTAAACTCAAAATGGAGACGCTTGTGGCAAACTATGTTTTACAAAGGTTTAGACGCAATGTGAAGACGGCTTTTCTACACATCCTGGAGTAACACAGAGCAGAGCACAGACTGCTCTCCAGCTGTCTTTCTAACTGGCACATTTTCATAGGAACAATTTGGGATTATAGTGGTCACGTCTAGAAAATTTTGATATGAATAGGGTTGTTCATTTGAGATGCTCCGTAGAACAAAAGAAAAGCAAAACAAAATTCCAAGTCTCCAATGGTGTGCTCTCTTTTTTGCTATAAGGAGGATTCCAGAGACAATTCACAATCTAAAATTACCTCTCTAAATGATCCTTTAAGACACTGAAAAACTTTCAGAACTTAAACACATTCTCATGGCTCCATCTGAATCCTGCTCCCCTATTCTAGTTTGTATGATTCCTTTCCTTTTCCAGATTTTGACTGGTAGGTACATTTTAAACCCTGATCATATTCAGATCCTTATACCATTTAAAGAGACTTTCCAAACACCAGAATGGAAAGAAAAAGCTATGCTGAAAAATTAAGAATTGTCCCGGGCACACACCCTCCAGGCTTCCTTACCACCAAAAATGAGAGATGACAACTTCCTATATATTAGACATATTCAGTATATATTTGAATATATAAAGAATAGCAGTTTATTTAGTCAACAGTTCTCCAGGGCGAGGAGTCTAATAGTATAACCCTGTATCTGCTTGGTGTCTGGTGAGGTCCTTCGTGGTGTCTCCTAAGGTAGCAGAGCTCATCACAATGCTAGACAAACCCAAATAGATTTTGCTAAGGCCCAGAGGATACATAAATTTGGTTTAAAAAATAGAATTGACATAATCCTGAAAAGGATCTGAAAATTAATTTTTAAAGAGAAATTTTAAAAATTTTAACATTGACACCTGTCAGTATTTTAAACACAGGGATTACAGGAAAATTAATAAGCCCATCCTAACTAAAGGGAAAAACAAAAATATTAAACTTGTAATACATGTTGTCTTTTTAAATTCCATCTTGCTGAAAGCTTGGGGTTCAAAGGAAAAAAATCAGAGAAGGTATAATTGTGAGTTAAGCACCATTGGTTAGGGTTAGATTTTAAAAGCTGAATGCAATGAGATTTTGGCAGAACTTGAGTCTTTCAAATTTGATTTTTAAAACAGAGGTTCATGAAATATATTTTAATGGTCCATGTAGTACTCTTGACAATAGGAAAATCTTAAGACAAATTGGAGCGAACTAAAAATAATGATTTAGAAACAATGTAGTATCTTCCCCCAGATTTTACCATTTAAAAATTTACTAGCAAAATATTTTAGTTTTTACAAGACTGAAGTTTAACTTAAGATTTAAGCTTTCTAAATTTCTTATGTTTATGAAGTAAATGGAAGATGATAAAACATAAAACTATATTCAATGAATTCAAATTGTCAAAAGGGCTTAATATTGTGAAATTGTCATACTGTTACAAATCATAAATGCTTAACATATTACCTAAAAATGTGATTTCCAGACCCTTCATTAGCTTTGAGATCTTGGAAAAAAGTTGAGTTTATCAGTAAATTTTAATAGAATGCCAGAACAATATATTAGTAAGAAAAAAATACAGAACTTAATCAGTAAACATAGTTTAAATTTGCTGTTATTTCTTAGAATGACTACAGAATAAGAGTACGTGAACGTGCCTTTGGAATGATGTTATGTGTTTATTTTTGCCAAATTTTACTTAAGATAAATAATGTAAAATGTATGTTTGCCAAAAATAAAATTAAAAAAGTTCGTAGTTTCCTATTCCTTAGTTTTCTTTTGTATTTGAAGAAAACAGAATTGGTTATTTTTGTTAAATATAGTAACCAATGTAAATGGTTGACTCTCCTAGGTACAAAAGAGAAAAATGTGAAGACAGGATAAAAAATACGAGTTGTGCACTTATCAAGGAAATTGGTGCAGATTATTTCATATGCTTATAAAATTATATATTGAGTAATGTTAAAACTTTTATGTTTATCATTTTTGTAGGTTTATATATCTCTATAAATCTAAATACTTATACACAAAGGAGTATTAGTAAAGTCTTTGCTACTCATCGTTACATCAATGATGAAACAAAGGAAGAAAAATTACAATTTGGATGGTTGTTCTATAAAAGAAGTCAGTTATTTTATGTCGCAAAGATGACATTTTTGCCCAGTGTGGTGGTGGAAGCTGTAAGATCATCTACTTGGGAGGCTGAGGCAGTAGGACTTCAAGTTTGAGGCCACCTGGGTGACTTAGCAAGGCCCTGTCTCAAAATAAAAAATGTTTAAAAGGGCTGAGGATGTAACTCAGTGGTAGAGCATCCCTGGGATCAATCCCATTACCAAATAAATGCTAAATAAAATAAATAAAAATAAGAACAACTTTTTAAAAAAATCACTGTGATAATCCTTGAGCCCTCATTACTTTGGGCAGTAATTACTCTTAAGTCCATTTTAATAAAAAGTTCTTCATTGTTTCAAAGACATAAAAGTTTCTACTAATTATTGTTGTCGTGGAGTGCTTTTCAAATAGTGCCTGGACGGCACTGAACACTGGTATAGCTTTTCTATAAACCTCTGAAAACTTTTGATTCTGCATCTCCTAAATTTAGTTCCCACGTTCAGAAAAAATGAAGGGATGTGGGTGATAGAGTTGATTTTCAGCAGGACTGGAAAAACTGTTTTTATCTCTGGGTTCCTGGATAACATTTTTAACTCTTGGCTCAGAGGCCAGCAGTGGAATGATCTTCTGGGTGAAGGGTGAGCTTCCTGGCAATCCTGAGAGCCCCGGGGTCAGTTTCTTTACTCATAGCATCCAACTGGCCTAGCCTGGGGAGAGAAACCTGGGCTGATCACTCTCACCAGGTTTTAACAACCTGGTTAACAGTTCCCTGGGCTAAAGAGGTATAGAAACCCCTGCTAGGAAGTTTGGTTTTGATCATGGTATAAGCTGAGACCCCCTCATGCAGACCTGGAGGTTCAACCACAGGACAGCTTGAGTGTGAACTGGAATCTCTGACACACAGGCTCTCCAACTGAGCTCTCTGGCCTCTACCTCAAAGCCTCCTGTGGCCCTACTGTGTGGATCCAGTGAGTCCTTTCGACCGTCCTGACTTGGGAAAACGTCTTAGTTAAGACCTCTTTAGGACTAAACTGTCATTGAACTTCAATTCCTTGCACAGACCAATAGGTATCCCAAAGATCTGTTCTAAAAGTAGGTAAAACTAATCAGGTCTCTTTGGCATTCTCCAGATTTGCATTATTTGGCACACTTGTAACTATCGTGTAAATTCTTTTGTTAATCTAACAAGATGAAAGGGGTTAAGCCTGATTAATCAAAATGAAAATTCATCCCCCCAGATTCATTATAAATAGATAGCATAAATTCTATATCAATATAATACATACATAAAAAGTACAATTGTGTACCTTTTAGTTCAAAAGAAATATAACATGTTTAAATAAAACAACTTTCAAAACAATGTTTATTAGATTCAAATCTCCCTTTTAATTTAGGCTGAATCTCCCTAATAAAAGAAAAACAAATTAAAATAAACTGATGGCTTTCACCCATCAAAGTAGGAGGGGAAAGTGATAAGTTGCTTCAATACAAGGGGAAATAGTCATCCTTTCACATTGCTAGTATGAATGTCAATTGGCACAATTCTCATGGAGGGCAATTTATCAATGTATATTAGAAGTACAAATCCATGTACCCTTTGACCCAGCAACTCCACTTTTGAGAATTTCTTCTGTGGGTACATTTGTACACAGGTGAATCACATGTATACAGTGCTTGTGATAATAATAATAGAAAACAAACCTTGATGCCTTCAGTTGGTAACAGGTTAAATAAATTGTACTGGTATATTCTTAAATGGGAATTCTATATGGATGTTTAGGAAAGAAAGGATAAAGGAGATCTCTGCTTGAGAAGTAAAAAACGAAAAAAAATTAGATGCAGAAGAGGGTGTAAAATATCAACATTAGTTTTTGTTTCTAAGAAACTCCAGAAAGATATTAGGAAATTAAATCATTGTGTAGCAGCAGACAAGAATACCCTAAATATGCATTTGCTTGGTTGTGTAAATTGGATTTCACTCAATAATTTGGAATTTTAGGTAAGGAAAATAAGTTATACAGGCCAGGTGTTAAGGTAAGATGATGCTGGTAACCTAATCTGTCTGGATTTTCCACTCAGTTTTTGGGTGGAGGGACTCTGTAGTTGGAGAGCTAAGGGACCAACCAGTTTCATACCAGATGTGGAGCTTGACTCATGGATAAATATCTTCATCCCAAACCCCTCTCTAGATTTCCTAAAGAGGCTTAGAAAATGTCACTTCTGGAAAGAGGCATGCCCAGCATCCTTATCCTTCCAGGAGCAATGCTGATTTACCCATTTTTCACATTAGCCACATTTCCTGAGTCCATGTAATTGTATGGGCTGTGAAAATGTTTTAACTTTGATTTCTTTTACAATCAGAATAAAAATAAACATAATAATAAGTATATGAAAAAAAAGAAAAATTTCCCCAAATTTTAGACTTCAAGATTCTTGTGAATTGGAAGCAATTAGAATATACTCTATGGAATAAATGAAAAACTCCTGATAACTATATCTCTCCTTCGTGTATCACTTTCCAAAGCTGTAGCATATTGAATTGAACAACACTCCTTTGCTACTTGAGCAAGAAAAGCATTCTTGATTATTTAACATGTTAAGAAGTGATCTGGGTTTTGTGGATACCTTTGGATAGTCCCTTTGGATGACATGAGCCAACCCTATCTGGTCTGAATCGGGTCTAAGTAACCATGGGTCTGTGAGTGGTTTCAGAGCAGCCAGTATAAGCCTGTCAGCGATATTTAGTAAGAATAATTTCACAAGTTGAAATAGCGGATATGAATGGGACATACCTCAGGCAGAGCTCATGCAGAGCATCCGGAAGGCCGGAGGGTGGGGAGGGGAGGGAGGCCTGCTCAGAGACCTCTGGACCCTCCACATGCATTTCCTCTTCCTGCTATTGCTGTATGGAGTCATTGCCTTTAATAAAGTGGTCCCATGAGTATAAACTGTAAATCGTTTAAGTAATCAAACATTTTGTCAAAATAATTAATACATAATGAATTTTCTTTCTTATTAGTTTATACTTAAACACAAAAACCAGAGATTGTCAAGCAAGGTATGCTCTCACACTGATTCGAATTCACTCTTGGCGTATCAGAAGTTTATTTACTTCAAATAACAGACTAATCTGCCCCCAACTCTGCCAGTTAGCACAAAAGAAAAAAATCCAAAACAAATATTTGCCCAATCAGTGTCCCCTTTGAAGCTTTGATCATTGCTTGCTTCTTTTTTGATTTGCTTGAAAACCTTTTCATGCCAGGCTGTCATTAAAGAACTTGAAGGTCTTTTTCTCAAAAATTTTGTTACCTCTTTTTTTGGTTTAATCTTCATTAAAAAAAAAATAGAGAGATAACAAAGGAATTCATAAAACCATTCAAACTCTCAGACTCCAGAAATTCCAGGTACTACGGTATTCCATTAGGCTTAAAACATGGGCTTTCTCCTTAGCAGTTAATAACAGACCTTTCCTTGAATCAGAGTTTCACTCTAATCGCAGTCTTTGCTCTACTGCAAACTCAAATAACTAAATACTACCAATCTTATCATTAAATAGCTGCAAGTGGTTTTTCTAAATTAGCCACTCTTGAAATCTCTCAAGGACCTAAAACCTGGAGATTTAATCTCTGGAAGAGAAAAGGAAGATTTGTCTTGGGCTTCAATCAATAGGATCTTATCAGGTACTATTAGTAACTAATCCTCGTGAAACTCTCAGATGGTAATCTTCAGGTTCATATTTTCAATTAAAATGACACGCATCATTTTATCTAGATCACTGATTTTCATTTCACTGGTAGACCTAAAGCTGAGAGTTCTTTGAAACTGATCAGAAACAATCTCCAAAAGCAGCAGTTGATTCGAAACCCTAGTTGAAGCTAACGATCACATAAACTAATGACTTTTGCTCAAATATTTGGTGCTACATTAATTTTCAGGGAACTTGACATCTTTTTCTTTGGACTGCTCTTCCTGGAGATGTTGCCTAAGAGCATCCATTGAAGCTCCCCAGCAACTGACTGTAAGGTCCTCGGCTCTCACTTATCTTCATTTTTTTTTTTTCTTTTTTGGTAAAATACTTCTAAGCTCCTATCATCTTTTTGTGCTATTTAAAAAGAGAAAAAATATATTCTTATGCATTTTTCTTAGACCCTAGCCACTGCTATGAATCTGGTAGGTGGATCAATACCCTGCTGGGGGAAAATATAATAGATGTTTCTTTAATATTTTCAAGATAGATTTCCTTTGGCCTTGAAATTTCTCTTACTTTATGAATTCCAGCTCTCAACCTTAGCAAAAAAGATGGACTTTGCCTCTGTGTCAGAAAGTACTTACGTACAACTACAATGCACGAATAAAAACATGGAAAAAAGAAAATAATGTAATATAAAATAAGTCTTAATGACTATTTCAAATAAGTAACTGTTTGGTGAATTGCTTTGAAGCAAAGAAAATGCCTTATCTGGGCACCCTACAAATCTAAAGGGAAATAAAAAAGTATTTATGAAATCATTAAACCCTGTCAACTCATCAGCAACACATGAACTTCTTAGTGTCTGTGGGGGAGGGCATTGTTTCCATCCCCATCACCACAAATAGAAACAAACAAAATCCCTGCCAACTAAACCTGGTTCATCAGCAATGGGAACTACCCTACCTTCTGTCTTCAGAGTCACTATCTCCACAGGAACTGTTTCACTTCATTCAGAATACATGTCTTCCCTTAGGGCCCAGAGACAGGCACTCTTTCTAAAATAAGAAATATTTATATTTTCCATGCCCTACTAGAAAACTATTTCTTTTAAGGACATTGCCACCAGAAGCCCATCAAAGAGGTTTAAATTCATTTTATAGGGCTTTCATGGATAATCACATGATCCTGGATTTCTTCTTGGCTAACCAAGAGGGAGTTTATGCTAGAACAAGACCCATCTGCATTTTTTAAACACACTTTTGAGACCTGGAGTTGGTTATGTAGGCCACTAAATGAATAGTATTTTTCAGAACTAATAATTTTTCTGGTAATAGGGTGACCTCCTGTATTGCATGGGTCAGTACCTCCTGTCCAGACTCTTAAGATTTGCTATGTAGCTACATTCATACCAGATGATCTAACAACCCATTTAATAATAGAAAGAGCAGAAGGCTGACATTCATCCAAGTTAGAATCTTCTGATGATCAGAATGCTAAAGATGAAAAAGACGCAGATGTGAAAGGTTATCACCCAAGATAAACTTGGCCCAAAGTGAAGGTTCGGAAAGATAAATAGCAGCTCTGATACTTATTACCTGGTAGTTGACCTAATTTCTCTGACTAGGTTATAGTGTGCTTCTGATGAACACAAATAATTTCATAGAATACTAGCATTAGAATATTGGCATTAGCATACTGATGATGGAATGGGAAAAAAATCAGGTCTACTCCGTAATTATGCCTGAGCAAAGATTCCATGCAACCACAAAAGATGAGCAAATGCTCAGCTAACAGGAGTGACTGCTGTTTTTCCTCATGGTATTCTAGCTGTATTCTGTTTCTTCAGCCCCCTAGAATAAAATTAAGATACCAATCACTGCATTGCCCTCCAGTCAGAGGAAACACATAGACATGCAAATATACCTGTGTCTTTTGCCCTTTCCCCAAATCACTTAACATAAATGCAATTTCTTGAACGAGCTCTTTCCATGTCCCTCTTCCTGAGAGGCCTCATGCTCCCCGCATGGAGTCCCTGGATCCCTTGCTGCAGGAGGCTTGATGTGTGTTCCGAGTGGTCCTTCACTGTAGCACTGACAGATGATTGACTCAGCGGCGTTAAAATGCCATGTAAAATATCAGACACATGATAGACTCAAGAAATTCTTATTTATCATTTGTTGTAATTATTATAGATATTACCTTCCCAGTAAATAAATATGAGAAAGTTCTTGCTTGATAACTTCTGGACTAAGTAAGTGGCTGGAGTTTTTATTGTTTATTAATGGCCATGAAATCAACCCTTATCTCTAACATGGTAGAAAACAAGGATTTCTCTACCATCTGACCCACAGAGATGAGTCTGCAGATGACATTGTGAGCACATTATTCATGGAAGTCTCAATTTATTTTCATTTAGGTATGACTTGCTTAAATGAGTCATTTGTGCAATACCTTTAAGATAGTTTTTATGACTGATTGATTTATCATCCTGTTGCTGGGGCTGAAAACCACAGCTCTGGAGTCAGAGGTCCTGACAGTTCTGCCAGGTACAACACTCAACAGCTACCTCCCCTGGACCTGAAGACCCTTTGTCTACAGCAGAGATAATAAGTCACCCACTGTGCTCATTTCCGAAGGCTGCCATAACAAATTAACAATTTGGTGCTAAAAGAAATTTGGTATTAAAACCAAAGAAGGGTATATACTCCCAACATCTGTAGACTAGAAGTTCAAGATCAAGGATCAGCTGAAGTCATGCTCCCTAGAAGATTCCAAGGGAGGATTCCTCCTTGCCTCTTCCACCTTCTAGTGACCACCAGCAATCCCTACCCTTCCGTGGCATGGGTAGCCTTACTCCAATCTCCACCTCTGTCCTCAGTGACACTCTTCCCGGAGGCCGTTTTCTCATATTATAAGGACACTAGCCATTGGATTAGGGCCCATCCTAATCCAGTGTGAATTTATTTTAACTAATTACATCTGCAAAGACTTGATTTCCAAATAGAGTCACGTTCTGAGGTTTTGAATGGATAAAAGCTTTGAGGGAGCACAACCCAGCCCAGTGCACTCACTACATAAGACTGCTATGACCATATAATGAAAGAAGTCACTAGCGCTAGTAAATCAAAAATTAATCTCATCATTATCATCGTTATTTGTGAATTTGTAGTCACAGTGAGACCATGATTCCCAAACAATTCCATCGCTGAATGAAAATACTACCTACTTTAGGTTGATTTTGAAAGTAACAATATGTAAAAAGCAACTTCAGTCATTTCTGATAAGAAAAGCAATCCAATATTTAAATTCATGCTTATTTAGTCAGACATGTAATACATTGAGATTAATTTGAGAAACATGAGGATTCCAGTTCTAGGCTAAACCAAATAAGTAAGTGTCCTGTGCTCTGACTATCCCACTGAATACAGCTCTAAAATTTGGAATAACCTATGGGGAAGTTATTGTAGGACTCTTAAGAGAAGATTGTAGCAGGTGGGCTGGGAAAGAAGTCCTGAATTTAAGTACTACTGGGCTCCTTTATTATTTCTCAGCCAATCCAAAATTAGGCACCAAGGTACAGTCAACTCCAGATAAGACCTTTAGTTCTGTCTTGAAGAGGGACAGAAAATTAGCCGGGCCGGGTGGTGCATGCCTGTAATCCCAGCACTTGGGCGGCTGAGGCAAGAGGATTGTGAGTTCAAAGCCAGTCTCAGCAACTTAGTGAGGCCCTAAGCAACTCAGTGAGACTCTTTCTCTAAATAAAATACAAAATAGGGCTGGGGATGTGGCTCAGTGGTGGAGTGCCTATGTGTTCAATCCCCAGTACCAAAAAAAGAAAAAAAAAAAAGAGGGACAGAAAATTGACAATACTCAGAGAATGTAAAAAAATCCCTCACTTTTTGCCTTCTTTTGCTCCCTCTATTCTCCTGTGACCCGGTCTTTAAGCAGGTCCATAGCTGGTGTTTTGGCAGGCTTAGGTCACAGGAGCAATCAAAGGTCAAAACGACACAAAGGAAATCTTCCATTCTAGTCAGTAGCATTATGGTTTCAAAACAATAGAACCAACCTCGGCTAATGTTATTCCCTCTGTCCTCTGATCACATGGCCCTGGATATTGATGCACTTGAGGAAGTACATAGTAGATCAAGGGAACCAAAGCATAACCCTTCTAGATGGAGAACCAGAAAAGAGTACCAAGGAACGAGGCAGTAACAAGACTACTTTGAGGGTGGAATTTGGAAAAGTGAACCCTATAAAGTCGTTTATGAGCTACTCTGGATTAACCCCCAAATGCCCATGCTTGAATCCAATCCTATTCAGCATTTCAAAGACATAGAGGAATGAACTAAAAGACCACTTCCTCGATCTCAAAGTGGCCATCAGGTAGTGTATATGCAGGATAGATCTGAAGATTGCCACAGAGTTTGAGAACTGAATAGATCATGAAGCCACAGCACATAGAAAGCAGATGAGATCTTGTGGCGTACACATAGCCAGATGGGTTGACTTCTAAAACAAAAGTATCGGTACTGATAATCAGTAGTACTGCAGCAGGACCTAGAATCCTATAATCTAACATTTGAAAAGTCCACAATAAAATCTAAATTTTCATTGTATATGAATAACAAGGAAAGTCTAAATTTATGTGGACTAAAACGACCGGGAGACCCCAGTGTCAATCTGGCATACATGTGCTTTAAAGCAGCTTCTACAAAAGTGCTTCAGCAAATACTTAAGAACATTTCTAAAACCAGTGTAAAAACAGAAAGTTTCTTCAAAGAAATTAAACATATTAGAAAAAGCAAAATGAAATTTTTAGAAATGAAAATACAATAACCGAAATTAAAAACTCACTGGAGAAAATGACTAAGTCTATCAGATATTTGGGACCATCGAGCATACTAACATAAATATAATAGGTGTCCCATGAGGCGAGGAAAGGGGGAAAATGAGAGAAATAATGACCAAATGCTTTCTAAATGAGGTGAAAATCATGGCCTTACACATCCAAGAAGCTCATTGAGCTCCAAGAAAGATAAACCTGAAGAGATCCACAGATATAATTATATTTCAAAACCCAAAGACAAAGAGAGAATCTAGAAAGTAGTAAGATAGAAATGTCATCACATAAAAGAGATGCTCTGTAAGATTAAAAACCAATTTTTCCACAGAAATCATAGATACCAGAGGCAAGAGGGTGACAGAGTACTGAAAGGAAAAAATTGTCCACTAAGAATTTTGTACCTGGAGAAAAATAAAACAAAATATGTGGGAATCAATCTAACGAAAGAGGTGAAAGACCTCTACAATGAAAACTACAGAACATTAGAGAAAGAAAATGAAGACCTTAGAAGATGGAAAGATCTCCTGTGTTCTTGGATAGGCAGAATTAGTATTGTCAAAATGGCCATACTTCCAAAGGCACTATATAGATTTAATGCAATTCCAATTAAAACCCCAATAGACATTCCTCATGAAAAAGCAATCATGAAATTCATCTGGAAGAACAAAACACCCAGAATAGCCAAAAAATAAAGGAGAAATTAACATACTCCCAGATTTTAAGAAACCACTAGACTTCTATAAGGAATACTAAAGGGAGTTCTTCAGTCTGAAATGAAAGGTTATTTTTAAGCCTCATGAAGAAATAAAGAACAGTAAATGTAGTTACATAGTTAAAAACAAACACCTGTAGTATTAAGTGTTTTTGGCTTGTAACTTCTTTTATTTTTTTCTATATGACTTAAAAGACAAATGCACAAAATAATAATTATAAATTCATGATAATGGACCCACAATGTATAAAGATGCAATTTTCAATAATTTAATAATAATAATAATAATAATAATAATAGAGTAATGGAGTTTTAAAGGATCAGAGTTTTAGGATACTATTGAAAATAGTTTAGAATTAATTCAAATTTGGTTGGTAGAAAGTTAAGATGCTTTCTATTGCTAAACAACTTTTGATTGCTGTGATAAAATACCCGAGAAAGTCAACTTAAAGGAGGAAAGATTATTTTGGGTCATTATTTCAGAGGCTACAGCCCGTGGTCACTCAGTTCTGTTTCTTTGGGGCCTGTGATAAAGCAGTCCATCATGGTAGAAATGTGTAATAGATAAAACCTGTTTACCTCATGGCAGCCAGAAAGCAGAGAGAGAAAGAGAGAGAGAGAGAGGAAGGGAGAGAGAGAGAATCCTAGTACCTCCTTCAAGAGAATGCCCCTGAAGACTTAACTTCCTCCACTAGGCCCTGTCCCCCTGTCCCCCTAAAGGCTCCACCAGCTTCCGGTAGTGCCATGGACTGGTGACCAAGACTTCAGCACATGTACCTTTGGGGGGCATTCTAGATTCAAACTACAGAAAGATGCTAATTGTAATCCCTAGGGCATCCCTGGTGCTGTGTCCCCCAAATTTCACCTTGATGTTATAACTATCCCCTCATCTGCACTATTTTAGTCAGCTTTTTTGCTGCTGTGACTAAAGGACTCGACCAGAACAATTGTAGAGGAGGAAAAATTTTGGGGGGGGCTCATGGTTTCAGAGTTCTCACTCCATAGACAGCTGGCTCCATTTCTTGGGGCTCAAGGTGAGGCAGAACATCATGGTGGAAGAGTGTGGCGGAGGGAAGCAGCTCACACGACAATCAGAAAGCAGAGAAAAAGAGACTCTACTCTCCAGATCAAATACATACCCCTAAGCCATGACCCCAAAGCCCCACATGCTCCAGCCACATCCTATCCACCTTCAGTTACCACTCAGTTAATCCCATCAAGCAATTGATTCACTGACTGGGTTAAGGCTCTGGTAACCCAGTGGTTTCTTCTCTGAGCCTTCTTGCATTGTCTCACATGTGAGTTTTTGGGGGACACCTCATCCAAACCATGCATGCACTTTCACTTCTCATGGCTTCAGCTATCCACTGTCAATTGTGATCTGAAAATATTAAATGGAAAATTACAGAAATTAAATATGTCACGAGCCTTAAATTGCACTATTCTAAGTAGTATGATGACAACTTGTGCCATCCCACTCTGTCCTGCCTGAGACATGAACTGTCCCTTTGTGCAGTGTATCCACACTGTATATGCTACCCACCCTTCTATAGTGTGAATCTAGAAAGTCCTCCCAAGTCCTGTGTGTTAAAGGCTTGCTCCTCAGCCTGGTGCTATTGGGAGATGGAGAAACCTTAAGAGGCAGAGTCTAGTGGCAGGAAAGGAGTCCTTGGGAAGGAGCCTTGAGAGGCTTTTAGCCTGACCCCTTCCTGTCTCTCTTTGCTTCCTGGATGCCACATGGAGAAAAGACCTCTTTCTCAGTGGAGTCCTGTAACCAAGGAAAAGCCCAAATACATCCTCTTACTTCACTTGCTGTTAGTTGGAGGTCATGCACCTGAACAATGTGTTATTAGTCTTCCATTAGCTTTGCTGCATTTGACACCTCAACTAAAGCTGCCTAATGCGTAAAAACTGTTCTTCAACCAAAGTTGATTTTTGCTCTCCTCCCAGATTCCTATCGTAAACTTGTAACAGGAAATAAAAAGGCACGTGTCATAAAACTTACTAAGTAATAACTTTTTTCTAGACTTATAGAACCAAGGAGGTGATGACTGTCAGATAACATCAGAACATGAATCATCTAACCCAAAACCCACAGCTTGCTATTCCTATTTTTAAACCAAAAGCAGAAGTATAGATAAGGTTTAATTTCCAGGAAAATAATGTGTTTATTACAGAGATTGGCCTAGGAGAAGAAGGTTCATTTTCATCACGAGAATGTCCCAATAAACCAGGGTGGGGGGGCACGGGGGGGGCAGAGATGGTTTTCAAGCTTGGATTCAGGATGCAGCACATAGTCTCCCTGCCCATTGCCCCTTGCTCCTCTTTCCCCTCCCTATAGAAGCCTTTCATATTCCTGAATTCCCAAAGGTGGTCTTTGTTTGGGGCTGATGCTCCCTCCACCTTCTCAGGGCTGGCCCTTGAGTAAACTTTATTAACTTTCTCTGAACTAGTGACTTGTGGATGGCAAGCAGATGGAACGGGATCTGATAGCACACCCACCACAATGTATTGTGCCACCTCAGACCAAAGGGAACAGGGCCAAGCGACCATGGACAACACCTCTAAGATTGTGAGCCAGAGTTCACCGTGGGATATCTGACTGACACAGAAAGTTGATACCAGAAGTCAGGTGTTGTGATCACACCTGACAATGTTGTTCAAAGGTCTTTGAAATTGATTTGACTAGAATATATTGATAGAAATGTGGACAGTCAAGCTCATGCTCATGAGATTTTAGATGTAAATTAGTACTTGATTGGACACTGGGCTAAAGACCACTCATTTTACACTCTGGTGAAAAAGTTGGCTGCATTATGTCCATGTCCTGAGACTTCATGGGGCCTATATTTAAAAGTGATGAATTAGTTTATCTACCAGAAGAAAATTCAATTATGGCCCCAAAGCACAAGAGTAATGGTGATGGAAATTCAGATAGGCCAAAGAGAAGCTGTAAAGTACTTCCTTTAAGTTAAAAGGTAAAAGTTTATCGTGTGTCTGTGTGAGTGTGTGTGTGTGTGTGTGAGTGTATGTGTGTGTAGGAAGGTTATATACAGCCTGGTACTATCTATAGTTTCAGGCATCTACTGGGGACCATGGAGATGGATCTTCATAACAGGCTTAATGTCCTTGTAAGAAGAGACCAGAGAGAGCTTCTCTCTCTCTCTCTCTCTCTCTCTCTTTCTCTCTCTCTCTCTCTCTCACTGTTGCTCTCTCTCCCTGCTTCCCTCCATGGTGAAGTTTTCAGAAATATGAACCAATGAACTCCCTTATAGTTTAAGAAAATTTAAGATTCATCTGTTATTTGCCAACAAAACACCTTAACAAATAGAGGCCAGATAGATTGATTTCCTTTTGTTGTTCCAAAATAAAAAAAAAAAGGTAAACATAAGCTCTCAATGTCTCAGTGAGTTTGATTATCTGCATGACTTGATGAAGTTCAAAGGATAGTCATACTCGGATTCCCAGGATGACCTGGGGAGGGGTGGGAGGAGGGGGTGCGGAAAACAGCCAACCCAGGTTGAGAAATAGATTTGTTCATCTCTCCTCCCTCCTCCTGCTCCTCCCCCATAACTCTCTTTTCTTTGACAAAATAGACCCTAGATCACCTTGTCAAGTAAGCTCTGCCCGTCCTGTACAGAATCACTCCTAAAAAGCTGAAATCTGAGACTCTCTTTCCAAGATGTACCTCAGTGCTTCAAATCACCGCATACCTCTAAATGACGGAAACAGCATTCCCATCATTGGCCTGGGGACCTTCTCAGAACCAGCATCGGTAAGTTTCTTTTTCTCTCTGTTTTTTTTTTTTTTTTCAAACACTTAACTAAAGCATAAGCTATAATTTATTTTGAGTGGATCTCAAGAACTGCCCTTTGCCTAAATGGGTATCAACACAAAGGTTATATTATGTCAGTTCATGGTTAACTCATTTAGATTAGAAAATGGTATTTTTCTTCTTCCTTTACTGATATTCAGCTGAATGTTAATAACTAGAGTAAACTGAGACACATGAAATTTGTGGGTTATGATTTATGGAGGTTTTTAAGAAGAGATTATATTTAAGAGTTTTTTTGTTCAAGCCATGCACTGAGCAATAGTCTATAGAAGCCTCAAATATGAAGAAAACACGTCTCTGCTATCTAGGCATTACACAATCTATTAGAGGATGCTATTTCTTCAACAACTGAACAACCACAAAGGTAGGATCTGTTATAATGGAACTGTAAACAGTATATCTCTGAAAACAGAAAAGAGGAAGAATTAAATTTGACCTTGAAGATTGAATTGGGCTTTCTTTAAAACATGGTAAATTTCTGCTGAGAAGAACAATTCTTCATTACGGTTAACATTTAATGCCGTCTGTGCGGTTAGACATCTTTCTGTCCTGTGACAAAATACCTGAGATAATCACCTTACAAGGAAGGAAGGTTTATTTAGGTTCCTGGTTTCAGAGATTTCAGTCTATGGTTGCTTGGTCCTGTCACTCTGAGCCTGTGGCACAGTGGAACGTAACAGCAGGGCGTATGTGCCAGAGCAGAGCTGTGTACCTCTGGGCAGTGGGAAGCAGAGACAAAGAGCTTGGGCTCCCAATATCCCCAATAAGGGCAGACACTCACTGACCTAACCTGCTCCTACCAGTCTCTCCTCCTAAAGGTTCAACCTCCTCCCACCAGCTCTCCAGGCTGGTGACTGAGCCTTTATCACATGGTCTTTGGGGCACATTTGCAATCCAACCCATAGCATGTGTAGAAATGCCACTAAAAAGGAATGATCTTGTATGAATGAACTATACAAAGCTGAGTGTGAATTAGCGAGGCCAAGAAGCAGAGCTGAGGGAGAATGGGAAGTCTGGAGACACAGGATGCATGGTATGTCCAGGCGAAGCCGAGGCCCCGGAGGCTGCCACATGGAGTTAATAGTGGAGGAGATGGCAGTTGGATCTGAAAAATGCAAATTGAGACTGGAGGACCAAAGACCGTGAATACCATGCAGAAGAGTTGGGGCTTCGTTGTTCAGAACTGAGAAATCATCTAGAGTCCAGGGGCAGAGGACTAGCATCATTGGATCTGTTTTTGGAAGACAATCCTGGTGGCAGCAAATGGAATAGAAGGCAGAGGAGCGAAAACGAACTCAGTGCCGGGGGGAGTTGGCTCTGTGACACAACTCCACATCCACTGTACTTTCCCACATCCTTTGTCTTTTGGTAATGCAAAGGAAAATCATTCCTGTGGGAGTTTTATGTCCTCGTCCTCTGCCTCTTCTTTCTCTGCCTACTGTCTCCATCTGACCTTGTTCAAAATCTTGGCTCCAAGCGGGGCATGGTGGCGCACGCCTGTAATCCAAGCGATTTGGGAGGCTGAGTTAGGAGGATCACGAGTTCAAAGCCAGCCTCAGCAACTTAGCTAGGCCCTAAGCAACTCAGTGAGACCCTGTCTCTAAATAAAATACAAAATAGGGCTGGGGATGTGGCTCAGTGGCCGAGTGTCCCTGAGTTCAATCCCTGGTTCCAAAAAAAAAAAATCTTGGCTCCAACCAACATATATACAGAGATTACCAATCCATGCTCACTGTTCTGTTTGCTCTGTCTTCCCCATACGGCTATGGGTGGGCCATGTCAGAACCCTCTGGGACACTCTTTGAAAATACAGATTCCTGGGCCTTATCCCCAATGTCCTGAATCTGATCTCTAACGGTAGAGCCTAAGAATCTTCATTTCACACGATCTTGGGGTATTTCTGATGTACAAATGAGACGGTACTCCATCTCCTAGCACCTCTAACTCAACGGGGTAGAACTCTGCTCCCCAGCTCCCCTTTCCCAAGGAACACTCCTCCCAGCAAGGGACTGGGACTCCCAGAGCCAGAGCCCCAAGTCAGAACATACGCCTTCCTTCTGTCCTCCTTAGCCTCCCTCCCTTTCTCCACGTTGTGCCCGAAGGACTGCAGGGATCTTGTGGATTTCCCCTCCCAGTTTCCCAGCCCACACCCTCCCGACTGGTGTTGCTGCCTTGGATTGGCTCCTCTCTATCTTTGGGCTGTTCTTCAAGTTTCTTTCCTTTCTAATTAATCATCCAGACAGAGACCATCAGAATCTTTCTAAAACCTCAATCTGAGCATGCACATGTCCGCTTAATCACTTCAGTGGCTCCCTAGCAGTGATTGTTAGAGAAGATCCCACCTCCCCGCCCTGCGCACAGTGGGTTGAATGTTCAGTCCGACTGCCACAACCACACCCTCCTGCCTCTCCCTCCAGTCCAAGTTCCCGATAGCCCTCCTGTCGTCTCCATTCCCCTGACTTGCTGCCTTCTACCTGCCCTTCTTTGGACTTGCTCATGTGTGTAACTTCTATTACACTTTTAGGATGAAGGCGATCTCTCCATAGGAACCCTTCTGCCCTGTGGGCACACAGTGTGGCAGCCCTTCTCACACTGCTGGGATCACTGTCCCTCTGCAGTCTCCCTCACTAGAGGAAGCCCATTTTGATCAACTCTATGCTCTAGTGTAATGTAGTACCCTCTATTCTAGGACAGCGCTAGGAAGTATCCTGGGTTCAGCTGAAGCTTGTCCACTGCGGAATGAATTTGCGAGAGGGGAGGTATATGTGCAGATGGATCAGAGGGCATTGATATGTAACCCAATTGCAAAATATTAGCTAAAATTTTTCTGAATACTTAACCAATTGACAGCAACCCTTTGAAAGTTTGTTTTTATATTGGGGTTTGAACCCAGGGGGGTTTTCACCACTGAGCCACATCCCCAGCTGACTTTTTTATGTTTTATTTTGAGACAGGGCCTGGCTAAGTTGCTGAGACTGGCTTTGAACTTGTGGTCTTCTGCCTCAGCCTCCCAAACCTCTGGGATTACAAGTGTGCACTACTGTACCTGGCTGCCAATGAATGGTTTTAAATTACATACATCTTTCTAATTTAATCCTCACAAAATTACAAAGTCTATACCAGTTAATACCATTGACAGATAAGAAAACTGAAGCAAAGAGATTAAATAAATTGCTCCAAGCTTATGATGCTAAGTCACAGAGCCGTAATTTGAATCTATATAGTTTAAGTCTATGAATTCCATAGTATATTGCCTTTTATGAATGTATCATATCATTGAAACTGCATATTTGTAATTGTGATTTTCTATATATTTTTGTAAATGAAAGTGTCTGGATATGTGTATATATATGTGTGTGTGTTCTGACATTCAGTGGGACTCAAGATGTTGTGTCTACCAATAAGAATGATCAAGAAGTTGAGCGTGGTGGCACACACCTGTAATCCCAGCAGCTCAGGAGGCTGAGGCAGGAGGATTGTGAGTTCAAAGCCAATCTCAGCAATTTACCAAGGCCCTAAGCAACTTTGCAAGACCCTGTCTCAAAATAAAAAATAAAAAGTGCTGATGATATGGCTCAGTAGTTAAGCACCCCTGGGTTCAATCCCTGGTACAAAAAAAAAAAAAAATCAAGAAGCTACTCCTTCCCTAGTAATATTAAATGCTAGGTTTGAAAAACTTTAAAAGCAGCCATGTGCTAGTTCTCACAGAGCAGTGTAACTTCAGAAGAAAAGTAATCAGAGAGCAGACATGAGAATAATAAATTTTTAAAAATTTTTATTTTTACAGACTGCATTTTGATTCATTGTACACAAATGGGGTACAACTTTTCATTTCTATGGTTGTGCATGATGTAGATTCACACCATTCGTGTAATCCTACATGAACATAGGGTACTAATGTCTGTCTCAGTTTACTATCTTTCCTTTCCCCACCCCTCCCACCTATTTTCCTCTACACCATCCAAATTTCCTCCATTCTATGAGAAGAGTACTTTTAGAAATGAGGACCAAGTACCAGAAGAATTGGGGTAGGGGTTGGGGAGATGAGGATATGGAGAAGGGAGCATCTCAGAGCAGACCCATGGCTTTCTGTTCTGAGCCAAACGAGCAACCAACTCCTTCCTTTTCTGCCCAAGGACTGATGAGGCAAAGGTAGGACCACCAGTGCCCAGTTCAATCACACTGTAATAAAAGTGCTGAATTAGATTAATTTCAGAACCAGTCTCGATTCTAGAGTGTGATGTCAAACTATAGCCTTCTCCCCTTGGCATGCCTGAGATTCTTTTCAGAGTTTTTCATTTCACAAGAAGAAATAGTAGGTGAATGCCAGGCTGAGGTAACTCTTGAATTGAAATCTGTCCACCTTTCATGAGTATGATTGAGCCTGTTGGTGTCTGTCCTGTGACCCCATTCTGTTTTGATAGGGCATTCGGAGTATAGCAGGGCCCCAGTGGAAGTGTCAGGGATGTCTTCAGAGGCACGTGGAGTTAGGAGCAGAGATGGAGGCTAAAGTACAAAGACAATGTGGGCCTAAGTTCTGCCTGATTCATCTCCCACTAGAACCTGAGCAGAGGGAAACAGTGGGAAAGAAGCTTTACGTGGAGCTGGTGAAGCTGACCAGCCCAGTTTCTCCTGCCTTGTAAAGACTTTATCTCTAAATAGGTCCAACTGCTTATAAAGGTGCTTCATGCCTGAGGGTTCAGGGGATTTGAGTTGGACCCAGCATTCAGTAGCACTAGCACCCTTCCTAGGTGGCCCTGGTTGAGATTTCTGTAGCCCACAGCCAGTTGGAAGCTGGAGAGTGAGACTACAACTTTGTGCATGGAGAAGTCAAGTCCAAGCCCTTGAGTACCCAGGAGGAGCCTAAAAACATCAGTCCATTTTGCCCCTAAGCTTGGGAAGATGGAGGGAATGTGTCTCAGGAACTCAGGACCCCGTCTCAGGAGTGGCTGTCCTCTCAACCGTCTTCACTTTCTTCCCAGTGCCCATCTGTGTCCCCACCTCCTCTCAACCCAGGGAACCTCCCCTCACCAGGGGAAAGCACAGCCTTTCTCTTACACTAAGATTTCTTTCTTTCTTTGGTTCAGATCTATGATAAGCTTGGAGCAGGGTGAGGATGTTTTCACAAGCTCTGCCTAAAGAGTCCAGTGACCTGACAGGAAGCTCAAATAAGTGGTCCCAGGAAGACAAGTCAATCTCTCGGTTTCGTTCTTCAATCCCATTCTGATAGTAGACTTGAGTGCAAGAAGAGTTCTATTTTTTTCTTTACTACAAGCAACAAACAAGCATACATGCACGTGCGCACGCGCGCACACACACACACACACAGAGCTATCACTCAGGGACTATTGTTGAGAACACAAAATTACCTGGGTGCAGTGGGACACGCCCGAGGCAGGAGGATCACAAATTCGAAGCCAGCCTTAGAAACTTAGTGAGGCCCTAAGCAACTTAGCAAGACCCTGCCTCAAAATTTAAACATTTACAGAAGAGTTGGGTTGGGGATGTGGCTCAGTGGTAAAGTGCCTCTGGGTACCATCCACAGCACCAAAAGCAAACAAAAACACAATACGTAGAGTCTTAGAGGTCACACACATCCTAGACATAAGAAAGGGTCCAGTTGTTGTCTGATTTGCAAATATTTTTCAGAGAATGCTGTAAAGGAATTATTCATTTTAAAGACAACTCATTCTGATTTTTTCTAAAACTGATATGGACTATTATTTCGAGGAACAAAAAACAAAGGAAAAATCCAACTAGTGTTTATTTGTTTCCCTTTTAGCGTAGAGTGGATCCTGAGTCCTTTCCAATCGCCATGACAACCACACACTCACACCCCCTGCCATGGAAGCCTTGGCCCATCATGAGCTGGGTTGTAACTGACTCCCTGAGACGTCAGTTTAGCATGCACAGTAAGCATATTGTGAGGTGCTGCAGGACAAGACGCACATCATCCAGATGTCACCCTGCACTGTGGCTTTGGACTGGATGACAGGATAGTCTTATTCTTATGCTTAATTCAGATTAATAAAACAAAAATTTGGCTACCAAGTTTAACAAGGCATATGTATTTTGAAAAATCAGACATGACCCTAATCTTTCTTCCTTGACTCTATTGGGGTCTAATTGACACATGGTAAACTGCATTATGTGCTGAAGGACGGGAGGCTTCTCTCTCCATCCACCATCTACCATTCACAACAGCGTGGAATTGGGAATTGTTGTGTTAGCTATAAAACAAGGCAATGCAACATTTCCTGATTAATGATGTTTAAAACCCATTTCCCTTCACCTCAGCCCCAACCTCCTTGCCATTTCAGACCCACAAGGGGGACTGTAAAGCATCAGTGAAGATTGCCATCGACACAGGGTATCGACACTTTGATGGAGCTCACCTCTACAATAATGAGAACGAGGTCGGGGACGCCATCAGAGAGAAGATAGCAGAAGGGAAGGTGAAGAGGGAGGAAATTTTCTACTGTGGAAAGGTGAGATGTTGCTTTCACCTTCCATCTCCTCTTATATTTATGGTGCCTCTTCTCTCTGCTAAAGAAAGGTGGCCTCATCAAGAGGAGAAGATTTGTCCCTCCTCAGCTGCCAGATCCTCAATCTTCCCAAGAGCTTAAGGGACTTGTTCCCCCTGCAGTTTAGGGTTCCTTGTTCACACACGGGCACTGATTTCAGGACCTTACTATGGGAAAAGCTTGCTCTTTCTTTTGCACAAGTCTATTTGTGTATCTATTGCTGTTTTTTAGATTGAGATATAAATTCACTGACCATAAAGTCACCCCTTTAAATCAGGTCTTTGGTTGTGCAACCATCACCTAATCCCAGAACATTTTCATCACTCCAAAAAGAAACCCTATGCCCATTAGCAGTCATTTCCCATTCATCCCTCCCACCTAGAGAATGGCAGCCACTGAGGTACTCTCTGTCTCTATAGCTTTCCTACTGTGGACACGTCACACAAATGGAATCATACAATATGTGGTCCTTTGTGTCCAGTTTCTTTCAGTTGGTATAATGTTTCCAAGGTTCATGCAGATGATACTGAAAATGTGCACACTTATAACTTAACAATTACTCCCCAGAACATGTTCCAGAGAACTTTTGCCTTATATGACTAATGCCATTTGTAAGGGTGTCCACAGCTTCTCTGATGATGATAGCCCCAAGCCAGAAACAAACCCCAGGCCCACCAGCAATAGAACAGGCAAATGAACTGTGATATATTCAAGCACAGAACCTAAGTCATGATGAATGAAGTCCAACTAGAAGCACCAATGGGGTGGGTGTGAATTTTGACAACCTGAGGGGGAAAAAGCAAGTCCTCAGCAGAATTCCATTTATACAGAGATAAAAAAGGCAAAATGATACATTATTTAGAGATACATTCATAGTGAAATTTATAAAACCACACAAGGTAAAGATAAACACAAGTTTTAAGATGGAGTAGCCTCTGAATAAGGTGATGGTCCATAGTGGGCTTCTTAGACAGGTAAGTTTCTATTTCTTGACCTCACACAAATGGGGTAATGTCAGATGTTCATTTTATTATTCATCTCCCATCTGTGTGTGTGTGTGTGTAAATGAACTCTTATAAGTACAGTGAACTCTCCATATCCATGGATTCTGAATTTGTGGATTTGACCAACTGTGAATATAAAATATTCAGGAAAAAAATTGCATCTCTACTGAAAAAACACAGACTTTTTTCTTGTGTTTATTCCCTAAACAATATGGGACAACAACTACTTACATAGTGTTTTCATTGTATTCAATTTTATAAGTAATTTACAGATGATTTAAAAGATACAGGAGGAGGTACGTAGGCTCTATTCAAATATTGTGCTATTTTATAAAAGGAATTTCAGCATCCTCAGATTTTGCTATTCTTGGTAAGAGGGGGGTGGTCCTGGAACCAATATTTCCCACAGAGACTGAGGAATAACTATATGCTATATTTAATTAAAATAATTTGGGTTTTTAAGATAAATATGAGCAAAAAAGCATGCAAAACATAATTTCTAATATTGTTGTATTATTGGATTATTCATTGGTTTGGGAGAATTAGTAGTAAGCAGAGTAGCATTTTGTGGAGAGCAAGAGTAAGAAATACTTGAATGACTTTAATAAACTAAGAAATTGGATCCATTCTTGGAACCAATAGACTTTGTTTAATAAAAGCAAACAAACATCAAAAATAAGTCCAGGGCTGGGGATATAGCTCAGTTGGTAGAGTGCTTGCCTCATAAGCATAAGGCCCTGGGTTCAATCCCTAACACCTCAAAATAAATAAATAAATAAATAAGTTCAGGGCCTGGAGATGTAGCTCAGTGGTAGAGTGCTTGCCTACCATGCATAAGGCCCTGGCTTCAAACCCTAGTACCACACACACACACACACACACAAGTTCTTAAGGTCACAAATCCGAAAGCTAGCTGAGTGAACACCTGGGCAGGTGTACCATATAATCCTTTGGCTTAATCTACTTAACAGTCGTTTCTCACTATGATGGGTGCTGAAATTAAAATATAAGGAGGAAGGTTTCAAATTGTCTTTCAAAATTCTTTTAATTGCCCTAAAAGTAAAGTTGTGTATGCTACCTGCTATTTTTATATGCACAAGATCAATAATGTGCTGAATGTCATAAACCACAGATTAGCAAAATATGACAGTAAGTCAACCTGAAAGGGTGTGTGCAACTAAGTTCACATCACAGGCACCAGCTCTCGCCCCTAAGACCAGTTTTCACTGAAGCTTGACCTGAGCCTGCAAGGCAGGGGTTGGTCAGACAGTGTGGTCCCCAACAATGTAATACAAAACAATATATACAATCGCTCATCCCAGATCCTTCCCTGCTAGCTGTGAGCTGCTTAGAATTGCTAGATCTTGATTACCCTCTCTGTAAAATGGGGGAAAAGATGTCAACCACTTCATAAAGTTGTTATGACTTAACATTTACAAAGTACTTAAACAGTATCTGGCACAAATCTAATAAGATAGGTGTGTTGACTAAAAGCAAATTAAAATATAAAACAATTTTCACTTGGATAGGATGGCAGCAGTAGCAATGAATGAACCCACAGTAATAACTAAAACACCTTTCCCCACTACTCTCCAGTCTATGTTTTCTTTCTTGTTTTAATGTTTGAGTTATTTCATTTATTTATTTTTAAAATTTTATTTTTCCAGACTGCATTTTGATTCATTGTACACAAATGGGGTACAACTTTTTGTTTCTGTGGTTGTACATGATGTGGATTTCACACCATCCATGTAATCATGCATACACATAGGGTAATACTGTCTGTCTCATTCCACTATCTTTCCTTCCCCCACTCCCTCCACACCTCATTTTCCTCTACACAATCCACCATTCCTCCATTCTTCTCTTACCCTGCCCCCAGTTATGTATCATCATCCACTTATCAAAGAAAACATTTGGCCTTTGGATTTTTGCAATTGGCTTATTTCACTTAGCATGATATTCTCCAACTCCATTTGCAGCCACTCTGGAAAGCAGTAAGAAGATTCCCCAGAAAACTTGGAATGGACTCACTATTCAACCCAATTATCCCACTCCTTGGTTTATACCCAAAGGACTTAAAATCAGCATACTTCAGTAAGACAGCCACATCAATGTTTCCAGCAGCTCAATTCACAATAGCTAGACTGTGGAACCAATCTAGATGCCCATCAATGGATGAATGGATAAAGAAACTGTGGTATATGTACACAATGGAATATTATTCAGTCATAAAGAAGAATAAAATTGTCACATTATATTTTCCTCTCTGTGGTTTTAGAGCAGGAAAAAATATCATTGTCCAACACAGTAGAAATATTTCAGATTTTACCAATTTTGCTTGTCTTTCTTGTGACAAAAGAGTACAAAAAGTCAAAACCTTTTTTAACTAACAAAAAAAAAATCTTTGAGCAAGATCGATGCTGTGAGAAGATATACTAATTTGTCCATGAGTCTGGGTAGCCCTTGGTTTACACACCTGAGAGTAGTTAGGTACCTACATGCCCCAGTATGACAAGCTGAGCCCTAATCTTTCATCATGGGGGTCAATTCTTGGTAGGAATTGGTAGAACTCCCTGGCTCTGTAAGACCAAAGAAGAATAAAAGCACAAGGAAGAGGACTCTCAAGCTATGTGACAATTTAAAATTTTACCAGGTTCTGCACCACCTATCACAAAGGGAAGGGTGCCCTAAAGTCATGCACATCATTATTTTCTTCGCTCATTTGAAGGCCACTTTTTATCAAAATGGCATTAAAAAATGTGCCAGCCTAGATCACAACATCTAGCTAGATACACGTTCTCTGGTTCACAATGAAGAAGAGTGACAACAACATGGATCAGTTTGGAAATTAGCATGGGGTGACCAAAGGCGTTGTTATATAATTGGATTCTCTGCAGCCAGGTGTGTCTTTAAGTTTCTTATACCGTGTTTAGACAAAGTAATGCTCTGGTGTCAAGAGTGTTACCTGCTCATCTGACCCTCAGATAACAATGCAGCATACCCCTATTTTTGTGAAATGAGTGAATGAAATGTTCATGAATGGTTTGCAAAAAATAAAAAGTGGCATTAATGTGAAAATAGTGTGGACATTAGTTCTCTCCCCTTGATTCTTTCAGTTGTGGGCGACAAACCACCTTCCAGAGATGGTCCGCCCAGCCCTGGAGAAGACCCTCAAGGCCCTCAAGCTAGATTATGTGGATCTCTACATCATCGAAATACCCATGGCCTTTAAGGTGAGTTCAAATGTGTAAAGGTTAGGCCTCTGCATCCAGTGACCCTGAGCCAAGGTCTGTGTGCATGGGCCTGTTCATCATCTAGCACCACAGAATGTTCTGGTGTTTTGTTTCCCCAGATCAGAGTACTAACCTTCCCTGTCAAATGCCCAGAAAGGTTATGTTAGCAGACTCAGGCCTGGATCCCAAGTTTATTGATTCTTAACTCAATGTGGTTTCTATTATACCATGTTTTTACAACTATAAATTCTTTCCATTAAACAAAAAAGCAGTCCCTTGACTGTGGTTCACATTTTTGTTGCCCAGAATCCAGATACACCCTTCTTCCTATTCACACAGTCATAAAAACGTCCCCCACACAACATAATGCAACACAATTTGTGCAACTACAAACATACTCGCTTTCCCCCTGCCTCCAATGGGAAATAATCTAAAAATACTCATGTTTAGAGACAACTCCAAGGACAGGGCATCTACATGTTATCTATTCCTCTAGGTCAAATGCTACCCATCCTTGAACTTTTTCAATCCATAGACCCATTGATAATTTAACATAGTTAATGGCTTAAAATATAATTGAAAGAAAGAGATTAAGAAATGAAATTGGACACTTGTACCCAAGGTGAATGAGATCCTGCTGATCAAAAAGAATGGAAATTCTTCATTGCAGTGGCCAGAGTTGCTTTAGGCAACCAATTCAACTGTACTCATTCTATTCTGTAGGAGCACTCTACTGTTGTCCCTCCTTGATGGTCACACACCCAAGGTGCATTGACTTTGGGAAAATTCCCCTTTTGCATTCCACTTCATGGAAATATGGGTTTGGAGGCTTCACAATTGTCCTGATAATCATGGTGTTTTTGTTAGTCAGCTAGAAATTTAATGAATAACAGAACATATCTTAAAACTTTGGTAGACTTTCGGTGAATTCACTGTCAGCTTCATGAGTGAATGTTCTTAAAACTAGAAATCTTATAGGGTCAGATTTCTCATATCTAATCCGTGGCCTGTGGGTACCCTCCTCTTCTTATAGAGCTTCCTTGCTTTGCTCATCTGCTTAGTCCTTGAGTCAATGGCTTCCATCTTGGTCTCTGGCTCAAAACAATACCGAAGAGGAAAGCACAGACAATATGTTCTTGCATTCAATTTGCATCTCACTAGATGGTGCATGTCTGTTTGACAGGGCAGCTGGGGCCTAAGATCTTGCCTTCAGAGAGACCTTGAGAACTATTATCCTCCCAAGGCCCTCTTGAAAGCAAGTGCACCATGTCTTAGCTGCTCCCCAGGTTCACTGTGTACCAGTTACCCTAACGCCAGCCCACGGCATCTTGGGTTGATTTCATCACCTGCACAAGTCTGGTGAGACAGAACATTCACACAAGTAAAACAGCCTTATTACTCACAGATAGGTATCAAGTGACAACAGAAGCCTGGAATTCATGACAAGCTGGTCCCCAAAGGTTATGGAAAGCTGTCCAGAGCAGATGGAAACTCATTTACAAATGTCTATAACTCCACAGCTGAGAGATTCCAAAAGTGGTTTTTATCCTCCAGGGAACATGCCTTGCTGGGCAAAAGCACTGCAGGAAAGGTTCTATGAGGGACAGGAAGAGGGACCAGGCTCTTCTGGACTATTCCTCTTTTCCTCAGGTGCATTCCACCACTGTTCTACAAGCAAGAAAGGGGGAAGGGCTGGGTCAGCCAAGGCCGTCCAGTGACCATTCTTGCACCAATTCTATTTCCCACTGAGTTTCTTTCCTTCCAGCCTTGGCTGGAACTGACTCCTCTAACTCTGTGAGACTCAGATACCACCCTTTGCCATCTTGGACTGCAACCAGAAGCAGAAAGAACCCACTTTTGCAACATGTAAAGTCACCACTTTAAATCAGGAAGTTGAGCCAAAAAACATGGAATGGGAGAGAAGTGCATAGGGATGGAAGAACACAAAGATCACAGATTTCCACTGTACTCATTAATAAGATGTCATCTGTGACAAATGATAAGGAGCATGGCCCCAGAGCCAGGCTGCCTCATTTGAATCCCGTCGGAGTCGCAGATGAGCCAGACGGCTCAGCTGAGTCATAGCTAATCTCCTTCCCATGACACCTAAATATGGTGTAGTGGAAAGAATATAGGCTCTGAAGTCACCCAGAAAAGCCATTGACCTTCAGCTTCCTTACTTCCTAGAAGAGTCACTCTTATCTTTCTGAAATTCAATTCTGTTGTCAGTGGTGTGAAAACAATCACAACTAATTTGTGGGTGCTGCGAGGAGTCACTAAAACAGACATGCACCGTCCACCAGGTCTGGCATTGAAGGGATAATAAAACAAAAGGTATTGTGAAATATTTGGGTGGAAAGGATGATTAGCAATTAAATATATTAATAGTCTCATTTCATAACAGAGGAATTTGAGCCCCAAAATAATGAAGTCACTTACTCATATTCGAAGTTCATCAAATTTGGGCCAAGACCCTGGGTCATGCGACATGCGGTCACCGCTGTGCTCACTCCCAAAACCCACTGCCCTCTGCCTTATCTTCTCAAGCCTAACGACACTAACACCCAAGGACTGCAGTGGTTTCCTGGTATTATGATCTCAGCTCTCATACTCACTCAGTTGTTGTTGACTCTTGTTCAAATGGTAGGGGTTTTTTTTTGTTGTTTTTTGTTTTTTTGTTTTTTAAATATGAGTCTTAAAATTTGGGGGAGAACCTGTATTTAAAAGTGAGAAAATTAAGTTTAGCTGGGCACAGTGGCACATGTCTCTAATCCCAGCAGCTCAGGAGGCGGAGGCAAGAAGATCACAAATTCAAAGCCAGACTCAGCAACTTAGTGAAG
>JAJEJO010001546.1:163334-173374 GCA_020662805.1 Glaucomys volans
AAAATTTCTATTTGTACTCTTGAAAGGATCAAAGATCATCCAACTGAAGATCAAACTAACAATAAGAAATGACACAATATAATGATACCTCCCAACTAACCCTGTAATTGGGAAATCAGTATCTAAAGCTAAAACATCATAAGCTTTTGAATCTCATGAGTTTTTAAACAAACAAAAAAAATCTTTCTTGTTAAAAATATCTTAGCACTTTTTGAAAGTGTCAAGTTGATAACCAGACATAAATTTCAGAGAAACAAAATATTAAAAAATTAGAAAACATTTTTAAAAGATGAATGAGCAGAAATCAGAGTCTGATTGAATGAACAGAGTCAATAGCATGGATTTTTAGAGGCTTGAATTAATCTTCCAATACTGCCTGACAGTGAGGAACAGAAGTGGAGGAAAGAGAAAAGGAGACTCCTCGGGATGAGGGCATTGGTGAAGCAGGTACCATGGAGCTCGAGGAGAAACGTGGAAATGCCTAACATGGCCAGGCTGCATGGCAGCATCTGGGAAAGAAAAAATTACATAACAATTAATGACGGAGGAATGAAGCCATTTGAGAAGATAAGTAAAATGAGAAAATGCAAAAGGCAAGAAATACAGAGGAAGAGCAGAGTAGAAATTTGGGTCATAGATGTTGAGACAATCTGAGAGCTTAGAAATCAGAGATGAAAATAGTATTTAACATAAATAGCAATGTACAACAAGGAGAAAAGGGACCCATTCCCACTTTCAATAATACAGAAGGACACAGAAGAAATTCTCCTTGCTAAGAGAACAGTGTGGAAAGTTATTACCAAAGGAAAGATGAGTTTTGTGAAAGTAAGATGGTAGAGGAAAAACTGAGAAAAAGTTTTAAGAATAAAATAGGTATTGTCCAATGACTTCCTTCCCTTCTCAGTCTGTTTTGTGCTGACAGAATACCTAAGGACTGCATGACGGAGAGTGAATATTTATTGCCTCGTAGTTCTGGAAGCTGGGAGACCTGTTATCAAGGCACTGGCATCTGGAAAGGGCCTCACCATCATTGCATGGCAGAGGTGGAAGGGGAAAGATCCCAAGAGAACAAACTGTCTCCCTTGAGTCCTTCTTACAGTGACACCTATCTGTATACCTACTGTGTCATTGGTCTCATCTCCCAGCACTGTTGCACTGGGTAATAAGCTTCCAACACACAAATTCTGTGATGCACATTCAAATCATAACAGCTCCCAACAAGAAATTTCCATCATCAAAGTTGGCAAAAATATCCATACTGCCAAACCCAACAGACACTTTGTCCTCATGTTATTTGATCTCTTTCAACACAGTTGTGTGTTATCTCGCTCTTTAAATATTTTCTTCTTTCAGCTTCTATGATAATACATTCTCATGATTCTTTGGTGGCTACCCTCTGCCAACCTTCAAATATGGTTATGCCCACTGCTCCTTCCTCAATATTCTTGTCTTACTGGCCTCACTGTCTCCCCAGGACCAACACTGTTTAGCTTCCAAGGTCAGAGGAGGTTGTGCGTTTTCAGGGTGGTATGGATGGGACCCAGGGACGCTATCTCTGTAGGTTGATTCCATCTAATCACATAGCCTTACAACCATTTTGCAGGCTGATGAATCCCAAATTTAATCTGAAGCCACAACCTCTTTCTGAACCGTAGGTTTCTCTATTCAACTACCTCTTCAAATATTCACTTGAATATCTAATAGTCATTTCAAAGTCAAATGGAGACTGAGGGTGTAGAGTGGGAGAGCACTTGCCTAGTGGGTATCCCTAAATTCAATCTACAGTGCTGCAGGAAAACAACCAAATCAACAAACTGATCAAAAGATCCAAAACAAATCCAGGCATGGTGGTGCATGCCTGTAATCCCAGCAACTCAGGAGGCTGAGGCAGGAAGTTTGCAGTTTGAGACCAACCTGGGCAACTTAGCAAGCCCTATTTCAAAAAATTAAAAAAGGGCTGTGGTTGTAGCTCAGGAGCTCAGTGCTAGAGCTCCCCTGGGTTCAACCCCAAGTGCTGCCAAAAAAAAAAAGTAAAGAAAAGAATCCAAAACAATACTCTTGAACCCTAGCCAAAACCTCAGGAAATGATTACCACCATTCAGTCAAGGAGCTTAGGAGTTATCTTTGATTTCTCTCTGTCCCTTACAGCCACCACTTCACCTCCTTTCCAAGCCAACATTAAAAGTATTGGCTCCACTCCTAGTTCATATATTAATCTCTTCCCTTATTTTCATCTCACTGCTCTGGCCCCAGTCCAGAAGCAGACCCTGCAATGAGGAGGTAGATGAGAGTTAGTTATCGTGCCCTGTAACTAGGAAACACTGAGAGGGGAGTGAGGAAATGGGACTGGGCACTAAAAGGAGTCAAGCAGAGCTATGATAGAAAAAGTCCTACAGAGAGCAACTTTGACTCAAAGTCATGGGAACCTCTAGCCAGAGTTTTAGCCACATCTCAGAATCACTTGATTAAGGAACAGCAACACTTACACCCCTGCAACTCTAGGTCCAGAGCTGCCCCAGTTGGATGTCAATTCCTGGGCACATCCCACATGAGGAAGCACACAGGTTCTAGCAGTCTGAGGTCTGTCTTCTAACAAACAGACTCAAGTAGGTGCTGGCTGTGGGTAGTGAAAGCAGAGCATATGCAAAAATGGTATCCAAGGGGGTACCATCTTAGTCCACATGGGCTGCTACCACAAAATCCATTAGACTGAGAACTTATGAGCGTGAGAAACTTATGACTCACAGTTATGGAAGCTAGGAAGTCCAAGATCAAGGTGTCAGAAGATTCAGCATCTGATGAGGGCCCATTCCTCATGGACAGTACTGTCTACCTGTCCTCACAGGGTGGAAGGTCCAGGGCAGTTCTTCAAAGCCTCCTTTATAAGGGTATGAGCGCCTTTCACAAGGGCAGAGTCCTCTGACCTAATCACTTTTCAAAGACTATCTTCTAATCATGATCAGATTTCCACATGTGAATTTTGGAGGCTTACCAACATTCAGACCAGAGTAACTGGAAGCTGACAACTCCTTATGCAGTATCCTAAAATGTTTTGTGTGTTCTCACGTTTATTCATTGTGTTAGTTTTCCATGATTTTTTAAAGTACTACAAACTAGATCACTTAAAGAACAAAATTTATTTTTTTAAACAGTTCTGGAAGTTAGGATTCTAAGATCAATGTGTCAGCAGGGTTGGTTCCTCTGCCTAGACTTTCCTTCTGAGTCTTCCCTCAGCTGTCTTTAACTAATCTTCAAGATCCAGTTCAATTGTCATCTTACTAAGGAGGCCTGCCCTAAAAATTCTATCAAAATTAATTCTGTTCAAATCATTCTCTATCATGTAGGTAGCCTTTTTAGCATTTATCAGTGTCTGAAATCTTTTCTTGTTCATCTTGCTTCTTATTATCTCTATCTACACTAGAATATAATTCCCATTAGACCTGGAACTTGGTTGTCTTCTCAACCATGACATCCCCAGAACCTAGAACAATCACTGGTATAAAACAGATGCTCAACAGGGAGCTGGGGGACTGAGATCAGCAGATCAGGGATTAGAAGAGGATAGCTCAATAGGTAGAGGGACATCATGGGGTAGGTTATGAAAATAATGATCATGAAGCATGTGGTCCAAAGGAAGTGTGAGGGATTATGTTACTGGCTGGAAAAGATATTTGCTGATGGAGAAGAAAAGATTGCATTAGCTTCAACATTAAAAATGCAATATTTGATCTGGCATTCATTCTATCAGTGGGACATATTTATAGAATAAAAAGTAGTAGGATAAAATGATGAACTTCACTGCTATTGGATGATAGTCAATATCGTCCAATTTGAGGTGGCCCTTCCAAAAAGCAAGGGCCTGTAGCATGAGGCAAGGATGATATTTCCTTAAATTGGTTTCTTGTCCTTAGATTTTTGTGTCCATCTAGGAAGTGAGTTTGGGATTGTTTTGCTAAATATCTGGAAATTTTCAACACCACCTTATAAGTCATGTCAGTTGGTAATCTCATGGTCCTCCTTGTTAAATAGTTATAAATCCTCTTTCAAAGATTTGGGTTCCTTTTATTGTTGTAACACAGAAGAAGATTTCTGAAGGACAGTGTTCCACTCCATAGTCAGGCTTAGTTAGAAGAGGATCATCCAAAAACTAGAGAAGGAAGTTGACCTTCGAATCAAATGCAAGGTGGAAAAGAAGACACTAAACTCTTGGTGGACCCAAAGAGAGAAAGGAGAGCATCATAGGAAAGGAAGCCAGGACAGAGCGGCTCCCTTACACTTAGAGAGTCTTCAGCCATCAGCTGCGCTTTTCTTACCTGAAGAATTTCTGTTCACGCTTAGTGATGATCTTTAGTTTCTTAGGAGAGTATGAAATTTGCTGCCTTGAACCTTAACAAGGATAGACTGTCAAACTACTGATGGCCCTAATCCCCAGCCATGTCTTTTTTTTTTACGTATATAAAAGTAATTTTCTCCTTAAGAGAGGATTCCATGGCTTACAATAACATGTCATTAAATAAAGAAAAAAAATTAATTCAACTCAAAATGAATGCCAGGTGAGATAATGAGACTGTGAAAGAATTATTGGGGAGTGCCACCAAGGGTAGAATATATTATGTATAATATAATGTAATTCATATATATTTCAAATTAATATGTTACTTCAACAAATGCCTGGGTTATACTTAGACATTCCCATACACCCACATATCATGTCTACACTCCCTGATGTCCTAGCTCTCCCTCACCTTGGTCCCCTTTCTAGTTGTTAATAGTCCCCCTTCTACTTTCATGTCATCTTTTTATTTAATTTTGTTTTGTTTTTAGTTTCCACTTATAAGAAAAACATGCAATACTTGTCTTTCTGTGTCTGGATTATTTCATTCAATTCCACCCATTTTAACAATTCCATCCATTTTAGAAGATGACAGGATTTTGGTGTTAGCTCTTCTTTAAGAGTCTGATAAAATTTAGCAGTGAAGTCATCTAGTCCTAGAGTGTCTTTGTTGAGAGTCTTTTTTTATTACTTTTTTAATCTCATAACTTGCTATTCATATATTTAAGTTTTTTATATCCTCCTCAATTTTAGGTCAGATATCCAGAAATTTGTCCACCTCTCCTTAATTTTCCAGTTTATTGGCATATAGATGTTCCCTAATGATCTCTGGAATTTCAGTAATGTCTATCGTTATGTCTTCTTCTTCATCTCTAATTTATTTATTTAGTTCTTCTCTTTCATTTGGTTACTTTAGCTAAAGGTTTGTCAATTTTGTTTATGTTTTCAAAAAACCAATTCTTTATTTCATTGATCCATTGATTGTTCTTTATTTTCTATTTTACTTGTTTCTACTCTGATTTTTCTCCTACTGATTTGGGGTTTGGTTTGTTTTTGTTTTTCTAAGACCTTGAGATGTATAATTAGATTACATATTTGAGATCTTTTATTTTATTTTATAATGTAAGCACTGATGGCTACACACTTTCCTCTGATTGTTGCTTTTGTTGTATTCCATAAGTTCCAGTATGTTCTGTTTCAATTTTCATTTGATTCTAGGAATTTTTTAATTTCCTCTCGTATTTCTCCAGTGAGTCACTGTTTATTCAATAGTGTGTTGTTCAGTCTCCATGTATTTGTATAATTCCTGTTGTTTATCTTGCAGTTGATTTCTAGTTTCATTTCACTGTGATCAGATAAGAGGCAAGAAATTATTTCCATTTTAAAAAATTTGTGGCCTAACAGTTGGGTCTATTTTGGTAAAAACTACATGGACTGATGAAAAAAATGTATATTGGACAGTTATTGGGTGTAACATTCTGTAGATGCCTGTTGAGAACATTTGATCTTTAGTGTAATTTAACTATGATGTTTCTTCATTGAGTTTTTTGTTTGGATGTTCTATTGATGAGAGTAGGGTATTTAAGTCATCCACTATTATTGTACTGGGGCCTAATTCTCCCTTTATGTCCTATAGTGCTTGTTTCATTCAGTTAGGTGCTCCAATATTTGACGCATATATGTTTATAATTGTTATATCTTCTGGATGAATTGTCTGATTGAACAATATAGTGACTTTCTTTGCCTCTTTGAACTGATTTTGTTTTAAAGTCTATTTTGTCTGATGTAAGTATAGCCATTCCTGCTTCATGTTGGATTCCATTTGATTTTACCTTTTCCTGTCCTTTCACTTTCATTTGCAAATGTATTTATAGGTGAGGTGATTTTCTTATAGGCAACATATTGTTAGGTCTTGTTTTTTAATCCATTCAGCCAGTTCTATGTCCTTTAGCTGGAGAATTAAGGCCCTTTCCAGTCTGGGTTGTTAAAAGGTTTGTACTAGCTCTCGTCTTTCTGTAGTTTTTCATCTGGTTTTGAATAATCTTTGTTTACTTATTTCTTATTTTTCTTAGAAGAAAAATAAGAAATCTTTGTTTACTTATTTCTTATTTTTCTTTGATGATTTACTGCATTGATAGTGTTTGATTCTTTCCAAGTTTTCATTTGTGTGTCCACTCTTCTAGTGAGATTTATTCTTTTGTGTGCTTTCATGATTGTGTCTATCTTTCTTCTTCCTCTGGGTATAAGATTTTCTTGCGTATTTTTGTAATTCCAATCTACTGATTATGAGTTCTCCTAGATTATGCTTATCTTGGAAGGTCCTTAGTTAACCTTTAATTCTGAAAGATAATCTTGCTGGATATAGCACTCCTGGTTAGCAGTTATTTTCTTACAGGACTTGAAATACATCCATCCTCTCCTGGCCTTTAGAATTTCTTCTGAGGAATCTTCTGCTATTCTAATGTTTGTCTTAGATAAACATTCTAATGTGACTTGGACAAATAACCCAATCAATAAATGGGCTAAGGATCTGAATAGACACTTCACAGAAGAAGAAATACAATCGATCAATAAACATATGAAAAAAATATTCACCAGGAATTAGGGAAAGGCAAACCAAAAGTATTCTAAGATTTCATCCCACTCCAGTCAGAATTGCAATTATCAAGAATACAAGTAGTAATAAATGTTGGTAAGGATGTGGGAAAAAAGGTACACTCATATATTACAGGTGGGACTGCAAATTGATGCAACCATTATGGAAAGCAGTATGGAGATTACTCAGAAAACTTGGAATGGAACCACCATTTGACCCAGCTGTCCCACTCCTTGGTTTATACCCAAAGGACTTAAAATCAGCATACTGCAGTGATGTAGTCATACCAATGTTTATAGCAGCTCAATTCACAATAGCTAAGCTATGGAACCAACCTAGATGCACTTCAACAGATGAATGGAAAAAGAAAATGTGGTATATATATATACACAATGAATTATCACTCAGCCTTACAGAAGAATGAAATAATGTCATTGCTGGTAAATGAATGGAGCTGGAGAATATCATGGTAAGAGAACTAAGCCAATCCCAAAGAACCAAAGGCTGAATGTTTTCTCTGATATGCGGATGCTAATTCACAATAAGGGTAGGGGGAACTAGGGAAGAATAGAGGTACTTTGGATTAGACAGAAGGGAGTGAAGGGAGGTAAGGGGGTATAGGGTAGGAAGGGTAATAGAATGAATTGGACATTATGACCCTATATGTATATATGATTACATGACTGGTACAATCCTACATCATGTACAACCAGAAGAATGAAAGTTGTGCTCCATTTATATATGACATGTCAAAATGCATTCTGTTGTCATGTATAACTAACTAGAACAAATAAAAAAAAAAAGAATTAAGTGAAATGCCAAGGGAAAAAAAAAAGAAGAAAGAACTATAATGGTATGACAAGAGAGCAAGTTTGTGATAAAGGTTGAGTTTTTCAAAGTACTAAATGGCTAACTTTAGGAAGTTAAATGGATAATTCAGCAATTTATATTATCATCACCATTTTCCCCCTCATGATAATGTGTGATGATAATGTGTGATAACTATACATGATCAGGATGTCATTTTCTTGTTGCTGTGAAGTGTACTCTTGAGTAAAATACTAAAATTCTTTGAAAAAATGTGTCTTAGTACTCCTCTTTTGAATATTTTAACATTCTTTCTTTGTCCTATACTTTTGGCAATTTAACTGTAACAGGTTGTGGAGAGGTTCCTTTGTGATCATGTCTGTTTGGAGTTCTAAATGCCTTCGATACCTGGATTCCATGCCCATCCCAAGATTTGGGAAATTTTCTATTATTTCATTGAACAGGGTTTTGTGTTGTTTGTTTTTTGCCTTCAGCCTGTAGCTTTTTCCCTCAAGTATGCTGATGATGCAGATATTTGATCTGTGAATGATGTTCCAAAGCTCTTGTAGGATTTATCGATTGTTATTTTTTCTTTATTTCTGTCTGAATGTCATATACCATCAGATTTGTCTTTGAGTTCTGATATTCTTTCTTCCACTTGATCTAATACATCAGTGAGGCTTTCAACAAAGTTTTTTTTTTAATCTGACTTATCAAGCTCTACATGTATAAGATTTCTGTTTGACTCTACTTCAAAATCTCTCTTTAGTGAATTTCTCATTCACATTCTGAATTCTCTTCAATAGTTTATCTGTATTCTCTTGAAATTCATTGAGCTTTCCAAATCATTTTTTTGAGTTCTTTATCCATCATTTCACCCCCTTTGATATTTCTAGAACCTCCAGAATCATGAAATTTATGAGGTGTCATATTGCCTGTTTTTTCATATTGCTTGTATTTCTATGTTGATATTTGTGCATCTGTTGGAATGAATATCTCTACTTCTATTGAGATCCTTCTTAGTGGTCCTTTCTTGGTGATATGTCTTAGGATATTGGTTTGTTGTACAATTGGACTTTGTAATGTAATCTCCCTGTGACTTTTTAGGCAGTGATTAGTGGATTTTGACAAAATACACACTATATCAGAGCCCAAGTGACCCACTTGCTCTGCAGGTCTCATAAGAGTGGAGTCCCTCTGTAATTCAGGCAGATGTGGCATAGACAGCAGAGTATATGGGGTGCACCCTCTGTGATTATTCCCTACAATGGGAGCAGAAGCCCCTATCTGCCCCTATCACCCCTATCACCCTAGTGGTGATTTCCACAGACACTGTTGACATTTGCTGTTATTTCAAGTAGTTTTGATACTGGCTGCTCCAATGATGGTGAAGGGCCTGGAACTTTTACCCTCTGTTTAGACACTGGTACCATTCCTGGTGTTTCATGAGCACCGCCAGGGACTAGGATCACAGCTCCCGCTCCATGGCACTCACCTCTGGTCTTGTGCAATCTGACAGGGTGTGGTGGTAACAAATGCCTCTCACAGATACAGTGGCCTCCCACATGTACAGTGTTCACAAAAGTAGTGTTATTTCTCTCTCCTGTTACTGTGGGGGTGACTGTCCAGAGCCCCCTCGCTGTGTCCACTTGGGGATGGGTCTTTGGCCAGGCATTTTGTCCTCTCTGTTCTTCAAGTTAAGTATCTCCCAAAGTTCAATTGGGACTCGGTCATCACTAGAGCTAGGTGCAATTACCCTCCGCTGGGCTGGAGTGTAGCTCAGTGGCAGAACTCAATGTGTGCACAATAAGTAAATAAATATTTAAAAATAAAAGCACCAAAACAACAACAGCAGTAGCAACAAAATAACTACAGGGTCGGGCACGGTGGCACGAGTCTGTAATACCAGCAGCTCCAGAGACTGAGGCAGGAGGATTTCCAGTTCAAAGCCAGCCTCAGCAACTTAGCAAGGCTCTAAGAAACTCAGTGAGACTCTGTCTTTAGATAAAATATAAAAAAGGGCTGGGGATGTCGCTCAGTGGTTAATCACCCCTAGTACCAA
Source organism: Glaucomys volans (assembly GCA_020662805.1). Classification (NCBI taxonomy): domain Eukaryota; kingdom Metazoa; phylum Chordata; class Mammalia; order Rodentia; family Sciuridae; genus Glaucomys; species Glaucomys volans. The sequence goes on from JAJEJO010001546.1 coordinate 173,133, forward strand.
GAGAGAGAGAGAGAGAAGGTGGAGGGGGGAGAGAAAGGGGAAATATACAGAATAAAATTAAAATTTTTAATTTTACACTTACATTTAAGAAACTATAAAGCAAAAGGAAAGTTAAAAAACAAAGGGGAGGGGGAAGAAAGGAAGACAATAATTACAAATTAAAGGGAGAAAAAGGTATACACACAAAAATAAAAATCTAATTACTAGAGATGTTGAACTTTTTTCATGTATTTATTGATCAC
>JAJEJO010001546.1:173384-201363 GCA_020662805.1 Glaucomys volans
GCATGGCTGTGGGGAAAAAGGCACACTTTCACATTGCTGGTGGAGTTGCAAATTGGTACAGGCACTGGAAAGCAGTGTGGAGATTCCTCAGAAAACTTGGAATGGACCCACCTTTTGACCCAGTTATCCCACTCCTTGGTTTAGACCCAGAGGACTTAAAATTAGCATACTACAGTAACACAGCCACATCAATGTTTATAGCAGCTCAATTCACAATAGCCAGAATGTGGAACCAACCTAGATGCCCTTCAACAGATGAATGAATAAAGAAGATGTGGTATATATACACAATGGAATACTACTCAGCCATAAATAAGAAAAATATTATGGCATTTGCAGATAAATGGATGAAATTGGAGATTATCATGCTAAGTGAAATAAAGCAATCCCAAAAAAAGAAAGGCCGAATGTTTTCCCTGATAAGCAGATGATGATATAGAATCTGGTTGTGGGGAGGGTGAGAGAGGAATGGAGGATCTTTAAATCATGTAGATGGAAATGAGAGGGGGAGAGGGTGGGGGTATGATAAATGGTGGAATGAGACAGACATCATTACCCTATATACATGTGTGATTAACAAGAATGATATGAATGTACATCATGCACAATGATGCATGAAATGAAAATTTGAACCCCATATGGGTACAATGAATCAAAATGAAATCTGTAAAAATTAAAAAAAAATTAAGAATAAATAAAAATAAATAAAAATAAAATAAAAATCTTCTCCAAGGCACTTGAATGAGGGGGAGAGAGTGGATAATCACAATCTGTGCCAATCAAAGCTTCTCCAGGTCTTGTGCTGTGTGCCCTGTGGACAGAATGAAGGCTAAGAGTCTCTCTCTCTCTCTCTCTCACACACACACACATACACACACACATACACACACACACACACACACACACACACTCCAATTCTTTTCATCAGAGTATGGTAAAATTCACACAGCTTCCAGGGCAGGAGCCTCCAATTCCCAGAGCAATAAGCTCAGATAATAGGACTCTTCTCAAGGCACTTCCCAGTTTCAGCTCCGTGAGCATATACTCCTGGGAGGTGCAGAGGACTTATCCAGAGTCCACTCACTGTGCAGCTCCCAGGTCTCTTATCTGTTCTGACCATCCATCTGCATGGTGCTGGATTCTGGGCCCAGGAGCTCTCTGGGACTCTGCCTTTCCCCCATCCACTCCCCTGTGTGAATATTCCCATTTCCCCTGACATGCTGCTGTGTGATCAGTGATGGGATCTGTTTCTCCCTGCACCTACTTACTATCCAAGATCTCTGTGTTTCTCCAGTTCTTTTCCTCTCTTTTGTTGAATTCCCACAGTCACCCACCTCAGTAAGCATCTACCCACCTGTTGTCCTTAGTTCTACCTCATGGAGACGTCAGCAAGTGCTGGGTGCCTCTGGTCTGTTACTGAATTCCCAATACAATATGATAATGATATAATATGCTTTAATCAGGTAATTATTTTACCATTATAACTATAGAATCATTGTTTACCATTTTATATAATTACACATAATATTGACTTTGTATTTGTATAAACATATAAATAAGTGAACTTGAATTGCTTTCCCAGGGCCAGGATATATTGGTATATTGAGAACTCATATTCCATAATTTTATTTCCCAGATACAAATAAAATGGATAATATCCAGTTGTGTTGTGTTGTGTTTCGTTGCAGCCTGGAGATGAAGTGTATCCTATGGATGAGAATGGCAAATGGTTGTATCACAAATCAGATCTGTGTGCCACGTGGGAGGTACGTTCACGTGGGCTCTTATTTTAAAAGACTACATTTTCAGGCTGTGATCTGATTGTTCCTCTTGGGTTTATGTTAAACAGCAACCTCTCCTCCCAGTGGAAAGTAGCAGTCAGAGCAGGTATTTCTAACCCTAAGTACAGACATATGAAATCTCCATTTCTGGGTGCTGAATAATTCTTAGTTTTGTTTAATTGAAGTGAAGAATGTCGAGGAAGGGGGAAAAAGGACAGTGTGGAAGTAGGAAAAAAAGTAAAGGAGATATGTTCTAATGTAACAGAAATTAAAAATATGTAAATGAGACACTCACAAATTTAAAAAACTGAATTGAAAAAATTAATATTATCATGTCTAAAAGAAGCAAAATGATACATCAAAGCTGAAAAATAATTCTGGTTCTATGTTTGGAGAAGTTATTGGCTCTTTCTCCAACATCACAAAAGTGGGGAATTCTAGGAGTTTTGAATTCATGGAGTGGGAGGGACACCTTGAGCTGGCTTGTGTACGAGGCAGGTAGAAGCCATGACCTAGACAAGAAGGCGACCCAACAGACAGGGAGATGATACTACAGACAGGAGGGAGTGCTGCTGTTCTCTCTGTCTGCACGCTCTTCTCCCCTGCCATAGCCTGGGGACAAACAACGCCTGCTCCCACATGCACTCATGTTCAAGGGTCCAGCAATCAAATCAGATCAGCACTCTGCACTGGTCAGAAGCTGAGAAAAACACGTAATTCATTGATCTCTGGCTCTTGTTTTACACACACACACATGCACCATTCCAAACTCCAAAGGCTGGGAAATTGCTTGCTTTGAGTATGCCTTTCCACACACTCTCCCTGGGAAGTAATAGGTGAAGATCTGAACTGCAAACCTGCTTTTAGGTTGCAGGAGGCACTAAACAGATTTCCTGGTACCTGGAGCTGTTCATTCAGAAGACCACACATACTTTCACTCTGGACCTCACTCTGGCTGGTCGCCTTTGGAGTCTGGTGTCCCATCTAAGGGGCTGCCTGACAGAACAGTCACATCCCCAGGAGAAGATGTGCTCGCAGCTCAAAATGACAAGGCTCTGTTTCACAAGGAAATGATGCGCCTCACTTACAGATCCCAACATAAACAAAGGAGCAGACCAAGAACTTTTAAGTCAGCCAGTTAATATACCAAAGGATATAAGAAAAGACATTAGCAATGTGGGGGGGGGGGAAAAAAAAATTTTTAAATGAGCAAAAATAATAATTAGAAAAATAAAAAACAATGAGATAGATTAGGATAAATACTAGAATGGATATGGATAAGAAAAATATTTTTTTTTTTTTTGTACTGGAGGTTGAACCCAGAGATGCTCTAACACTGAGCTACATCCCCAGACTGACTTACTTCACTTATTCACTCATTCATTCATTCATTCATTCATTCATTCAGCAACAGGGTCTCATTAAGTTACTGAAGCTGGCCTTGAACTTGAGATCCTTCTGCCTGCACCTCCTGAGTAGCTGGGATTATAAGTCTGTGCCACAGAGTCCAGTTAAGAAAAAAAATGTATTAAATTAAAAGATCAGAATGAGATATTTCCCAATGTGAAGAAGGAAAGCTAAGGGATGCAAAAAATAAAATTAGAATTGCCAGTATCCACATAATAGGAATCTAAGAAAAAAGGAAAAAGGGGTAATAGTTGAATTTAACCAAAGATACTAAATGAATCCTGTGTACAAACAAGGAAAGATAACGTAACACACACCTAGGTGCATTGTGGTGAAATTTCAGAATATCAGACCTCAGGAGAAAATGTTAAAACTTCCAGACTATTGCAAACAAGCCAGTGAAGGAGGCAAAATCAAATAATGAAAAATAATCAACTAAGGAGAAGGCAGGAAAAGAAGAGGCAAAACAAACAGATGGGAAAACAGAAAAGTAAATAGCAAGATGAGAGATGTAAGTGATATCAGTCATCACAGAATATATAGATTGTCTAAGCATCCCTGTTAAAGGCAGAGGTTGTCAAAATGGGTAAAAAACAAATGCCACTATACTTTCTCTACAAGAAACTTATTTTAAGTAAAAAGATCCAAAACTTGTTGTGTTGGTCCATGTCTGTAATCCCAGACACTTTGGAGACAATACAACAGAATGCACCTCTTTTTTTTTTTTCTTTTTTTTTTCTTTTTGTGGCAGTGCAGGGGATTGAACCCAGGGCCTTGTGCTTGTAAGACAAGCATTCTACCAACTGAGCTATGTCCCCATGCACTACTTTTTATGTGCATGTGGAACACTTAACAAGATAAGCCATTTTCTGAGAAATAAAATAAATCTCAATGTTTTAAAATATTCTAATTAGGCAGAGTACACTGTCTTATCTTATTGGAATTAAAATTGAAATCAACAAAGAATGTTTGAAAAAACAACGCCAAATATTTAGAAGCATACATGAAAATAACCCATAAGACAAAAAGGAAACAAAACCTATGTGTCCACATCCTAGCAACACACAATTCAAAATTGAATTTTTAAAAATGTTAAATACTTAGAGATAAATTTAACAAAATAATTACAAAACATATACAGTTACAATATGTTACTGAGAGAAATCAAAGAAGATCTAAATGAATGGAGAAGCATACAACTCCCTTGCTACTCAATAGGGTTAAGATGTTAATTATTCCAAATTCATATGAAGATTTGATGTAATCTAAGTCAAAACAGAAATTGAAAAGCTAATTCTAAAATTTATATGAAAGTGCAAATAATCCATAATGGCCAAACAACTTGCAAAAAAAAAAGAAAGAAAGAAAAGAAAAGAAGGAAAAGGAGTGATAAATTTGGATGATTTATACTAATTGATTTTGAGAATTGTGATTCAACTCTACAACTACAGTAATCATGACAGTGACATTTTAGCATAAAGATGCACATACAGGTCAATGGAGCAGAGTAGGGGGTGCCAAAATAGACCCAAACAGGTGTATGGTCAAATGAGTTTCAGCAGAAGAGCCAGAGCAGTTCAGCGGGAGAGGGATCACCTTTTCAGTGGTGTACTGAAACTGGTTCATACCAGCTTGCAAGAACTGATTGTGCAAATCTTCCTAACTCCAGTATTGGTGGTGTCCTGTTAGAATGACTGCCATCTAGTGTGAATAGTTAGATCACAAAAATTAACCAACACCATAAAATGGGGCTTCTGGCCCCCCACAGCTAGTTGTTAAACAACTATTTATCAGCACTCTACTGGAGGTGTTCAGAATCTTGATGGTGGCGATAATTTTAGTGGTGCATCCATATAATTCATCAAAACGCACGCTTCAAATATGTTTAGCTTATTGTATATCAATTCTAATTGGTCCATTTTTTTCGATTAGAAGCTTCCAGAGAGAAAGAGCTAGTCGCATAAAATGAATTTGGTGTGACTTTTGTTTTGATCTGTTTTGTTTTATTACCAGCAACACTGGATTGAAGAAAAAGCAGAGAAGTATTTTCAAAGTGTTGAAGAATAAAGACCACTGTCTGTACTTTATATCCAGCCAAACTATAAGGCAAAAATGATGCATAATAAAAATAGCTTCAGATCTTACATGTGCTCAGAAATTTTGCTACATACTACACCCATCAAAAAACTATTAGAAAAAAAATAAAAGAAAAACCATTAGGAGCAATAAACTAAAAGATACTTCAAGAAATGTATAAACTGAAAGTGATCAAATTAAACTTAAAAAGTATTTAATATCTATAACATATTTAAGATCAAATAGTAAGAGGAAAATATGCTCATAATAAACTACAATTAAAGTCTCACTATTAACATTGCAGATGTTGGGGGTAGATCAAGAAATGTGACCAGGTGTGGTGTCGCATGCCTATAATCCCAGTGGCTCAGGAGGCTGAGGTAGGAGGACAGTGAGAACAAAAACCAGCCTCAGCAACTTAGTGAGGACCTAAGCAACTTAGAGAGACCCTGTCTCAAAGTAAAATATAAAAGGGTCTGAAGATGTGGCTCAGTGGATAAGTGCCCTTGGTTTCAATCCCAAACCCCCAAAAAGTATAAACTTGCTAAATTCTGCCTTTGTTAAGGAAAAAATTATATGTGCACATATGCACTTTTTAAAGGTAAGAATTAATAAGAAACAGAAGAAGTGAGATAAAGTGAAATAAGAACTTAAGATAGAAAGTCCTACTAAAAGACAAGAAATGAAAGAAAAGGATTGACAGATTAAAATTAAAATGAGGCACGTAAGCAGAAAGGTGTGCGAAAATTAAAACTTAAAGGATGGAGAGAAATACTATCAAATACTTAGAAGAAAGTTGATGCAGTTATGTTAATATCAGATAACATAGACTTAAAAATCAAAAATGATATTATTAGTGATAGGAGTTATACATAGAGATAAAAAGCCATTTACTGAAAAGATATAAAATTTTAAACACATATATACCAAACAAAATATCTTCAAAATACATAAAGCAAAAGAATTGATAGAATTCTGGAAGACATTGACAAGTCTTACCAGTATTAATGGGAGGCTTCTGACATATTCCTTTAAATTACTGAGCAGCCAAACTAGACCTAATTTTAGATATAATGTGCGTATGTGTGTATGCAGACAAATAGCTTTAAGAGAGAGTTTGCATCCAAACATAGGAAAACTTATATTTGTCACACACACCTTAGCATTTATGAAAATTTATCATGTACTATGTCATAGAGAAACTCTCAACAGATGTCAAGAATTTGATCCTGAGTGACATACTGGTATGCATTGTCAAAACACAGAGGAAGGTACAGTATAGACTATTTTCCAAACTCATTCAGTCAGAGTCCTACCTTTCTCCACCACTTTTGTTTTTTCCTTCACAGAACGGGTGTTAACCTACCCAGCTTTCCTGTCTAAATAATTTACAGTTGGCCTTACACGTATTCATCCTTGCTTTTCGTGAGGTTTCTTTCATGACCTCCTGGCATTTACCCTTCAGGCCTTAGAAGCTTGCAAAGATGCTGGCTTGGTGAAATCCCTCGGGGTCTCCAATTTTAACCGCAGGCAGCTGGAGCTCATCCTGAACAAACCAGGACTCAAATACAAGCCAGTCAGCAACCAGGTACAGTCAAACAGCTTCACTGGGGGGAGAATGGGGACCCCAAGATAGTATTTAAGTAACAAGAAGAGGCCTGGACTATGTGTCAGGAAGTCTTCTTGGTGCTCCACAGGAGTATCATCAGAAGACCCTGAGAAAATCTCTTCATTTCTCCCAAATTAGGTCCTTAGGAAAGAAGATGTGCACATTCAGATCAAAGCAAAAGTAAATGAAAAGGTTTTTGAAGAAGGAAAGCAGTGGGGGTGAGATAACACTTGCCAGATATTAACACAACTTGAGTATTTAAAACAATGTGAGGTGGTACAAGAGCCAGAATACAAATAAGTGGAGATAATGAATATTTAGAAACAGACCAAAGTATAATCAAAACGTAATGTAAAATAAAGTAGCACAAACTAATGGTAGAGGGAGGAAGTCTTTAGTTGATGGTGTGGGAAGAAATGGCTAGATATGTAGAAGTAAACGTAGAACTTTACCTCCTATTACACTCCAAAATTAATGCCCCTTTGATCAGGAGTTTTAAAAACAAAGTGGAAGTCACTTGTAAGTACAACGAAAGATTTTTAGTTTTCTGGAGCTATTGATACAAAGAGAAGCCATGAAAAAATCATAAACAAAACTGATCTGTTGAAATACTAAAGTCTAAAAACACTAGAAACAGAGCAAACAAAAACAATTATGTATTTTTAAATATATAGGGTTCATATCCTTATGAATTCAAAGTCTAGTGAGAACAATCTTCAAGAAAAACCACGCCATTGTATGTTTTTGGCGCCTTTGTCTAGTATAAGATAACTATATTTATGTGGGTTTGACTCTGTGTCTTCTCTTCCGTACCACTGGTCTACCCGCCTATTTTGGTGCCAATGCCATGCCATTTGTGTTATTATTGCTCTGTAGTATAGTTGAAGGTCTGGTATTGTGATACCACCTGCTTCACTACCCCAATTGTTGAACCCCATTTGTGTAATAAAAAAAAAAAAACAGAAAAAAAACTAAGGCTCAACAGAAAAAAAATGACAGATATCCACAGAAGACTAATAAACATGAAAAATGTTCAACTCACTATTAGTTAGAGACACTGACATTTAATGATTTGGATTGTGTCACAGCAGCAAGACTTTTTTGTTTTCTATTTTATTATAACGTTCCCCTGAACGAAGTGATAGAGGGCTGGCAAGTTCCCATTGGTTCAGCCTTACTGGAAAGAGCCCTAAAAAACGTTAGTAATGAAAAAAATCTGTCAACAACATAATATGAAAAACTAGGGGAATGATTAATTATGAGATGTTCATAGTATGTGAAACTCTGTTCTGGAGTTATTTTTGAGGAAAAGAGAAATGAACATGAGATTTAGGGAAAAGACTAGGATACAAAATGCAATATACAGGACGGAGGTGATTGTGTTATTAAAATGGATTTTGCAGAAGAATATTTTCTCAAAATAATGTAGAGTTGTATTACACTACGAGGCCTTAATTCTGTGCCCTGATCTTCTATGCAACGGCTTAGGTCGAGTGCCACCCCTACTTCACCCAGCCAAAACTCTTGAAGTTTTGTCGACAACATGACATTGTTGTTGTTGCTTATAGCCCTCTGGGGACCGCCAGGAATCCAACCTGGTAAGTAATGCTGCCCCTCTCTTCAGGAAGTACTTCTTTGGGTGGAGGGCTTGGGTCTAATGGGAGCTACTTCCCTGGAAGACTGGCTGAGTAGTCTTAAGAAAGGAGCAACCTTTTCAAGTGTTTTTCCATATAAATGAATTAGAGTTAATAATATCTTCCTCACTGAGATGTTTTGTGTTGATTATATTCAATATATGAAATTATCGGTGCCTGACAAGCAGAAAATAAAAGCTCAATAAATGCTATTTTATTTTATTTTATTTTATTTTATTTTATTTTTATTTTTTGGAACCAGGGATTGAACTCAGGGACACTCGGCCACTGAGCTTCATCCCCAGTCCTATTTTGTATTTTATTTAGAGACAGGGTCTCACTGAGTTGCTAAGGGCCTCGCTAAGTTGCTGAGGCAGGCTTTGAACTCGAGATCCTCCTGACTCAGCCTCCCAAGTCGTTTGGATTACAGGCGTGTGCCACCACACCCAGCAATAAATGCTATTTTAATTATTATTTGATGAGTTTCTATGGCCATGTAAAATTTTTGAATTTTTGGATCTCTGGATTTGGTGGCAGCACTTTTCTTGGATGTGTAAGGATTTTTTTCTACTCGGATTCCAAGAGTTGTGTCTTTTTTCTTCTGTTCCAGTCTTCTTGCTGTTCCCTATCTGTCCACTGCTAATCCAGCTGAGACTTATTGAAAAATATTAATTTATCCTCAAAAAATCAGCTCCATCAGCTCGCCTCTCTTGGCCTCCCCATGCTAACTGCAACTCTTCCTTCAATGAATTCTTCACGCTCAGAGGCACTGTTACAAGTGACCTCAAGTGTCCTGAGAGGTGACCCAGTGAACAGGGAGGCAGGAATGGTGACTGATGAACTCCTGGTTCTCATGTTTTGATTCTTTTTAAGGGTGAATGTATCTATTCCACCTTTGTTGAGCGATGTACTTCTAAACTCACTGGGGAAAAAATACTGCAAGACAGCAGCTCAGATTGCCTTGCGTTTCAACATCCAGCGAGGGGTGGTTGTCATTCCTAAAAGTTTTAACCCTGAAAGGATCAAAGAAAATTTTCAGGTAAGAGAGTTGCTTTCGGAAATGTGGAAAGATAGTAATGTCTGTTGAAAATGATAATTACTAACACCCAATAACTCCCTGCTAACCTCAATTTCAAATGTCCCCCTCTCCTGTGTTATCAATTACTCCTCTCTACTATATAACTCCCTCCAACCAACAAACAAGCTGTAACCTCTGATCTTAAAAAACAAAATCCTATGTTTGTATAAATATGTCAAAATAGACTCTACAGTTGTGTATAACTAAAAAAAACAAATTTAAAAAACAAAAAACAAAATTCAGTGTAGACTCACTTTCTTTAGAAATTTTCACTTCTCTCTTTTCACTTACAGCAAATCCCTGGTTGCCTTCAATTTGCTTCCCTTAGCATCTCTTAGACCCATTCAAACCAAGATTTTACCCTAACCCTCAGCGGGGAACAGCACTGATCAGGGTGCAGGGACCTCCACCTGCTAGACTTCATAGTTAGCTCCCAGTCCTTGTCCTAATAGATCTTTCCACCAAATTTAATATAGCTGTATCTCTCCTTCTTGAAACATTGCCTGTTGTGGGAAACTATAAGAGATGCAGGTGCTGAGAGGAATATCAGGAGTTCAGTTTTGTAATATGAAATCCACATTCACTTAAGATGATAGGAAAAGAAGAAAGGACCATTGAAAAACCAATCCACATTAAACAAGGGAAAAGAGTGCCTATAAATAATGCAGAGAGGGAGAATTTGGAAGTTTATCTTAAAATTGAAACCAAAATTTATGAAAGAAAGGATGCTTATTTTATTCTCAACAAAATTTAGCTTCCAATTGCATATGTACACTGAATCCTAGAAGAAACAAAGTGAATCAAGTGTTGATGTTTCAAAATATGCTTTAAAATTATGTGAAAACACAGTATGACAGCCCATATTTCTCAAAGGCTTTTGCTGAACGATCATAAAGACAGGACATGTGAAGGACTTCATCTGAATTGTTGGGACTTTTTCCCCCCAAGTCATCTTCTTTTGGTATACCTCCTAAAGTAGATTTGAAACTCTGCCAGATTCTTATGTAAAGAGATTGTGCTTATGATTAGAATAAATCTCCAAAATCACACCCATCGATTTCGTGAACTCCTATGTCTTTACCAGACTTTCTTCACCTTGCTATTAGACTTTCTGGCATTTCATAGGAGGGAAAGGCTGACCTACCGGTGAAACAAAAAGGAAGTTTTTAATAAGGATTCATTTCTTAAGTGATTAGTTCATTCATATATTTTATACTATCTATGTTTCTATTCCTTTTACTCTCTTATAAATTCCAATACTTTGATAATGAATAATCAAAGAAAAACATTCCTTGAAGAAAGCACTTGGAAATGATCCATGGAGGAACGATTTAAATAATTCATGTACATACGTACTATGAAAACTGATTAAATGAATAGCATCAGCCTACACATTTTGATTAAAAAGACCACTAGTATCACTTCTGTATAAATACAGAAAAGTTATAGAATAATAAAGATATATTCTGTTAACTACCATTTTCTTCCTAATATGCTTAGTGTCTGTGAGGAATATGTAGGAAGAGAAATAGAGGGGGTCAAGTGACAATAGGAAGTTTCTCTTTTTATTCCACATCTATTATTTTAACCATGCATCAACCAAAAAAAGCATAAATATTTATGTACTATTTACATAACTTAAATTTGTAAATCATTAAATATGTTAACATAGGAAGGTAAAGAGTAGAAAAAAACAATAATGAGAAGAAAATTATAAACAGATAAACTGTTATAAAATAAGCAAAAATAAAATATAAAATGCTAATGATGGACAATTATAAAACCCGAGTGCAAAAAAGTATAAAATGAAGAAAAAAAATTAGAATTAAAAAGTAGAAGAGACATTAATGACGAGGGAGAGCATTTCAAAGATAAAACAAAGCTAGTCAAAAGTTTTAAAATGGGCAGTTTTAGACTAGAAAATGTATTTTTTTTTAAAGAAAAGCGTAAGAAGGCAGTAGTCCATAATCAAATATTCAGCATCATATGCGGAAATAAAAAGAATTCTTCACATTTGGAATTTCAGATTTCCTACACATGTGTTGTTTCAGATCACTTGCAATTTGTTGTCAGATGTCCTCAGAGTGACTGTCTCAAAGACAAAGAGCAGAGCAGAATGTCCAGCCCCACACTGAAGGGTGGCCCCCAACACTAGCCCAACTCAGACTTCCACCAAGATGCTCATCCACCCATGAAGGGACCCCACTGATGGCTCTACTCCTGATCCAAGTTTGACCCATGACTACCTTCAAGAATGTTCTTGTGAAAAAATAAAAAAAAAAAAACCCACAATGTTCTTTTGAAAAAAAAAATTTAAAAAGAATGTTTTTTTGTTTTCATTATTTTAGATCTTTGACTTTTCTCTCACTGAAGAAGAAATGAAGAGCATTGAAGCCTTGAATACAAACATCCGCTTTGTGGAACTGCTCATGTAAGTTCTGGGATTGTCAATCAACAAGGTTCCTAGGAGCCCTGACCTCTGTTCACAGAAAGTACCAGGGTAAATTCTGGGCAGCATGTTCTGAATATTAAACACACTTTGGTGAAATACTCCCAACTTCCTGGAACCTTATGACATCCTGTGCCAGGTTAAGACATGGAAGACTCAGCACCTCTAGGAGAATTAATTTGTAATGTACATATGTCAAAACAACAGCAACACAAATATGGAAATAGCATTTCCTTCTTCCTAAAAATCAAAGCGATCTCCAAATCAGAGAAAATTTATTAAAAACATTTTTTTCTGGCAGAGAAGTATACTGATGTAGGAGGAAAGAGCTCAAGGTTGGGACCATGAACATAGAGTTTCATACAAATGCTTTGTTGCTAATAAGATTTAGAGCTTACATTCCTTCAAGGTATTGTCAAGTTCAACTAACCAACTGAAGTAGCCCTTTGTTCTTTAAACATTGCAGGTCTTTTAAAATAAAAATAATATAGTTCATATATATACATATGCAAATGCACATTTGTATACCCACACATACACACTTTTCTTCTTAATCACTTAATTGATTAAGATTAATTAATCCATTAATCTTTCCAGTTCTTCAACTCATTTCAACAGTAATATTCTTTTTACAATCTTCTCTTAAAGTAGACTTTTCAAAAATATAGTTTGGACACTTACTGATCTCCCTATTTTTAATGAGACAGCAATGCTCTGACTGGGTTAATATTGAATTTATGAATTATTGTCACAAAATAGTTTCCTAATATGAGTTTTCAAGGAAGGGATCAAAAAGATCCCCCCCAGCCTCAACCAAAAGAGAAACATACATAATCTTTGCCAAAACTAGCAGTTGCAGGATACTCAGCAACACTTGAATATAAAGGATTTCTCTTTATTAAGAAGAAATGGTGACATGTAATCAACTCACCAATCTACTGATATTTTTACAGGCAGATGGTGACATTTTTTAACATTTGACATATTTACTATCAATTCTAACAATATTGAGGGGAAAATAACTCTCCTACTAGAAAAATAAACAAGCCAAAACAAAGATTAGCCTCCACTTATCAAAAAAGTTACCAGTTAAGAGTCCTGGGCCGTGAATCTTTTCTGGTTTTCATTCAGTTGATCATTGGCATTTGACAGCCTTTTTAAAAAATGTCCTTTAGTGTTCACGGCACTTGCAGAGAACTGCATCTTGGCTGTTCGATGACAAGGACACACACACTTAACATTTTTACAGACTTTCACTGTGCTACTTAAAAGATAAGAGCATCACCATCAGCACAAACAATAATACTTCACATGCGAAGGTAGTGTTTCAGTCAGCTTCTTTTTTGCTGCTGTGACTTAAAGATCCAACCAGAACAATGGTAGAAGAGGAAAAGTTTATTTTGGGGCTCACAGTTTCAGAGGTCTCCATCCACATACAGCCAGCTCCATCATGGAGGAAGAGTGTGGCAGTGGGAAGCAGCTCACAGGATGATCAGGAAGCAGAGAGAGACTCCACTCACCTGATGCAAACATATACCCCAAAGCCACGCCCCCAGTTCCCACCTCCTCCAGCCACACCCACCACTTCAGTTACCACTCAGTTAATCCCTATGGGGGATTAATTCACTGATTGGGTTAAGACTCTCGGGAGGGGACCAATCACTTCTCCTCTGAACCTTCTTGCAGGGTCTCACAGTGAGCTTTTGGGGGACACTGCACCTAAGCCATAGCACAGGGACAGGTAATAATGACACATTGCATGGCAACTCAGCGCTGTGCTTTGGTTTGGAGTAGAGGGCTGATGTGGTGGCAGCCAGTCTTTCCACATCCTGCTCCGCCACACACATGCACTCTCATACCCAGGGTGCTGTCCAGAGCCCCAGGTAAAGGTGCTGGCCTGTGGGGACCGGGGCCAGAGGAGAGAGAGAAACAGGCGATGCAGGAGGTGGGATTCTCACAGTGGTGCTGCTGAGTGAACCGCTTTCCTTTGGTGAAACTGTTTTGGCAGGTGGCGTGATCACCCCGAGTACCCCTTTAATGACGAATACTGACTTCAGAGAGGCCCCCCGGATTTCCCTCTCTCCTGCATGTCAGCGCTGTGGGCTGGTGTTTCCTGGTCATGAGATTGAAAGAGATTGAAAGGGGTTTCACTCTCCTCGGGTGATGTAATGATGGAAGCCTTCCACGCTTATCTTTTGTAACCTTTACTTAGCTATGAAGAAAAATGTTTAAATCTCCTGAAATAATTCTTAGCAATTATCTGCTAGCATATTTTTAGATCAGTGTCTTCTAGGTTCCAGACAGAAAAACATTAGACTTTGGAAACTCTTCAAAGTGACATATAGAGACACATGAATATGGGCATTATCAAAAGTAGCCTGAGTTCTTAGACCCATTAACACGACAGCAGAGGGTGAGAGCTGGCATGTGCAGGTGGCTGCAGCGGTCTGACGGTTTGGCACTGATTGTAATACAGGTACAGCTAAGAGAAGAACACACAAGCGTTGTTTTTGTTGTTATTTTGCTTGTGTTTGTGGTGCTGGGATTGAACTCGGGCCTCTCTGCTGGATAAGTGCTCTGAGCTACCTCCCAAGCCCTTGTTGGGCTCATCCATTATTATTATGAGTAGATAAAGGAGAAACACAGAAAAGCCTAAACATAGAGCTTATTAAACACAGTTGTCAGCAAGGTCTCGATGATTCTGTTGTTACTGTTTATTTCCACGCAGTGTGTGCCTGTTTAGCCTTCAGCTAGTTTGAAGGATGGGTAGTCACTGGTTGGCCCATACATCCTTACAGGGCCCCAGCGCCCACACACCTGGCAATCCAGCTGTGTCTTACCGTCACTCCTGACCTGGTTCATCACGCACCCACCATTGTGTGAAGTGGCTTGAAACAACCAACATTCACCAGTAAGCCCTGTACCAGAAAACAGTCAAAAGAAAGATATTTTCAAGGAAGGAATTTTTAAAGGAGGCTTTAGAAAACACTGGAAGATGAGCCCTTATAAAATTATGATTCTTAAGACCTTAAGAGTATTATTAGGATAATAATATGAATTTTGAAACAGTAGCCAGTTCAAAAGAACATTAATAATTTTACCCTATGTAAATTTTTAACAAGTGAATAAGATTATTAGAACTCAGCTATAGAGATGTACCTATTTTCAATTCAACTAAAGAAAGACCATTGTGGGTCACTTTCAGAAGGATTTTAGAGACCTCTCCAAAGCTTGTTTTTCCATGATCAGTCGATTATAAATAAAATTTAATGACCTAAAGAGACATATTACTGAGAAATTATCACTTTAAAAAATTTTGATCTATTCACATTGTTTCCAATGATTCCAATGTTAACAGTGCTTTCTCTAGAAAATTTTTTGATCACAAGAAATAAAGTATGATGATTT
Organism: Glaucomys volans; assembly: GCA_020662805.1. Classification (NCBI taxonomy): domain Eukaryota; kingdom Metazoa; phylum Chordata; class Mammalia; order Rodentia; family Sciuridae; genus Glaucomys; species Glaucomys volans. Next base: position 188,827 of record JAJEJO010001546.1, read on the forward strand.
GTTCTGCCAAATGAATCTCTGTTCTATTTCTCAGGTAGGAGAAGGGAAAGAATCATCTGAATTCAAGTAAATTACAAGGCTTTTGGTGGTGTCCTACTGTGTATTTGGTACTGGGAAGAGAGAGGGTGTACCCTTATCATGGGGGTACCATGAGGAAAGAAGAGAAAGCTTGAGTCCTGACCTCTGTTGTCAGAACCCTTCGAAATCCTTCAAGGGCACTGGTGTGGGGGTAGGAATTGAGACAACACCCATTGCGTCATTTTTAAAAGACAAGCACTGAGAAAGAATCCCAGCATTTTTCAGGGAAAACAAATTCTAAAATTTGGAGGCAGGAAAGTCCTGTCTTGGTCATAGCAGAGATGGAGGGAAGAGTAGAAGACAGAAAACAGAGAAGTCAGGAAAGAAGACCATCCTGACCTGAACTTCTGCATGTTGGTTCTCTCCCACCCTCTTCCCTGTTCACCCCTCTCCAAGCTGTTCATCTGTCATGGTATGAATTGTATCCCCCCAAATTTAGATGTTGAAGTTCTAGCCTCCAGTACCTCAGAATGTGACCCTGCTTGAAAATAGGGTCAGACCGCAGAAGTCTGAGCCCTAAACCATAGGACTAATGTCCTCATAGAAGAGGAAACTTGGACACAGAATTCACACAGAGAGATGCTATGTGAGGAGGAAGGCAGAGATGGGGGCAGGGTTTCCACAGCCAAGGAACAGAAAACAGTGGCAGCAAACACCAGAAATTGGTAAGAGGCGTGGGACAGGTTCTCCTTCAAAAGGAAACCACCTGGATCTCAGAGTTCCAGCTTCTAGAACCTGAAAGGACAGATTTCTGTTGTTTAAGACACTGGCTGGTGCTGCTTTGTTATGGCTGCCCTACCAACTAACACATCAACCTTTAGTAAGCATTTCTGTTCTCCCCCAGACATCCACAGTGAGAATGGCCTTAATGAGTCAATGCTTTGCTGAGGCCAGATTTTAATAACCAGAAAGACCCTCTTGGGGACTTTGCAATCTTGCAAATCTTGCAATCCCAAAAAGATGTTTTTCAATTCGGTGTTTCTCATCAGTGGTCTCTGGTCAGCTATGGAGCATAATACATCAATAGTGACTGCCTGGAAAAGGAGGAAAGACTAGAAACATACTGTGCTTCCCGGGTGATGAGAATACTCTGGACAGGAACAGCAAGGACTTCCTGCCCCAGCACACAGAAGGCTTCTTTTATCTTCCTACCCCTGAGTGTTCTCCATAAAGGCTATGCCCAGGCAGTGCCATTCTGTTATGGTTTAGATTCAGTGCCCCCAAAAGCTCAGGTAGAAGACAATGCAAGAAAGTTTAGAGAGGAAATGATTGGGCTACGAGAACCTTAACCTAATCAGTGCATTAATCCCCCAACAGGGATTAAAACTGGGTGGTAACATAGACAGGTAGGAGGTGACTAGAAGAGGTGGGTCCCTGGGGTATATATCTTGCTTTGCTGAGCAGAGCTCTCTCTCTGCTTCCTGGTGTCACACCCCCAAGTGCTTTCCTCAACCACACCCTTCTGCCATGATGTTCTGCCTCACCTTGGGTCCAGAGCAATGGAGCTGGCCATCTGTGGACAAAGACCTCTGAAACTGTGAGCCTCAATATAAACTTTTCCTCCTCTAATTATTCTTGTCAGGTCTTTTGGTCACAGCCGTGAAAAAACTAAAACACATTAAAAAATAATAAGACATCATCAGGAGAGGCCAGGAGGGGCATAGACGATGTTCCACGTCTTCAGACTTCGGTACTTGGAGGTGTGCACATTTCGTGGCTACAGTTATGAAGACCTGAACACACTTATATTCCCAAGACTTGGTCCTTCTGTGGAACTCTTAAAATTTTACACTTCCTCTGATGATACCAATTTCTGACAATCATGCACCAGTAACAAAATCTGGATATCTTGTGGAGCCCTGGTTCTTGAATGTGAGGCTTCTCTCTATCTAAACTGTAATCTTAATATTTCTGCCTCTGGGTACCAAATCCCCAAGTTCTAACTTTAACCTCTTCTACCCAATTCTCCATCCGCATTCATGAGAAACGTGCTAAAAGAGTGATACTCCGCTAATAGGCTATTGAAGGAGAGCAGTTCTTAGCAGACAAAATAACAGATGCCCACAAATGAGACTTTCAGAGCAACGGAGTGCTGAGTTTTAGTTTGCTGTTTTCCTCACTTCGGATTCCCACAAAAATGATACCGCAGAGATCTCTCTCAGCACCAAAAAAATCGTTAAGGTTGATTACCTGTCAGAGTGCATAATGATTGCAATTGTCAAGGTATAATTTTCAAAAAATCAAAAATGGATTATCATATAAATACAAAGTAAATGCATATCATGACTTAGTTGCCTCGCTAATGATGGAATTAGTGAGATGGTAAGAAGACTACCAAGAGAATCGAGGAGAGTGAAACATTAAAAGAAAGTTTGCTTGAATAAGATCGTTCATTTAGATCCCAGACTGGTAGTATTATGAAGGAGACTAAAATTATGTGCCTTGTAGTTTATTTTCCTACCAGATGTAATAATTTACATCTCCATCATGATTCTCATGGCACTATTATTGCCAACAATAATTTTCATCATTACCAGCAACCCTTACCAAATTGTAAAATACCCTGTTCAGTGGTTAAATCATCAGATCTGGAATGTTCAAACGCTGAACAATCCAAAGAAGGGTCTAGCCCTTGATCACCCCTAAGCCCTTGGAATATCATTCCTGAGAAGAATGTAATTTTGTTATTGGAGCCCTGGGCCACATAAGACAGTTTAAGCTACTGATATGACTTCTGATGCAGGGGATCTTCATACACAATGGTCTTAGTCTGACCTCTATGGGAGCTAAAGACAGAGTGTCTAAGGTCAGCCATACAAATACTCCATGGTACTGAAAACGCTGGACCTCAAAGCTCAGGTGAGTTTCCCTGGTTGGCAGTACCACTCAGAAGTTGTCACACATCATTGCTGGGAGAACTGAAAACTACCTTACAACTGTATTGGGAGGAAACAACTGAATGTTTGTGCATGTTCCCCCTCCTGGACTCATGCCTGGGCTCCTTGACCTTGGTTAATTTTAATCTGTATCCTTTCACCAACCATAAATCATACTCATGAGTTAACAGCTTTCCTGGATTCTCTGAGTCCTTCTAATAAATCATTGAGATTGAAGGTGGCTTTGGGAATCCCTTACCTTAAATAGCTAACAGAAAATCAAACAAAATACAGTTTCTCCTGGGAACCAGATAACTCTTGAGGAATCCTCTAGAAGATGCCTAGCACAGCATCAGAGGTCAGCTCTGTAATGCTGTCCCTCCACTTTCAAATGTCAGATTATTTTTCTGAACACATCTTAAGAGAAAATACAAAGTATAATGCTTTCAATGAGTGGTGGTGGGGATACACCCATGCCTTCAAGGACATGTTAGATGCTTATCTATTCCAAAATTTGAGGTACCAAAGTATATTGAAATCTACATGAATTACCCTAACACCCAGAGGAAATAGTGACCAGTACAAACTAAGAAATACTGGAATATGAGAGGTGAGTTTTACCTTCATATTGAACTATTTGCAATTTAGATTAAGTTGCAACAGCTAGAATGAATATATGAATATGCACACACACATGCATGCACAATAAAGTGTATGGAGTCCACTGATCTGAAGTGTACAGCTCAGTGATATTTTCCCATTTATGAAAACCTGTGCCTCCAAGACCAGATCAAGAGATGAACATTTTCAGCACCCCAGGAAGTTCCCACCCCCACTTCTCAATCTCCTTTGCATTAACAATTGCAGCAAAGGATCTTCAGCTGTGTTTAGTGTCCATGATTACAAGGAATATCATGAAAATTACTGGAAAACTATGAGAGTCAGATTATATGATGGTTTTAGAACTCTGTGCAAAATAATTTGTGCATAGTCATTCTTTCATCCAAATAACGTATCTTTACTTGTCTTTTTTTTCACTCAGAAGCAAAGTCTGAGACTGTCTCTTTGGATACTTTATATTTTGTTGTGTTTTTTTGTCTGAAAACTTACTAAAAATCTAGACATAAAACTGTTACAATACTATATTTATTTAAGTAGTAAATGAAGAGAAGGAACTATAGAAATCCAGAGCCCTAAGTAGAGTTATGTATTTCTTTGGTTACTTAATCATCACACCAATGTAAACTTGACTTGTAATTACCAGTAAACTCAAGTAATTTTGAGTTTTTTTTCCATATATTATTTATTGGAGATTTTCTGTTTTAGAAATCCCTGTCTGATGCCAGGCGCAGTGGTGCACGCCTGTAATTCCAGCACTTGGGAGGCTGAGGCAGGAGAATCACGAGTTCAAAGCCAGCCTCAGCAATTTAGCGAGGCCCAAAGCAACTCAGTGAGACCCTGTCTCTAAATAAAAATACAAAATAGGACTGGGGATATTGCTCAGTGGTGGAGTGCCCCTGGGTTCAATCCCCAGTGCCAAAAAAAAAAATCCCTGTCTGGCATTACAAATCTTAGACTCCAAATGTAGTTTTCTTCCCCTCCATGTTTTAGTTTTATTGACATGTAACGAACAAAAACTGCACCTTTTCAAGGTGTAAAATGTGATATTTTGATGTACCTGTACATGATTTCCACAACTTCACATAGTATATACCTACCCCCTGCTATAGTTACCTCTTTCTTTTGTGTGTATGGTAAGCATACTTAAAATCAGCTATTTTAGCAAATTGCAAGCATACAATATGTTATTGTAAAAACAGCAGTCGCCACGCTATGAAGTGCGTCCACAGAACTTGTTTCATTTTCTCTATGCAAATTTGTGCTCTTTGACCAACATCTGCTCGTCTCCCTCAATCCTGGCATCTCTATTGAGGATCAATTGACTGTATTACCTGCAGGTTCATGCCTGAGCTTTCTGTTCTGTTCTACTGGTCTGTGCATTTGCTTTTATGCATTACCATACTGTTTTGTTTACTCTGGCTTTTTTACAATTTGAAATGAGGAAGTGTGATGATTCCAGCTTTGTTCTTATTTCTCAAAATTGCTTTAGCTGTTCAGGGTCTTCTGAGGTTCCATACAAACTTTAGGATATTAAAAGTATTTCTCTGAAAAATGCAATTGGAATTTTGACAGAACTGTGTCAAATCTATAGATCAATTTGGGTACTGTGAATACCTTTTGGTATAATATTGATCATTTCTATGTCTTCCTTAGAAAAATATCTATTATGCCCATTATGAACATGTTGATAATATTGATTTTTGCAATCTATAATCATGGAATTTCTTTCCATTTATTGAACTTCTTCAATTTCTTTCATTAATGTTTTATAGTTTTCAGTGTACAGATCTTTCACTTCCTTTGTTAAATTTATTCCTATCTTACTCTTTTTATGCTATCATAAATGTGAATTTTTTTAATTTATTTTTTTCAGATAACCTGTTATAAGTGTATGGATTTGCAAGTGATTTTATGTTGATTTACTATCCAGCAATACTACTGGATAGTAATTGAATTTTTCAAATTCAGTAAACTGAATTTTTTGTCCTAACAGTTTTTTTATGTAATCTTTAGTAACATGTATGTATATGTATACATATTCATGTTATTAGCAAAAAGACAATATAGTTCTTCCCTTCTGATTTGGATGACTTCTATTTCTTTTTTCTTTTCTTTTCTTCTTTTTTTTGTATTAAGTCTTTTTCTTTTTTTAATATATATATTTATTTATTTTTATTTTTACAGACTGCATTTTGATTCATTGTACACAAATGGGGTACAACTTTTCATTTCTATGTGATGTAGAGTCACACCATTTGCGTAATCATACATGTACATAGGGTAATGATGTCTGCCTCATTCCACCATCTTTCATTCCCCCACCCCTCCTCCCTCTCATTTTCCTCTACGTAATCCAAAGTTCCTCCATTCTTCCCTTACCCCGCAACCCCTACCCCCATTATGTATCATCATCCACTTATCAGGGAAAGCATTTGGCCTTTGTTTTTTGGGGCTTGGCATATTTCACTTAGCATGATATTCTTTTTCTTTTCTAATTTCTTTGGCTAGGCCTTTCAATATTATATCAAAAAAATGGCAAGAATAAGCAGGGTATTACAATACAATAAAAATATGTATATTTGGTCTCTGTTCCGAGTCCCAGTATACAAATGCTAAAATCATTAAAAATTCCAAAGTGATGTGTCTTTTTGTATGCTCACGAGATGACTTATCTCTGGGGATTCCTAGAAAACCACAGGATAGGGGAGGAGGGTTGTTGCCAATTACAACAACCATGTAATTAAAGGATTTGAACTTTCAGCCTCACCTACCTCTGGGGAGGGTGGAGGGGCTGAAGATTCATTTGATTAACAATGGCCAATGATCTAATCAATTATGCCTATAGAGGCATAATTTCTATTTTAATGGAGGTCTGCATTAAAAAAAGAAAAACCAAAAGGATAAGACCAGAGAGCTTCCACTTTGGTGAACAAGAACACACCTGTATACCAGAAGTACCACACCCCAACTTCAGAGACAGAAGCTCCTGTTCTTAGGACCTTTCCAGACTTTGCTTTATGTATCTCCTGTTCTGGTTGTTCAGATGAATCCTTTAAAATATCCTTTGTTAAAAAAAAAAAAAAAAAAAAAAAAAAAACCAAGGGGTTTGGTAGCTCAGTTGGTAGAGTGCTTGCAGCGCATGCAAAACCCATGGATTCAATCCCCAGCACGGCAAAACATTAAATAAATAAATAAATAAATAAATAAATAAATAAATAAATAAATAAGGTGAATGTAAGTAAAGTGTTCCCCTGAGTTCTCCGAGCCACTCCAACAAAGTGAGTGAACCTGCAGACAGGGCCGTGGGAACCATGACTTACGTCCAGTTGGTCAGAAACATGGTTCACAACCTGGGATTTTAGATAGCTGCCTGCAGCTGGGGGAGTCTGATGGAAACAACTCCTGAACCTGTGGAATCTGACTCAATCTCCACGTAGACAGTGTCAGAATTGAGGTAAATTACAGAGCAGAGTGATGGCTGGTGGAAGACTGCCTGGAGTGTGGGGAGAACTCCTACACTTCTGGTGCTGAGGGCTGTGTGAGAGAAGGGGAGACATCTTGATTTTTTTGAGTAGACCTCCTTGTCTTGTTCTTGCTCTTAAAAGAAGGGTTTTGGGCTTTTCGCCACTGAATATGATGTTAGGTCTGGGATGGTGACACATGGCTTTTGCTGTATGGAGGTACTTTCTTCAAATACTGTTATGCCTGATGAAAATAAGATCATCCAAGCCGTTCACATAAAGCCAAAAGAAGCCCTTTATTTTAGCTGGCCAGCGTAGATCCCCTTACACCTTAAAGCCGTGTGCCGGGAAATCATACTTTAGTTCTTTTGTATCAGCATTTAGAGGGCGAGGGAAGGGATTAGGGCAGGGCTATAGGGAGGGGAGGGATTAGGGTGGGGCTGACTCTCTCTCTGGATGGCTCTTGGAGAATCTTTCTGGGAAGTATAACATTCCCCACTGGTCTCATCCACATTAACAAATCCTTGCTGAGGAAACTAGTGGTTTTTCAGTTTCCAACTCCCCAGACTCTGAGGGATTCCATTCCTCGGTTTGACCAGATTTCTTATTTTACAGTAACTGCCTGTCCTTAATTAGGGAGAGGGGGCACCGACCGCTCTTGCTGTTTCGAGCTGGAAGGGGGTGGAGTCTGGGGAAGCAGTTTCAAGTTCCTTTTAGAAATCTGGTCAGTGAGGAGCAGAAGTCTGCTTGGGAAGAGCAGGTTGAAAAGTCATCTGGGGTGGGTGCTTCTATGAGAGAGAAACAGAATGACATAAGTACCAAAATGAGATTAATACAGAAAATCATGACATGGTAGAAGTCAATCTCTCACGGGGTGGAAGAACTGAGAAGTTGTTCCCATAACAAGGCCTATAAAAGGCTGGAGAGGTTGAGGCCTTTATTTGGGAACTTGAGTTATCAGGTACATTTGCCTGAGAATCTCTCTTTTGTAGCCTCCAGTCCTATTCTAGGGGCTAACACAAGTACATCTTAAGTTACATTAAACTATTGTTTCTTTTAAATGCCCAAGAATGTCTATGATTTGGTTTGGTTTTAACTGTTTTGCTAGGTGTTTAAGATCAAGTTGGTCAAATTGACCTGTTCCTGTCTCTTAAGAGTCAGCTGAGTTCTCACAGGGGTCACTTGTGGGGAATTTGAGAGTCCTGTACTTGGGTGGTGGCAGTTCCTGCATTTCAGCAGCTCCTTCATCAGCAGCCTCTGCATTCTGGGGTGGGCAGCAGTGCTCCTCCTGGATTCCAGCAGCTCCAAGGCAGTGGCTTCTGCCTTGTGGACAGCTGACAGCTCTTTGCTTCCATTCATGGCAAAGGGAGGCTGGTCCTTGCTCACTCCCATCAGCCCCAGGAGGGCAGGAGCCAAGCCTGTCTGGCCGACTGTTGCACCTCCTTGTTCTTGGCAATCTTTGCTACATCTCCAACTCTGAGGGACAAGCCTGGAATGCATGGGTTATTGAGAAGTGTCCACTCAGATTGGGTTCTGTCCTGGATGGCTCCGAGCTCTGGTGGTGGTGGCATATGGGCCCCAGTGGCTCTTGTGTTCTGGCTGTGGCAATTCCTGCAACTTGGAGGCCAATGGCAGTTGGTGTTTCCTCGGCTCTGAACACAGCGATGCCCTCTGTGCAACACTGAAACCAGGGGGTGTCTTTTGCCCACTGTCTGCATGGACGAAAACTCTGAGTTCTGCAGCAGTGAGGGCAGCGGTGTTGACCCAGAGTTGCAACATTAGAGAAGCTCTCATTCCCTGCATGCAGGCTGACTCTGAGGGCAAGAACCAAAACTGGTCTTCTTGGCCCCTTTGTTTTAATCTCAATCCGTAAGTTTGATCTTAAACATCCAGCAAGCCAGTTTCACCCGTTCCTATCTCCTCTATTTCATAGGTGATGGCCTAATATTCTTCTTCAAAACATTTAATCTGGCATCAGCTACAGAGCTCACAAGGAAAAATACAAAATAGAATTAACAATCCTGCCTGAGTTATATATTATATTTTTCTATTTGATATCACAGTAATTCTACAACAAAAAACAATCTTTTGAATATACCTTTAAATGATCTGAAAGCTGACTTATTTTGGAAACATTCTGACTTGTAGCAGGGTGGGAGGCAGACCCTTATTTCAGGTAAGGCCTTTTACAATCTTAGGCAGAGTGTTCCAGGTTTGAAGTTATTTTTGCCTCCTCTTAGGACATCATTTTACACAGTTTACATGTATTGTTTCCTGAATCTATGTGAATAGTTGTTAACACAATATATTGCATTTGAAACAAATCAAGGAAAGGCTGAGAGCTTTTAACTTTCCTTTTGTGTGGCAAAGTGACCAAATATTTTTTCACGATATTAACCTTTAAACAAATCAGGCTCTCACTAACTTTAAATACATTTGCATTTAAATTTTGATCTCAGTGTAAAAAGCAACAAATTTACATATACCCTATTGATAGCAGGTTCTGTTACAGAACATTAAATGATCCCCAATAAAATTTGCCATTCCCACAAGCCTGAAACTACCAACATAGACAAGTCTAACCTGGAGAACAGCAGCCCGACAAATTTCCTGCTCTAAAGACCTACTTACCCAGAAGACATGGACACATGAATATACAAAGAGCAACCAAACCTAGTTTTTCAAGGAAAAAAACCCTAGGCTCTGCAACATAGCACAATACCCTACCAGTTATTTAACCACAATAAAGAATAAAACTTAAAGAAATCCTTGTCATTTTAACATATTGATTACACTTTGATTTATATTAGCCCATTAACATTTGACCTTAGGGGAAAACTTTAAACAGTTTCTAATTGATGATCTCACATACATATAATTACAAAAAATCTTGTTGGAGTTTGCCCTTTACCTGCACACAGATTTTCTTACCCAGAAATATTTTCCTTTTCCTTTTACTGAATATATTTTAATACCTAGAACTTTGCACTTTCCCTTTCCCATCTGTTGACTCCTTCCTTGTTTGTATTCTAAAACAACTCCTATGAAATTTCTGAATTTAGATAAATTATTAGGATTTCACTTTTAGTAACCTTGCTCTCAGGGATAATACAAAACAATTCCAAATCCCTTTATTTACCAATCCTTGAAAAAACACCAATAATGCTAAAGCATGTCACCCCATGGAATTTTAACTCTAATTTACTTATTTTACTGTAATAACCAAGATCAGACAAGTATTTTGAATAGTATTTGCCATCTCTTTCCTGTGGAAGAGTTCTAAAAAAACAATTGATTTTACACATTTTATAGACATCAACATTTCTTTAATTGACCACCTTGACTTGTGAGGTTAGATACATTTTACTTTCATTTATTTACTGAATTTAAATTGAACCTTTTTAATCACGTGAATCAAATATACCTGGATCCAGTTTTTCTTTTAGCGCTATGTTAACCTCTAATATCATGTACATGAATTTTGGACACAACATACACTTAAACAAAGGCCTTGTAGGTTTTTTCTTCATTGCAATGTAACAAGATGTTCAAAAATCTAAGTTGAGTACTCGGCAGGCTGTTAGTTTGTGAGCTCAACAAGTATTCTCAAATAAAACACTCTTTTGGGTTTTTTTATCCCTTGGGTTGGAAGTTGGCCCCCCAGCCATCTTCTCCTTCCCTTGGCCCCTGGCTTTTGGCAGAGTTACCTGAGTCTCCAGGGATTGGTATCAGCGTGAACTGCATTTAAGTTGGGTCTGGCCTTTGCCCTCAAACCGGTGCAGCCTCTCCTAGTTCCCGAACTAGCTGAAAGGCAATGCTTAAGCCATAATCCAAATTTGAGTGTAAGGCACCCGGTCCTGAGGGTGTGGCCGCCCAATGCCCTGAGGGCACCAATCAACCTTGACACCGCCCTGGACGGCGGCTACCCGTCAGCCAGCCACGTGGCCTGAGTGGGCCATTTTGATTCACAAAACTTTCTTACACCCATTAACAAAAGCTCCAAAGTCAGCAGCATGTTCTTGGAAGTCCTGAAAAGTATCAAAAAACAAGTTAGAGCAGTGGGGCACGTGGTTGATGGATTCTGTCCTGTAGCAGACTGTCCTGAAGAGAGATGCTACATAGAAAGCAAAGCCAAAACACAGAAAACACACAAGGCCATGAACCAGACTAACAAGACAAATACAGACAGACAGACAACTACCAGAGTAGGTTCCACAGGGAGGCCTATTAGATTAGGCCACAGGCCGGCCCCAGGCAGCAGCCATGCCGGCAGCCAGCCCCGGATGGCAGGTACCCATCAGCCACGCCTCGGCAGAGCAGTAGCCCCAGACGGTGGCAAGGAGTCAGCCAGCCGTACCATAGCCCCAGGGGGCATGGGCCATGCTAGCAGCCAGCCATGCCACAGCTGAGCAGAACGGTCCCAGGTGGTGGCTATGCAGGAAGCCAAGCGGTGGCTATGCTGGCAGTCAGCCACGTGGCAGCCGAGCAGACTGGCCATCCACCCCAGACAGCAGCTACCCATCATGCCGACAGCCAGCCACATGGCAGCTGAGCAGACCGGCCCCGGACAGCAGCTACCAGCCAGCCAGCCACATGGCAGGCAAGCAGACCGCCCCGGACCGCGGCTACGCCTTAGCCACCCACGCCACGGCTGAGCAGACCCAACCCCTGACAGTGGCTACACATCAGCCACCCATGCGGCCCAGACCAGACTAACAAAGCAAATACAGACAGACAGACATCGGCCGACCAGATTAGGCCCCTTTCAGCCTACCAGATTGGGCCCACGAGGGGCCCACCAGACTGAACCCCACGGGAGGCCCACCAGATTGAACCCACAAGAGGTTCACCAGACTGGACCCCACAGGGGGGCCCACCAGGAGCCAGGACGACATCTCGCCCTGACCTGGGACTGGTGTAAGCGACTGCGTCCAGCCTGACCATGTCCCCCAGATACAGAAAGTCGACTCGCCAATACAGAATACCAGGTGGCTTCATCCAGAAGGGCATCCTGAAGATGGGCTGGGGTTCCCCCAAGAGTGAGGCTGAGGCACGTCTCTCAGGAACTCCCCTCTACTCAGGGTGGAGGCTCCCAGGCAACCATCACAGGAGGCCAATTTAGGCGTGAGGACTTGGAGAAATCAAATCTCACTGGGGCCTCCAAATGTTATACCCAAAGAAAATAAAATCATCCAAGCCGATCACATAAAGCCAAAAGAAGCCTTTATTTTAGCTGGCCAGCGATGACCTCCCTTACTCCTAAAAGCAGGGTTCTGGGGGATCGCACGTTAATTGTGTCATTGCCAACTTTTATAGGGCTCCGGATGGGATTAGGGCAGGGCTATAGGGTGCGGGAGGGTTTAGGGTTGGGCTATAGGAAGGGGGGATTAGGGTGGGGCTGACTCTCTCCCTGGATGGCTCTGGAGAATCTTTCTGGGAAGTATAACAATATTATCTCATCTGCTCTATAGGTGATGGCTTAGTATCTCAAACTAATTTCC
>JAJEJO010001546.1:206363-228087 GCA_020662805.1 Glaucomys volans
ATTTATTTGCATATGTTGAACCATCCTCACATCCCAAGCAGAAATCCAACTTGATCATGATTCATGAACTTCTTAATGTGCACTTGAATTTGGTCTGCTCATCTTTTCTTGAAGAACTTTGCCTCTATGTTTATCAGCGATATTAGCCTCTTATTTTCTCTCCTGTAAGTTTTCTTGTCTGGTTTGGGTATCAGGGCAATCTGGCTTAGCAAAATGAATTTGGAAGTATTCTCTGATCTTTAATAGTTCTTAGAGTTTGAGAAGGATTGGCATTAATTCTTCTTCTAATGGTGTAGACTTGTGCAGTGGCAACTATCAAGTTCTGACTTTGATAGGAAGTTTTTGATTACTGATTTGATTTCCTTACAGGCCATTCAGATTTTCTGTTTTTTCATGATTCAGTTTTGCTCTGATATTCATTTCCAGGAATTTATTCTAGGTTATCTGATTAGTTGGTATACAATCATTTACAGTAGCTCTTATCCTCTTTGTATTTTTTTGGTATCAGTTATAATGACTCTTCTTTCATTTCTGATTTTATTTATTTATTTGTCTAGATAAATATTTGTCAATTTCATTTATTTTTTCAAAAAAGTAACTCAGGCTGGATATTTTGGTGCATGCCTAAAAACCCATTTCCTTGGGAGGTCAAGGCAGGAGGATCACAAGTGTAAGGCCAACCTGAGCAGCTTAGTAAGACCCTGTCTCAAAATAAAAGGTAAAAAGCAGAAGATGTAACTCAGTGATAAAGTGCCCCTGAGTTCAATCCCTAGTACAAACAAAACAAAACAAAACAAAAACCCTCCACAAAACCAAAACAGAAACCTCAAATACCTCTTCATTTCTTTTCTTTCTTTCTTTTTTTGCTGTGGGGAGTACCAGGGAAGCAAGGGGACTCAGGGGCACTCAACCACTGAGCCACATCCCCAGCCCAATTTTGTATTTCGTTTAGAGACAGGGTCTCACTGAGTTGCTTAGCACCTCACTTTTGCTGAGGCTGGCTTTGAACTTGCAATCTTTCTGCCTCAGCCTCCCAAGCCACTGGGACAAAAACCTCTTAATTTCATTGATCTTTTCTATTATTTTTGTAGTCTCTATTTTATTTATTTTTGTTCTGAACTTTATTTCCTTCCTTATACCAACTTTGGTAGTAATTTGTTCTTTTTCTACTTCCCAGAAGTGTAATGTCAGGTTATTTATTTGAGATTGTTCTTCTTTTTAAATATAGGCATTTATTGCTATGAACTTCCTTCTTAGAGGTGCGTTTACTGCATTTCATAAATTTTGGGATGTTGTGTTTCATTTTTCATTTGTCTAAAAATGTTTTTTTTAATTTCTCCTTTGATTTCTTCTTGAATACATTGGTTGTTTCAGGGCATGTTATTTAATTTCCACATATTTTTGAGTTTCCTCTTGTTAATTATTTCTAATTTCATACTATTGTGGATGAAAAAGGTATTGCTTTTGCCTTAAATTTGTTAATACTTGTTTTGTGGTATGTCACATGGTCTATCCTGGAGAGTGTTCTCTGTGCTTTAGAAGAATGTGTATTCTGCTTCCGCTGGATGGAACGCTGTGTGTTAGGTCCAGTTGGTTGACTGTGTATGTAGTTCAAGTCCAGTGTTTCCTTATTGACTGGACAATCTATCCATTGTTGAAAGAGGGACGATGCAGCCTTCTATTATTACTGTGCTGCTGTCCTACTCTCCTCTCACATCTATTAGTATTTGTTTCATATATTTAGGTGCTCTGATGTGTGTACACACACACATACACACACACACACACAAACACACACATCATCTATTCTTTTCTTTTTTCTTTTTCTTTCTTTTTTTTTTTTTGCAGTGCTGGGGATTGAACCCAGGGCCTTGTGCTTGCAAAGCAAGCACTCTGCCAACTGAGCTATCTCCCCAGACCACATCATCTATTCTTGATGAATTTCCTCTGTAACATTGTGTAATGGTTTTCTCCATTAATTTTTTTTTTTTTTTACAATTTTTGACTGAAGTCTGTTTGTCTAAGTATAGCTGCCCCACTGTTTTAGTCAGCTTTTTTGCTGCTGTGACTAAATGACTGATCAGAACAACTGTAGAGGAGGAAAAGTTTATTTGAGGGCTCATGGTTTCAGAGGTCTTAGTCCATAGAAGTATACCTCCATTCCTCTGGGCTTGAGGGTGAGGCGGAAGAGCATGGCAGGAAGAGCATCATGGCGGAAGAGCATGGCAGAGGGAAGCAGCTCACAACATCAGGAAGCAGAGAGAGAGAGTTTCCACTCTCCAGATACAAATATATACCCAAAGCCATGACCCAATTCCTACTTCCTCCAACCACACCCACCATTTCAGTTACCACTGAGTTAATCCCTATCAGGGGATTAAATCACTGATTGGGTTAAGTCTCTCACAACCCAATCATTCTCCTCTGAACCTTCATGCACTGTCTCACGTGAGCTTTTGAGGAACACCTCACATCCAAACCACAACATCTAGCTTTCTTTGGGTGTCCTTAGCATGTAATATATTTTTCCTCTGTTCACTTTTAGTCGTTGTGTTCTTAAACCTAATGTGAGTCTTTTTTAAGCCACATATTGTTAGGTTTTTTGTTTGTTTGTTTCTTCATTCTTTGTTTTTTAGATTTTATTTGATTTTGATTTTGATTCATTGTACACAAATGGGGTACAACTTTCGTTTCTCTGGTTGTAGCTGAGTTGAGTCGCACCATTTGCATAATCATACATGTACATGGGGTAATGATGTTTGTCTCATTCTATTATTTTTCCTTCCCCCCCGCTCCAACCTGACCCCTCATTTTCCTCTATACAATCCATCTTTCCTCCATTCTTGCCTCCCTCCCACCCCCTGTTATGTATCATCATCCACTTATCAGAGAAATCATTCGACCTTTGGTTTTTTGAGAGTGGCTTATCTCACTTAGCATGATATTCTCCAACTCCATCCATTTGCCTGAAAATGCCATAATTTTAATCTTCTTTATGGCTGAATAATATTCCATTGTGTATATATACCACAGTTCTTTATCAATTCATCTGTTGAAGGGCACCTAGGTTGGTTCCATAGTTTAGCTATAGTGAATTGGCTGCTATAAACATTGATGTGGCTGCATCACTGTAGTGTGCTGGTTTTAAGTCCTTTGAGTATAAATCCAGGAGTGGGATAGCTGGGTCAAATAGTGGGTCCATTCCAAGTTTTTTGAGGAATCTCCATACTGCTTTCCAGAATGGCTGCACCAATCTTCATTCTTTTTTAAAATTATCCCATCCACTCTGTGTCTTTCGATTCATGAGTTTGATTCACTGACATTTAAAATACTCATTGAAAAGTAAGAACTTAAAATGTCCATTTAGCTCATTGTTTTCTCTGACTGTTTGTTAGATCCTTTGTTCCCTTTGTTCCTTGTTTCCTCTCTTACTTTCCTTTGCAATTTGATGATTCTCTGTATTGTTACCCTTTGATTCCTTTCTTTTCATCTTTTGTGTCTCTACTGTAAGTTTTTGCTTTGTGATGACCATGGAGCTTACATATGACATCTTACAGTGCTAATGAGTAACTCGAAGATTTTAACAACTTTTATCACACTCAAAAATTGCATGCTTCTTGTTCTCCCTTTCCCTACATTTTGTATTTTTGATGTCACAATTTGACTTATTTTATGCTGGAAGCAGAGCCAGGTGAACGACTGCTGTAGTTCATGTGTTGAATTCAATCCCCATTTCAAGGTACCAAGAAGGGGGAATCTTGATACAACTCTGGTGTTCAGAGTGGGGCCTTTCTGAGGTAATAAGGATTGGACGAGTTTCTAAGACTACAGGACCATGACTGAATGCCAGTGGTTATATAAGAAGGAAACCAGTAAAGACACACATGGCCGTCTCTTGCTATGTGAGTTCCTAAGCTGCTTTGGAACTCTGAACAAGCAGGCCATCACCAGATGTGGGCCGTTAAGCTCCTAGAACTGTGAGCTACGTAAAACTCCTTTTATAAAGTTATTCAGCCTTGGGCATTTTATTACAGTACAGCAAAACAGACTAATACAGATGGCATGAGATGTGTGTGGATAGGAAAAAAGGCCTTGGCAAAGTTTTTGTTTTTTTTCTAGAAGAATATAAGGAATACTTGAAGCAATTTAAGCCAAGGGATAATACCAGCATAGGCAATACAATATTGCAAAGTCAATTTTGAGTTCTAGCACTAAGAATAAATTTTGATCAGATTTTTATACATTAAATCTATTTTTCTTGGTGTCAAGACTTTAAACCAACTATTGCCTGGCACAGTGCTACACACCTGTAATCCCAGACTCAGGAGGGTGAGGCAGGAGGATCACAAGTTTGTGGTCAGCCTCAACGACTTAGTGAGACCCTCAGCAACTTAAAGAAACCCTATCTCAAATTTAAAAAAATAAATAAATAAAAATGGCTGGGGATGTAGCTCAGTGATAAAGCACCCCTGGGTTCAATCCCTGGCACAAACAAAACAAAACGACAATAAAACACCTATTAACAGAGCTTTCTTCCATTATGTAAACTCCCGTGCATATTATAAGTAGGGGAAGTGTTAAAAGACAGGAGGTGTCTCTCTGCATTTGTGTAGCCTGGGTCTGGATACCCGGGCACTAACAATTACCCTAACAGTTCCAAAATGTACAGCACAAGGGCACACACAGATACCCATGGACACACACACACACACACACACACACACAGCACGAAACACTTTTCAGTTCATATTCCCAGCAGCAATAATCCATAAAATGCATTAGTGAAATGTACCAATTTATCCATTTAAAAGTCTACATTATGTATGGCTGTTTTATAAGACCCTTTTGATCATGTTATACAGTAGGAAGGACAAGTAATATACAAGTCCTTCATATCTAGAAACAGAAATTCAGATTTTCTTTCTCAGACACTATTACTTAAACATAGTAGAAAGGCAATACTTGGTTGTAGAATATGTGAACAAATAAACACAGGTATTCGATTTGATGTATATTGAGTTTTAAATGATAAAATATTTTAAATACTTTTAAATAATAAAATATTTTAAATGTTTTTAATTGAATACAAGCTGTAAATAGTTGTAGTGTATGACATAATACATCTTTTCAAATTGTGTATTCCTTAACAAATTACTGTAGGTATAGCTTTTTGTTTTGTTTTGTTTTGTCTTTCAATCCTTATACTAATTGGCACATCGCCATTATAATATTAGAGGGTTTTGAGTTTGACTATATACTTATTTTCCCATTGAGATTTATTTTTCTTATTTTTTCATGTTACTGAGTGGCATCCTTTATTTTAGCCTAAAGAACACTCTCATATTTCTTACCAGGCAGGTCTAGGAGTGATGACTTCCATCAGCTTTTGTTTGTTTGGAAAAGCTTTCATTTTTCCATCATTTGTGAAGTACAGCTTTGCTAAGTACCAATATATTCTTGGTTGAAAGGTTTTTTTCTTTCAGTGGTTGAGCATTTACCCCACATGCACAAAGCTGTGGGTTCTATCCCCAGCATCACCAAAACAAAAAAGAAGAAAAAAAAGCTTGCTAGATAATATTCCCCCTCTGTCTCTCTGTCTACCTGTCTATCACTGCCCACCACACACACACACACACACACACACACACACTACACACACACATACACACACACAACACATACACACACACACACTACACACACACATACACACACACCACACACACACACACACACACACACACATGCACGCAAAGTTTGTTCTGAGAAATACACTGATAGACTTCCTGGGGTTCACTTGTAGGTAAGGAATCTTATCCTCTTGCTCTTTCAATATTCTGTTTTAAGGCTGGGAATGTCAGTAGTAGAGCACTTCCCTAACATGGATAAGGCCTGGTTTGATCCCTATTATCACAGGAAAAATATTTTTTTGATTTGACAGAGGCTGTAATACATCCTGGTGAGTCTGCTTTGGACTGCACATAACTATAATTGGAGGTTATTGAGTTTCATGTACCTTAATATTGATACCTTTCCCCCGATTTGTTAAGTGTTTTTTTTGGTCCCTTTGACTCTCCCTTCTCCTTCCATAAATCCTATGATGTGAAAGTTAGCTGTCTTGCTATGTCCCAGGATAAACCCTGTGGGCTTTATCCAGACTTTTTCGTTCTTCTTTCTTTTGGCTCCCTCGACTGTTTTTTTCTGTCTTTGAGTTCACAGGGTCTTTTTTTCTGCTCGATGAAGTCTGCTGTTGACACTCTAATCCATTTTCCATTTTATTCATTGTATTCTTCATTTGCACAATCTGGCTATCTTTTGTGCTATTTCTGTACCAAACTTCACAATTTGTTTTCCTGATTTCATTAATCTGTCTGTGTTCTCTTGGAGCTTGTTGAACTTTTTTAACAATTATTTTAAACTAATGGTTGAGCAATTTGCATATTTCCATGGGGGGCATCGGTTAATGAGTAATTATCGAGTTGTTTTGGTGATGATGTACTTCCCTAGTTTTTCATAGTTCTTATTGCCTAAGTGGCATAGCCTTCATGCATCTCTTTCAGCTGAGGTCAAGAATTGGTGAGGATTAGATGACAGGGGTCTCGTGGTCACATCTGCAGGTGTCTTCAGCAGTGGTGAGAGCTGTCTGTGTCTTTGGTGACATAAGCTGCTGGGATTCTCCTGATCTCTGATTCTTCCATGGAAGAAGTCACGGCCAAAGGGATCCCTGTAAGTGCTGGGTCTAGCTCATGGGTGCACTTACATTGGCCATTGGCAGCAGCACAGTGCCTGATGCACAGGGCCTTGGAATAGCCCTAACACAGGGATCTGGAGCATCAGTGTGAGTGGAATGACCCTGGCTGTGGGACTCAGAGCAGCAGTGGTACTGCTGCCTGGAGGACAAGCATCTCCACTGCTGTACTGGTGATATTGCGCAAGGCAATGAACTCACAATGGCTGCAGAGCCCGGGTTTGGAGCACAGGTGTGTGCTGGAACACCACTGCTTCATGGAATGGGACACAGACCCAGATACGCCTGGTGCAGCCCTGGCTCCAGTGCCAATGGCACAAGTGCTTGCAGAGCAGCCAAGGAACCCAGGTCTGGAATAGGCATGTGCATAGCAATGGCAGCCCTGGGTCTCAGTGTGCAGGCTAGTGTGTTGTGAAGGTGGCTCTAATACTTGAGGCATAGGTACTCACCAATTGACCAGGGAGCTGAGATCTCAATTACATGTGCATGCTGATAAACCTCAGCTCTGGGGCCCAGAGTGGAGATACCTCTGTAGGCCTCTGGTCTTGGTGTCTGAGGCATGGGGGCATGCAGTGCAATCATGGAGCCAGAGTCTTCAGCACCTGTATACATGGAACAGCTGTGGGTCTAGGAGCTGAGGCCTGTGTAGGGTTGGAGGGGGTGGGCTCAGTCCCAAAGTGGCACAGTGGAGGCTTTTGGGGGAAAGCGGGGTGAGCAGCATTTCCCTCTCCCGAGAGTTTGCAGCAGTGATGGATTCTGGTTGCCTCAGTGGCAAAATCTGCTAGCTAGCACCTTCTGCAGCACGTTTCCTATGGATCACACGGCTGGTTTCAACAGCCCCTCCGTCTCTGTTGCTAGCCAGCTTCAGACACCTCAAGTATGTCACCTCCCCAGCAATCTTTTCTGTTCGATTCCTCTGTTTTGGGTTCCACTGTGTTGCTTCAAGTTCTGAACTGGATCCTTGAGCCCTCCAAGACTACTTTTGGTTTTGGATAGCTAATTTGTGTGCTGGGGGGAGGGGGAGCGACAGGAGAGGATGAATGCAGGTTCCTCCTACTCTAGCATCTTGCTGAAATTGCTCTCTGAGTGTAGCTTTTTAATTCTGTTTTTCAGAAGTTAGGATTCCATTTGCCCTGACCTACATGCTAACAGAAGAGATCTAACCATTTCTTCCTAATTCCAGGGAAAAAAATTCTATTTTTCAAGATCCCCAACAACTTTTATTGAAAAATTCAACAAAAAATTATAATAGCCAATGTTTCTGTATTGAACACCAAGTGGCTTGGAACTCTTTTGGTGACTTGCACAAAGATATAAAGAGAGAGAGTTGGGTATTAGTTCTGATGGTCTTTAGGTGGAAATGATTGAATGTATTTTTTTAAATATTTTTTAGGGGCTGGGAATATAACTCAGTGGGTAGAGTGCTTGCCTTGGAAACATAAGGGCCCAGGTTCTAATCCCCAGCACCACTAAAAAAAAAAAGAAAAAAAATATATACAATATATATATAATATATATGCAATATATTATATATAAATATATGTATAATAATATATATATTTTAGTTCTTGATGGACTATTTATTTATTTATTTATTTATTTATTTATATGCAGTGCTAAGAATCAAATCCATTGCCTCACAAATGCTAAGCAAGCACTCTACCATTGGGCCACAACCCCATCCCTTGAATTATTTTTCCTTTACTGTGCTGCTATTTGATAACATTCAGGATCTCGCTGAGTTGCTTACGGCCTCACTAAGTTGCTGAGGCTGACTTTGAACTCATGATCCCTCTGCCTCAGCCTCCTGAGCTGCTGGAATTACTGGTGTGTGCCATGACACCCAGTTTGCCTACTCTTTAATTAGTTCTATAATCAGCAATATGTTCATCTTGCTATTAGAGTGAGGTTTTATTTTATGTATAATTGAAATTATGTGTTAGAGGATTTTAATAATTACATAATTGCTAATTATGTAAATTAAATATAATTAAAATCATTTGTTCCTTAAATGATAGGGGAATTTACCTGAAAGTTTTATCTCTTGGCAGTAGGAAGCCCATATATTTTCAATTTTACCTGGGTTCAATTTTGCAAATTTATCTTTCTTCTCACAGTGTATTGATGACATATGGTTTAGCAAAAGTGTTCATATTTATTTGTTTACCAATCAAATATTTTTTGTGTGCCTATTCTGTGCTAGTTTCTTTCATAAGCACTTGGGCTACATCAGTGAGCAAAACAAATAATCTTGAGTTCTCAACACTTCGTGCTTATACTCTTGTGATTCCTTTAATTTTCCTATACCTATGGCTATTTTCTTCTTTCCATTCTTACTTTATACATTTGTGCTTTTATTCCTTTTCCTTTTAATTAGTTAATGGTTACTTAACTTCTTTCTTCCTCCCCCTCCTCCTCGTCCTCCTCCTTCTTCTTTTCTCTCTCTCTCTCTCTCTCTCTCTCTTTCTCTCTCTCTCTCTCTCCCTCACTCCCTCCCTCTCCCTCTCCCTCTCTTTCTGGATTTCACTTAGAGCAAATAGAAAATGTTTTCATTAGTTCTGGTTTTCTGGAGCTTTTTTGTTTCAAAGCTGGGGATCAAACCCATGCCTTGTACATGTTACTTAGGCATGATCCCACTGATCCCACTGATCCCACTGATACCACTGATCCCACTGATCCCACTGATACCACTGAACTATACTCTTCCCTGTTTTTTAATTCATTAATATCTCACTTTCTTGTACTGACCTCTTATCTTTCCTGTACTGACCTCTTATTTTTTTCTAGTTTATAAATAGGTTTCTAATTCCTTGGTTGAATATTTGTTTCATTGATTCCTTTTTTCATTTTTAGATTTGTTTTCTTTTCCCTATGTTGGTGCTGGGCCATGTGAGGCAAGTACTTTGCCACTGAGCTATATCCCCACCCCAGTTTTCTTTTTCTTGTTTAGTAATAGAAACATTAAATGCAATGAATTTTCTTCTGAGAACTGTTTTACATATGATGTCATAAATGTAATGCTTTCAATTTTTTTTTCAAGATATTCTGCAATTTGACTTTGGTTTCTTCTTTGATTAATAGTTGTTTACAAGAGTTCTTGTTACATTTTACTTTCTAATGCTAGAGCTTTATCTTCTAGCTTTGATATTCTACTTTTAATCATGCTGAGCTCAGATAATATCATTGATCAATATTTTTAATAATTCATGAGATTGTGACAAGATATATTCTATTTTAAAGTATCGAGTTGGGTATAATGGACACACATTCATATGTTGTAAATCTTTAACATTTAATACTGGAAAAGCTGTCCTGAGTGAGTGGCTTTGTTCCCTTACCACACTGGCTTTTAACTAGGGGTGATTTTGTCCCACCTCCCCTAGGGGAGATTTTGAAAATGTCTGCAGATTTTTTTGGTTGTTCCAACCTGGGTGGGGAACACAGAGGTAATACCAGCACCTGGAAGGTAGAGGTGGGGATACTGCTAAAGGTCCTGTAATGCTCAGGCAATTACAACAAAGATTTATCCATCCCCAAATGTCAATAATGCAGCGATCAAGAAACCTTGCTAATACAAGATCCTTTCTTGATGAATGTTATAATGTGCAGACTCCAATGCCATCATTTCAGCTCATTGCTTATAACTGCCAGCTGATCCATTTAGACTCATTTCTATAGCACTTAAAGTAAACAGCCCATCCCTTACAACTTCCATGCATTTTATCTTTTCTTGGATTGGTAAACTCATAATGGGTTTCATGCTTTTAGTATTTGAGTTTAGAGAACATGGAAAAATGAGTCCACTGAAAATAAGGTAAGAAAAAACAAATTATAAATTACAAATTATTTCCTCAGTTTTGAGATAAAATTTCTCTGGTAAATAACATACTGATACAAAAGAGAAGCAATCAGAGAGATCAGATCAAAGCTAGTTATCTGTTTTCCTTCTTCCCCCAAATTTCTTGAAATAACTGAGCAAAAAGACAACTAAAAACAGCACATTCATACCACTTCTAATAAAGAAAGGGTAAGTCCTCAAGGATAGAAAGAAGGGATGAGACTGGCCAATACATAAACATAGAGAAAACTACAGTCCAAAATACTTACAGTAAGTAGTTGTTGCAAATATAAGTGAAATTTTAGACATACTCCAGTCTTACGGTCAATTAAAAAATTAAAAAGTAGAAGCTTTTAGGGAATCATCAGATAATTCATTAAAAATCTGCATTTAACTGGTTGTGATGGTTCAAGTCTTAATTCCAGCAACTCAGGAGGCTGAGGCAGGAGGATTGCAAGTTTGAGATCAGCCTCAGCAATTTAGCGAGAGGCTGTTTCAAAATTTAAAAAATAAAATAAAAAATAAAAAAGCAGGTATGTAGCTCAGTGGTTCAATACCCCTGGGTTCAATTACCAGTGTTGAAACAAAACAAAAGAACTACATTTAAATCATTAGACAAGCAATATATTCTGCCAGTGCTATTCCTTCTACACACACACAGAGTTCGTGGGGGTCAGTGTGCTCTTCGGGCTGCAGTTCACTCCTTTCTATCAATGGGAATACGAAGCCTGGGGACATGGAGTGGCACAGTGCCTAGCTGGAGAGGGACACAGCACAGGCTGGGCACATTCAAAAACCACCCAGATGGCAGAAGAAAGAAAAGTAAGCAAGGAGCTGATTTTGACATTTACTTCTAGGGAAATACAGAGGGAGAAGCCGTGGTGATAGGAACAGGAAGCTGCACCAGTATTGAAGGACTCCCTTGGGCTACCTGAGAACCAAGGCACAGGGTAGGTCTTGTGTAAATACCATCCTCCCAACATCCCTCTGCTGAAGACAAAGAAACCAACGACAGGAGCAACTGCGGGGACGCCATGCGGCCAGATCTCTCCTCTTCCAACCCCACTGCCTTCCGGGCAAGGATCCTCCGGGAGGACATCTCGATACCAGAGTCTGCTGTGGGAAGGTGAGAAACAAGGACAGCATGTAGATCACACCAGCCCTGCAAGGAAGATCACAAGAGGGTGTCGCCTAAAACCGTGACTAGGAGTCTAGCAGGAAGAACAAAAAATGGCAAGGCTTCAAATACACTGGCACAACCCAGACACGGGGCATTCTTCAAAGGGACCTGGCAGGAAAAAGTCTGTCCTTTCGCATAGTTGCCATTGGTCAGAGCTTCACTAGTGACTACTGATCACTAGTGACTACTGATCAAATAAAATAAAAAATAAAAAAGAACTGGGTATGTAGCTCAGTGGTACAATACTCCTGGGTTCAATTACCAGTGTTGAAACAAAACAAAAGAACTACATTTAAATCATTAGACAAGCAAAACTGATCAATTCGCATCTCCATTCCTGGGATCTTTGAATTGCAGCCTACCTTCCAGCCTGGTGTTAGACCCCTACCACATGCCTCGCACACGTCCTCAGGGATAAGTCCTTGAAGACAGGGCTTCACTATTTAATGGAGAAGAATTGCTCTGTGCTAGCTTCTGGTGACCTTGCACATAGTCACAAAGGGCACAAGAGAAAGCTTGAACTGCCGCTGACCAGTCTTGGAGGAGCATCGTGAATCCTTCCAGAACATGAAGTCATGAGACTTTCTAGAATATTCTTCAGAAACATTTCTTGATTGCTTCTTCTGTCAGTCAGCTTTTCATCACTGTGACCAAAATACCTAAAAGGAACAGCTTAGAGGGGGAAAGGTTTATCTTGGCTCATGGAATCAGAGGTTTTAGTTGGAGGCCAAACTGACACCATTGCTTTGCACCTGAGGGGGTGCAGAAGATGATGGCAGAAGAGCATGGCGGAGGGAAACAGGAAGGGACAAGATACAGTCCTGAAGGGTATGCTCCTGGTGACCTGCTTCTCCAATCATGCCCCACCTGCCTGCGTTTCCACCACCTCCCAGGAGTCCATTCTGCTATTAACGGATTAATGCCCTGATGAAGTCAGAGCCCTCATGATCCAGTCTCACCCCCCAAAGCCCTCCTGTGAACATTAGTGCACTGGGAACCAAGCCTTCAGCACTTGAGCTTTTGGGGACATTACAGATACAAACCATAACACTTCCTTATCCGGCACTGTAATGAGATAGCATCTCATCTTCTCTCCTCTCCTAGTTTCCGACAGGTGTAAGATTTTTTGTTACCTAATGAGGTAACAGCTGCAGGTTATAAAACACCTTACCAGCAACAAAGCAGAGTTCTTCAATGACAGGGTCTATTGTCATTCAGGTTTCTTTTATTTTGATTTGGCCCTGCACAAGAAAATAAAGATAAAAGATTGTTGTTACTAGAAGGGACTCTGAAAAGAGAGACATGAAGAGACAATACTGCTATATGCGGAAGGACGTAATAAAATGAGATTTCAGTAATGATTCACCTTAGGGGAACTGGGGACACATAATTCAATGTCTATGTTTCTTTAAATGGTAAATATTTTTAATAGGTCCTGACACCTGTGTTCCCCACTGGCAGCTGCTGCTTTATCACCAGTGAACATCTAGCTTGCACAAGAGCTGGTAAAATTGCCCACTTTATAAATATAAATGTTTTGGTTCCTACCACACTTGGGTTGCTGTGGGTGGGAGGAGAGCACTGAGTAGAGAGTCCCTGGGCCCAGCCCTTGTCTACCATTAGACCCAGCGGAGTCCGAGCCACAGTCACATTGACCCATGGAGAAGCTTAATACTACGTTTGTGCTCCCTGAGGCTAGAACTGGACTGCTGTCTTTTGAAGAAAGCCAGAGAATTAAGAAACTCCATAAAGGAAACAGACAGTTCTTGTGTATACCAAGGAGACCAAACTGAGACAAAAAATAACGAGCCCAGAGGAACTTAAAAGGCACTTAAAAGGAACTTAAAGTGGAGACATCAGCTTATCCAGCTAGAAGAGGAACAAATGTTAATATTGACTCCATTCAAATGAAGTTTGGACTTTTGGCTCCAACTCTGGAGGGTCATTGAGAGAAGGGATATTGTGGTCCAGAGAGCAGATGCTCCATGTGAGCCAGGGCCACATACTTTGCAAAAGAAGATGTGAAGGTTATTTTCTGACCAGTTTTGGCTAAACTGCTCAACTGAATGGTGACTCTTAAGGAACAGTGAACTGAGATGCTAGAGAAGCCAAAACATCTGAGCCTGGAAACTCCAGTATTGAGGAGAATGAAATTCCACACAGTGAGACCCACCATCTCCCAGACAGGGATTCTCTCTCACCTGGTGATTCCTCTGGTGATGAAGATGATAGTGAGTAGGAAGAGTGTCAGGAGGAGGAGGAAGCTTGGCAGACATGCTCAGAAGATAGCTGCCCTGATGAGGAGGCCTGTGCTCAGGGCTGGAAGGAAAGCAGCACTGTGGATTCTGAGGCTCAGGGCAGGAGAACCCAAAGAGGAGGCAAATACACAATCTTAACCACCTGGTGTCGAAGCAGGAATTATGGAGTTCTTTAAGCACACTGGGAGGAAGGTGAAAGATGGGCGACTTGCTGTTGGACTGATGGGCTCCACCAATGTTGCAAGAAGTTCAACCATCAACACCATGATGGGCAAGAAAGTGTGTGTCTGCCACACCTGGTTACACGGAGCATTTCCAGACTCTACGTGGGGCTGGGCCCGTGCTGTGTGACTGCCCAGGCCTGGTGGTGCTATCCTTTGTGTTACCAAGGCAGAGATGATTATAGTGGAACTCTCCAAATGGCCAGATGAGAGCCATGTCCTACCTATATTACTAGTATGCCAGAACATTCCACGACATGTTTTAGAAGCCACCTATAGCATGAATTTCATCAAGCCTAGAGAAAATGAAGATCCCTATCGACCTCCAACCTCAGAAGAACTGTTGACAGCTCGTGGATATATGCAAGGATTCGTGACCACACAAGGACAGACAGACTGACCTCGGCCTGCACACCATGTCCTAAAGGATTATGTCACAGGGAAACTACCATACTGTCATCTTCCTCCTGGAAGAGAGCCTGTGACGTTTCAGCATCAACACCAGCAACTCACAGGGAATGAAATGAATGGTGATGAAATAAAAATGTAGCCAGGTGGAAATAAAAAAACAAAGCAGATTGAAAATGTAGTGGACCACACTTTTTTTCATCAAGAGAATGTGAGAACTTTGGCCAAAGGGGTTCGGGCTGTGATGAGTGACAAGCCTGCGAGTGGCCTGGTGACTGCAGCTACTGTGACCTCTGAGAATGGAGCTGGGAAGCCTTCAAAAATAAACAGCAACAGAAATAAATGAGAAAATTCGTAGACTCTACAAGCACCTGGATCCGTGAACCTGGGCTGCACTGGAAGGGGCATCTGCACTGTGCAGATGGAAAAGAACAGAAGCTGCTTGTTGCCTGCGGAATTTTTCCAAGACTCTGGTACTGTGGAATGGACCCTGCTCTAGTGGATGCCACCACACCGACAGTCTTGATGCCAAGACCGAAGAGCTTCTGGAAACACCAGCTCTACTCTAGTAGTCACTGGCGCCCCAGAAACGTATTCCTGTAGGAGGGTGAACTTCAGACGAGGGAATGAATGATGTATGTTAGTTTGTGTAAGCATACACACAAATGCATATTAGTTTGAGTTGGGATGTTTTTGAAAATACACTAAAATTAAACGGTCACTAATTGATGTTTCCTTTCATTTAAATAGATTAAATGCCAGTTGGACATTCCATGACTTTTTAACAGTTGTAATCAATTAAAACATAACTGAAATTTTTAAAAATTGAATAAATATAAATGTTTAAGCCAACACACACCTTATCTACCACTAGGAAAACCGATAAGTCAGGTTATAAGATTTCTTAAAATCTAAAGGTGTGGGATCTTATTCTAATTTTTAATAGAAAAAAAATTAAATCTTTTAAAAATTTGTTCTGATTAGTTATACATGACTGTAGAATGCATTTCAACAAAATGAAATTAAACCCATCTCTCACCCTGCAAACTCAACTCAAAGTGGACTCAAGACTTAGGCACTAAAACAGAGACCCTGCGCCTGATAGAAGAAAAAGTAGGCCTAAATCTTCACCATGTCAGCTTAGGACCTGATTTCCTTAACAAGACTCCTAAAGCATAAGAAGTGGGCGTGGTGGCGCACGCCTGGAATCCCAGCACTTGGGAGGCTGAGGCAGGAGGATCGCAAGTTCAAACCCAGCCTTAGCAACTTCGCGAGGCCCTAAGCAACTCAGTGAGACCCTGTCTCTAAATAAAATACAAAATAGGGCTGGGGACATGACTCAGTGGTGGAGTGCCCCTGGGTTCAATCCCCAGCACCAAAAAAAAAAAAAAAAAAAAAAAAAAAACTAAAGCATAAGAAGTAAAATCAAACTGGAATCAAACTAAAAACTTCACAGCAAAGGAAACAATCAATAATGTGCAGAGAGACCTACAGAATGGGAAAAAATCTTTACCACATGCACATCAGATAGAGCATCAATCTCCAGGATATATAAAGAACTCAAAAACCTTAACACCAAAAAAACCAAATAACCCAATCAATAAATGGGCAAAGAAACTGGACACTTCACAGAAGAAATACAATCTATCAACAAATGTACGAAAAAATGTTCAACATCTCTAGCAATTAGAGAAATGCAAATTAAAACTACACTGAGATTCCATCTCACTGCAGTCAGAATGGCAATTATCAATAGTACAAGCAACAATAAATGTTGGTGAGGATGTGGGGGAAAAGGTACACGCATACGTTGCTGGTGGGACTACGAGTTGGTGCAACCACTCTGGAAAGCAGCGTGGAGATTCCTCAGAAAATGTGGATTGGAACCACAGTTTGACCTGGTTATCCGACTTCTTGGTATATACCCAAAGGACTTAAAAAATTAAATCTTAATAGACCAAATGTTAATGTGAAAAGGGGATCAAAGATTTCTAGGAGCATGTGTGTGTGTGTATGTGTGTGTGTGTGTATTAAATGAAATGTCTTTATGGGGAAAATATCTTGCTACAATGGTAATAGAAAAAATGTTTTAATGAATGAATACTATTCAAAACTAGAAAAAAACTAACAAAATAAGAGGAACAAGTACAAATCTTTCAATAATAACTCAATGTACAAGTTCTTTGTTCTCTAGTTAAAAGAGACAGACTGACTGAATGGATTAAAAAATAAGATCCAACAATTTTCTTCATACAAGAAACTAAATTTGTCATGGGAAGTGCCTCCTAAGAAGGTTCCGAGGAGTTCCTGGACAGAATTGAGGATTCAATCCAGGACTAGGGGGTTCTTGGTTTATGTGACAGAGGATTTCAGCCTGGGCCAATAAGAGGCATAAACAGAGGTTTATGTGGGAAAGCAGATACATATTAAAGGGAGAATGAAGGACATCTCAAGAGAGCGATACCTTTGGAATTAAAGCGAAGTATGTGTTCAAGTGAGAATGGAGGCCATCTCCAGAGTGAGAGATGTTTTCAGGGTTCCTGACTCTTCTTTTAAAGCAAACTCGGTGAGGGGTAGGTATGGAAAAGTGTGTAGAAATAGTCCAGTGATCTCAAGCTATTCTGGTCAGCCTATGGTCCCTCAGGCTGATGTGGTCTTTCTTATCTGATCAATAGTGCTCAAAATTTTCCTAAATTACAGGTTCTTCAGAATATCATACCTCTTGTTGCATAAGCTATTTATTGGCAGTTAATTAACAGTGCACAGGTAGATTTTCAGGTTTCCCAGTAATACTGGGAGTAATAGGCCTGCAAGAAAGACTGGATTAAAGTTACATGCCTGCAAAATTAAAATCTTATTTCCTTTTCCTTCCTTTATATCTCCTTTATATCTATTTCTTATTTCTTCTATCCTACTTAAAATTCCCAAGCAAAGAAATATACAGACTGAAAAGATGGAAAATTATATTCCAAAAAAATGGAACCCAACAGCAATAAGGAGTAGCCATACTTATATCAAACAAAATAGACTTTAAGACAAAAACAAGAGGAGGAGACAAAGAAAGTATATATTGATCAAGACATCAGTTGGTCACTATAGGACATGCCTATAATCCCAACAACTTGGAAGGCTGGGACAGGAGGACGACAAGTTCAAGGCCAGCCTCAACAATTTAGCAAGGCTAATCTCAAAATAAAAAATAAAAAGGGCTGGGGATGTGGCTCAGTGGCTAAATGTCCCTAGGTTCAATCCTGCGTAAGCAATAAAACAACAAACAAACAGAAAAACCATACACATCAATTCCTCAAGAAAATATAATGATTACAAGTCTGTATGCACAGAAATAGGCTTCAATACAATAATAGTAGGGATTTCAGTAATTCACACTAATAGATAAATCACCAAGACAAAAAAAAAATCAACATGGAAAAATTAGAATCACACTATAGATCAGACTTAACAGACATTTTAAAGACATTCCATCCAACTGCTATACATTCAATATACATTCTTTTGGTCAGTGTATGAAACTTTTTCTCGAATAGACCATATCTTTGAGCCACAAAATAAGCCTTAAAAAATAAGAAAAAAATAAGAAAAAAATACTATCTTGCATCTTTTCTGATCACAATGGAATGAAATTAGAAGTCAAAAGCAAAAAAACTGGAGAAATCGTACAAATACATGGAGATTGAGTAACACACTTTGTATGAACAGCAAGTCATTGAGGAAGCCAGAAGGGAAACTTTTTAAAATTCCTTGAATTAAATGAAAATGGTAGCACAGCTACCAAAACCTGTGGGATATAGCAAACACCACAGTAGGAGGGAACTTTATAGGTGTGAATGCTGATATCAAAAAAGCAGAAACATCCTGGAGCAGTGGTGCACCCCTGTAATCTCAGAGGCTTGGGAGGCTGAGGCAGGAGGATCGCGAGTTCAAAGCCAACCTCAGCAAAGCAATTTGCTAAGTAACTCAGTGAGACCCTGTCTCTAAATAAAATACAAAATAGGGCTGGGGATGTGGCTCACTGGCTGAGTGCCCCTGAGTTTAATCCCTGGTTCAAAAAAAAAAAAAAAAACCCCAAAAAAACAAAGGTAGAAACATCTCAAACAAGTTATCTATGGATGCATCTCAGGGTCTAAAAAAGCAAGAACCCCAAATTGATAGAAGGAAACAAATAATACTATATTGAATAAGAGCAGTGAGAGTGGACAGTCCTTGTCTTGTTTTTGAGTTAGAGGAAATGCTTTTCAGTCCTTCCTCATTCAGTGTGACAATGGCGACCTATTTTTGGATACAGCCCTGATTCTGCTGAGGTCTGATCCTTCTGAACCTAATTCTCTCAGGGTTTTTATTGTGAAGGGCTGGTGAACTCTGCCAGACCATCTAGTGATGTAATAAGATTTTTATCCTACATTTTGTCCATGATTGTACTACATCGACTGATTTACATGTGCAGAACCATTCCTGTTTCCCTGGAATGAAACCAAAGTGGTCGTGTGGTGTGATCTTACTGCTGGGCTGTTAAGGTCCCTTTGGAAGTATTTTGCTGAGGACTTTGGTATCTGCTTTCCTCAGGGATACTGAGCTATAGTTCTCTTTTTCAGTTTGCCCATGTCAGTTTTGGTCAGAGGGTAATGCTGCCCTCATCAGACGAGCTAGGGAGGTCCCCTGCCTTCCAGTTCTATGTAATAGTGTGAAGAGTATCAATATTAGCTCTTCTTTGAAAGTTTGGTAAGATTCAGCAGTGAAGCCACCTGGTCCTTGGCTTTTCATCCTTGGGAGTTGTTTTTATCATTGGTTACATTGCACTAATTATTATGGGTCCATTTATATTTTTATATTCTCTTGGTTCAGTTTTGGCATGTTATATATGTCCAGAAATTTATTCATTTCTCCTCCATTTTCCAACTGTAAGCATATAGTTTTTGAAAAGAATCCCCATTCATTCTTTGAATTTCTGTGGTATCAGTCGTAATGTTTAAGTTCCATTTCCAATTTGTTTATTTGGCTCTATCTCTCCCTCTTTCTTTCTCAATCTAGCTAAAGGCTTTTAAATTTTGTTTATCTTTTCAAAGAACCAACTCTTCATTTCAGCAATCCTTTGTGTTGTTCTTTCGATCTCTGTTATACTATTTCTGCTCTGGTTTAACAGACCTCTCATGATTGTCGATCGGAATAATTAATATTGTTAAAATGACCATCCTACTCAAAGCAACTTGTAGATTCAGCACAATCCCCATCAAAATAACAGTGACATTCTTCACGGAACTAGAAAAAAAAATGGTAAAATTCATATGGAAGCCAAAAAGACCCAGAACAGCCAAAGCAATCTTGAGCAGAAGTAACAAAGCTAAAGACATCACAATATGTGGTTTCAGAATGTAGTACAGAACAGTGACAAAAACAGCGTGGGGTTAGCATAAAAACAGACACATAGAACAAAAGTAAATACAAGAGAGAACCCCAAAATAAATACAGGCATCTTCAGCCCACTCATTCTCAGTAAAGCTGCCCCAAAACTACACATTAGAAAAGAGGAGTCTTTTCAACCCATGGTGCTGGGAAACTGCATATCCACATACAAAAGACACAAACTTGACCCCGTCTCTCACCCTGTACAAAAATCATCGTGAAATGGATTGAAGGCCTTAATGTAAGACCTGAAACTCTAAAAATACTGGAGGAAAAAAGGAGTAAGATCTCAATGAGAGATCTCAATATTGGTATAGGCAATGATTTCCTGAATAGGACCCCAAAGTACAAGAAACAAAAGCAAAAATTAATAAATTGGATTATATAAGATTAAAAAGCTTCTGCACAGCAAAAGAAACAATCAACAGTGAAGAGACAGCCTACAGAATGGGAAAAAAAATCTTTCCCATCTATTCATCTGACAGAAGGTTAATGTCCAGAATATATGTTATTCAAAAGTATAGCAACAACAACCCAAAACAAAATAATTCCATTTTGAAGTGGACTAATGATCTGTATAGACACTATTCAAGGGAAAAAATTCAAGAAGACTAAACATATGAAAAATGTTCAATATCATTAGCCAGCATGGAAATACAAATCAAAAATGCAATGGGAAACTGTCTCACCCCAATCATTATGGCTGGTGAAAAACGTGGAGAGGAAGGAAAACTTCCACACTGTTGGAATAATGCAATAGCACAGCCATATAGAAAACAGTACAGAGGTTCCTCAAAAACTTACAAGCAGAACTACCATAGGAGCCAGCTATCCCTATCCTGAGAATATACCCAAAGAAAATGAAGTCAGTCTGCAAAAGAGAGAAATGCCTCTGTTTTTTGAAGCCTTATCACAACAACTTAGCCATGGAATGAACCTAGGTATTAATCAACATTTGAACGGATACAGAATTTGTACACACACACACACACACACACACATCAGCCATAAAGAAGAATGAATCCTGTCATCTGCAGGAAAATGGAAGGAACCAGAGGACCTTGTATTATGCAAAATAAGTCAGACACAGAAAGACAAGTATTTCATATTCTATCTCATATGTGGAAACTCATATGAGAAAATAAAAACAAACAAACAAATAAAGTCCCCCTGAATATAGAAGAGGGATTACTGGAGTCTGAAACTGGGGGAATGGGAAAAGGAGCAGGAGTGGGGAAAGAAGAAGGGTTGGAAAAAAAGAAAAGTCTTTTTGAAAATGTTATGGGGCTGGGAATTGCAGCTCTGTGGTAGCGTGCTTCCCTAGCTTGCATAAGGCCCTGGGGTTCAATCCCCGCTACCAAGAAGCCAAAACAAAACAAAATAAACAGTCACTAGAAATCTTGAAAACAGCAAAAATTGTTTTTAAATATACCTGAAATAGAGTTATACAAGGAAAAGTGGTTTTAGTTGGTTTTTTGTTTGTTTGTGATACTTGGGGCTCAAACCAAGGACCTTGCACATTCTAAGCAAGCATTCTATCACTGAGCTTCATCCCTTTTAATTTTATCTTGTGAAAGGGTCTCACTAAGTTGTCCAGGCTGGTCTCAAACTTGCAGTCCTCCTGCCTCAGCCTCCTGAGTAGCTGGGATTATA